>VWZK01007636.1:150084-292237 GCA_013396935.1 Baryphthengus martii | reverse complement strand
CGAGCCGAGCCGAGCCGGGCTGTGCCGTCGCTGCGGAGCCGGAGCCGTGAGTACCGCCAGGGCACGGCCCTATAGCCGCCCCCTCCCCTCTTCCCGCAGCGGCGGCAGGGCCGGGCCGGGCACTCGGACCCCCGGGCGCGGCAACGGAAGGAGAAGGATGAGCCGAGGGGTTTACCGGGAAGGGAGGGCGGCAGGAGGACCCCCGGGAGGAGCTCTCCATCACTCCCCGCCGTTGCTGGTGGCTCCTTCCTCCTCGGAGAGCAAGTTTGCGCGTCGGAGGAACCGCCGGGGCCGCTTGGGAAGGGCTGCTTCTGCCGCCGGCTCTCGGCACCTCGGCATCGCTGAGGCCGGCAGCGGTTCTGTGCCAAGCGTGCTCTCCTTCCCCGTCCTCTGCCAAGTTGTGGAGCGATCCCTTCGGTGAAAGCAAAAACGCTGCGGCTTTAGAACCCAGTGAGATGCCGGGGCCCGGGGAAGGGCTGCAGAGAGGTTTTGGCAGTTTTACCCCCGGTGAAAACACATGGGCTGGTCGGTGTCGTTGACTGGGGGGGAGCTGAAGGGCACAGGGAGAAACGTTGCCTCAGGTTTTCTGGTAACTTGTGCAGGGAGGAAGCAGGAGACAGCTTTTTTTTTTTCTGGCCTCTGCAGTGACCGGAGGGCTCTTCTGGAGCTAGAGCATCTCTGCGTGTGGAGGTGGCCCAGGGAGCAGCAGGCCAGGGCAGGCAGCTGCTTTGGTTCTGCTGGCTGAGCAAATCCCTCCATCACCGAGGAGTGCTGGCCCTGGGACCTCGGCTTCTCAATGGCGAGGAAGAAATGCAGCAGTCGGGTGGCTGCCCCTGCTCTCTGTGCCACCAGTGACCGACCAGGCTTTTGTGTCAAGCTAGGGAGCTTCAGAAATGGTGGCCTTGCTTTTATGGAGTTTTTCTGTGAAGGAAATCTGCTCTCCTTTGACTTTGATGACCGCTGCCTGATGAGCGGTCTTGGGGAGATCATAAGGAGGGAGGTTAGTTCTGGAGTGATTCGGCAACACGTGGACATTCGGGCGCTTTTGACCCTGACAGCGTCCAGGTGCTGACGCAGGTAACTTGTTGTCCGTAGGAGAGGGTGCAGCCAAAATGAGCCTCAGAGAGCTCCTGACCCTTTTCAATATGGATAATCCAAAGGCACGTGCTGCATTTAAGGATGGGAGGAGGGACGCGGCCCCCACAACAGGTTTGGGATGTCTGTGTGCTAGCATCTTGTACCAGGAGGTGCATTTGCTGGGTTACGGTCACTACAGCCAAGCAAACATCTCTGTGGAATCTCTCCCCTCTGCACCCCAAGTTTCTTTCCTGACCCATGAGCATCTGCTGAAAACCCGTTATTCAGCACGGCGGTGAGTAAGACTCTTAAGGATCTTGGATGTAAAGATCCGAGTTTCCTTCCTGAGAACTGACTGATTCATGAATCACAGCAAATAGCATCTAATTCAGAGCGGACCAGGAGCTGGCAGGCGTAATAGTCACCTGCTCTCTTGGCTTGGCAGCCCAGGATCCACATGCAGTTGCTCCTTAGCATCTCGGGTAGCTTAGGATGGTCCCTTATGCTTTCTGTCAGCTAAGGTCAGCTTGGTGAGGGTGGCAATGGAACCTCTTTGCTCTGCCAAGCCGTCTGGTGGCCATCTGCCCTTCTTCTCATCGGCATCAGGTTGGGTCTCTGTAGGTGGAGTGGCTTGTGAAAATCAAGCCAGGTATGCTCTGAAGACTGGAGATCTACTGGGGAAATGGTTCTGGGTTCTGGTCTTGCTTTATTGCATTTTAGGCTCAGCAGCTCAAAATATCAGACAGCCATGCTGAAGTCTCAGTGCTGGCTTCTGTATTTTCTCAGGTGCTGGAGCCTTGCCCCCAAACCCTTGGGCAAGCTGGACTTGGTAGGCTTGGTAGACTGAGAGGCTTCACCCTTTCTTCCTGGCCTGCTGGAACTGGCTGCAAACCACGCTGCCTTCTCTAAAGGATGTGACTCCTCAGGGACAGGAATTCGAGCTCCTGCAGCTGGAATTCCCAGAGCCTGGGACCGCCGGCCTTGGCAGGCCCCCAGTGCACCAGCAAGCTCAAGGCCATTGTGTCACATGCTCCCCGTAGCTCAGTTTTCACATATGTGGCCTGTGCTGCTGCCTGCGAGAAGATGTGGGGGAATTCTCTTAATTGTTTTCTGGCTTGGAAACAGGCTCCTGCTGCTCCACAGTGTGAGCTTGTTCAGAAGAGGAAATATAGAGCTGCTTACGTGGTCCGGGACGTCTACATTGCCAACCCACGCTACGGCTGAGGCTGGTAGGAGGCTTTGTAAGCGGTCCATAAATGTCTGGAGAGTCACTCAGGAGCAGCTCATCGCAGGGCATCGGCAGCAGCTTTGCTCCCTGCCTGATCCGTCTGTAAAAGATCCCCTCGCCCGCGTGCAGCCGGCAGACCCGAGTGCTTTGTCCTTCTTTCCTAGTCCTGCTGCTCGAGCCACCAGGCCACGGTGCCTCATGTCATGGAGTTAACTGTCCTTGTAGAAGCCAAGCGGTAGCTCGTGCCGAGTCTCACCAGATCCTTCTGACGTCAGGGCATCGCTGAGCGGCAACAACCCCTTCGGAGCTGGCCCGCTGCCACCTACTCAAGGCACCATCGCCTTGCACGGCGGACAGGTAGAGGGCACAGGCCCTCTGAATAGCTGCTGGCCAAGGATGTTGCAGGGAGGGAGCTCCTGGGCAAGTTTAGGAGCCAGGGATATTGAGATCCTTTGATAGGGGCTGCCTCCCGTGACCTGAGCACTTTTGTCCTGTCTGTTTACCTGTCTGAAAATTGAGTTGGGGACAGAGATGTCTGTCACGGAGGAGGCTGGAGGGAAATGAGGAGTAGCACAGCGATGGGTAGTGCAGCTGTAGCTGTTAGCTCTCGCTGCTGCCTGGAGAGGAGCCTTGCTTGATGCCTGCGTGCGGAGGTTTGGCACTGCTCGTGCCATAAAATAGCACTGGATGCGACAGTCGCTCCTCTCCCATGTCTGCTGGGGGACACTGGGAAGGGGGAATTAGGACATGACCCACATTTCCAGTCCTTGGTGGAGGCAAAGGGCTTATTTCAGTTAAATTTTGCTGTGCTTTGTGCTAGACTGTAGGAACTGCTGTCTAATCCCAGTGCAGCTGGAGCCCTGCACGTTTTGGTGAGCATCTCAAGGCGTGAATTAGTTTCTGTTTCTTCCTAACCTGGGAATTTGGCAGTCCCAAACCCATCTGGGTGCTGACCCTTACAACCAGTTATTTAAAGTGTCCCAAATGTTAGCATAGATCCCTCTAAATCCCTCAGCCACAGAGCTCTTCTTGGAGCTGCTGTGATGCCCTGCGTGCAAAATACAGATTTTGAAGATGCCTGTGGGAAGAGTTGCTTACTGTGTGAAGTGTGCATGGGGAGGGGAGAAGATTGGGTACCTGGATAGGCGCTGTCCAGGCTGGACCCTTTTTCTCTTTCAGGTAAAGGACATTCCAGGTGGGAGAACATCCCAGGCGTTGAGGCTTTGCCTGGTGCTCCCACCTCTCAGCTAGAGCCCTACCGAGCATGAGCTGGGGTGACCGAGAGCAACTTCGAGCTGAGTTTCCAAACAAAAATTCCCCAGGAGTGATGGGGGAGTGAGGCTTTAATTAGAAAAGACCTCCAGCTTTCCGCGTGCACCAGAGCCGATTGATTACAACCCACTGAGCTGCTGAAAGACACTGACGAGGTCAATGTGCTGAATGTCCTCCTTGCCTGAAGCCTGCACTCTCTCTGTGCTGTAGAGCTGGCAACGGCGTGCAGTTTTTCCCCATCCTCCCCACCCCCTTGCCGAGGCTCCACATCCTCTCTGGCAGCTTGTCACTTCTCTGCAGATGTCTAGACAGGAGGATTCAGTGCGTGTCAGTTATGCCTAATTCATTAAAAAAAAAAAAAAAAAAAAATCCAACCCAAACCCTACAGAGAGCTGGGGTTTTGTGAGTCCTGCAGACTCAGCGCTGTCTGCGGTGCCCCGCGCTGCCTTGAGGCGAGCTCAGAGCAGATTAATTCCAGCGTTCGGCAGGAGCCTCTCACCCTCCCTTCCGTAGCGGAGGGGCTTGGGGAATAGAAGTCGGGCGTGTGGTCCAGGGCAGTGCTGGCAGCGGGAGCACGAGAGAGAGGAGAAGAGGTAGAGAGAAGCGTGAGGGGTTGAGGTGCGTGCTCCTAACCTCTCTTTGCAGCTCATCCCAGTCATGTATTCTCGGCGTGCTCGTGTCCTCCATGTCCGTCAGGAGCTGGCAGAGGGGTGCAAGGTGTCCGAGTCCTCCATCGGGCCATCTGAAACCACCAGCTTCCTAGTTCTGCCACCTCTGAAGGCAGAGCTGGTGCCAACTCTCCCTTGCTGCGTTAAGTCCCGTTTCCATCAACGTTTGCAGTCCTGACCTCTGCGTAGGTGCAGCTCTGAATCAACCACCTCAATAGCGATGACTGACCCAAAAGGTCAGAGCATCGGTGCTGGTCCTGAACTGTCAGGTCCCTCTGCTTCCTCACAATCGCTGGCTCTTCTACCCTGAGCACACAATTAACCTTACATTAAAATGACTGACTGTGAGCTGCTGCTGGTGCCTGACTGAATTCCCTGGATGCAGGTAAAGTGTTACAGGGGCTGAACCCCAAAGTCTTGTATTGAGGGGATAGAGTTTTCTGGTTGTATTATTGAGACTAATGGGACAGATCCTGGTGGGGACAATTGCATAGATTTAGTACCTGCTTTGTGTCTGAGGCCTAGGCATGAACAGTTCCAATCCTTTTTGATTGTGTTTGTTGTGGGGAAGGGAGCAGGGAAGGTAGGACTGCAATATATTTTGTAATGGGCAGTGCCAGGCCACCTGAAAGGAGTAAGAATTTGGGATATCCAAGTTTGAGCTGTAAAGGCAGGTCGTATATAGCTGCTGTAGCTTGTGAAAACAGCCCTGGTGTCTTAGCCATGCCTGCTGCAAGAGGATTACTGATGCAAGAATACTGCTAGTCATCTGGTAGTTTAAAGCTTCTCTTTAGACATCAGCTTCAGAGCCATGGACGGGGTTCAACAAAAGGGATAGCGCAGCCAAATTAACGAGGCCTCCACAAAGCAATGAGGAACATGAAATTTCTCCGGCCTGCGGTGTCCTCGGCTGCGTCCCTGGATGCTGGTACGAGCTGCGTTAGTCGGCTGTCTTACTTTGCAACAGCACAACAGCAGCTATTGTTACTGCCAGCTCAGCTGTTTCCATCCCTTGACTGTTGGAGGGAAGGAAGCGTCTGCAGGAACGCAGGAGGAGCACATCATCTTCCCAGCCCTGCTCCCAGGAGGACAGAAGCTGCTTGTGCTGCCACAGAGCTGGGCAGGGGCTCGACTCTGCCTCATGAAGCTGCCCCACTCGAGCCCTGCCCGGACCTTTAATATGTATCGTGTGTTTCTGTTCTTTGAGGGAACGCTGGATTTCAGGAGGCTGCTTCCTGGCAAATGGCCTGTGGCTCCTCTCAGAAGGGTTACAAATAAGCCTTCTGATTTCTGGTGTAGGGAGGATGATGGAGATGCGCTTGGTAGCAGCGATTCCTGCCTGTGACTTCACTGTCAAGCTCCTTCTTCCCCAGGGATCCACGGTGTTGCTCTGCACCAAGGATGAGTTTTGCTGCGCTGTTGTACGGGACGCTGCTTTGGCTCGAAATGGGGATCTGAAGCTGCTGGGCACTGCCCAGTAGCGCTGCCAGCAGCTCCTTCCTGCCTGGGGACAGAGCCAGAGGAGGTCTGCAGGCAAAAAAAGGACTTTGTGCTCCGGAGATGGATTCTCAACACCAAAGAAAGAGGGGAACTGTTGCCCTGAAAGGGAAACTGGAAACGTGGTGTCACCTTATTGACCTAGTTTGCGCTGTCCTGTGCTCTGTTAGTGTCGCGACCCACAGGGAGAGGGGTGAGTGCCAGTGAGGTCTTGGTGTCTTATCCTGAAGATCGAACGGCAGGATTTCTGCAGGAGATGCTGTGCTGGGCACTAAACACGGCTTGGTAGCCAATTTGCCATAAAAGAGATGCTGGGCTATCAACATAGGGACAGGGCACCCGTGGAAGTGATGGATTTAAGGGTGATTCTATGTCAGGCCTCAGGACATGTCACGCCTTAGTGTAGGGGATGTCACCTCATCCGCGGCAAAGACTCATCCCCACCATCTGACCAGCTGTACAGGATGTGTCTCTGCTGGCCACAAAACCTCCATCCAGGCTGTCAACAAAAAGCCATTCTCCAGGGTCTTCCTGGGGAAAGGGCAGGCTCTGAACTTTTCCCTGGAGGCTGCTCTGTTCCCTGTTTATTGCTCAGCACGCTTCTTTTCACTCTCGGCAAAATATGGGGTTTTTTGTGCGAAGAGAACAGACCTCCCTTTGGGCAGGGATCATTTGCATTCATTAACAGAGCTGTTATGCATGGCCACGCTCTGTCGCATAGGAGCCAAACAAACGCCGCCTTTTCCTTTTTTTTTTTATTTTCATTTTTTATTTTTTGTTTTTTGTCATAACCGAAGAGTTATAGCCGATGCGTGGCACGGGTGCTCGCGCCGCCACACGCTTCACAAAAGTGGGCTTGTATTTCCTGCCCTGTGCTGGAGCTCTGGACACTGCTTCACTGTCTGCGGGGGTCCAGGCGCCGGTCCCCGTTAATTCTTTCGTAGCGATGCACGTGGACCTTCATTTCCTGGGAATGAAGTTTCACGAGGAAATATAGAATATTTAGTGCTGCCAGGGAGGAGGAGAGTTCAGGCGCAGGGAGCAGCGCAAGCAGCAGTGGGATGTCTTTTCCCTTTCTCCCCCCACTGATTATATTCTGAACCTGTTAAAGCAAAGAGCTCTGATGGGAATGAGTTCTTGCAGAGCAGAGGGGACACTGGGAAGGGAGGCTGAAGTGGTTGTATCCGCTGCAAGCCTTAGGCCAGACCCATGCCAGTGCTCCTCGACCTTTTCGCAAAGCGGCTGGTGAGCTGTTCTTGCTGAGGCTGTAGAGTGGCTGTAGTAAAAAAAGAAACCATCCAGTAGAGCTGGTTCAGGCTGCCCAGGTGAGCTCTGGGCTGTCCTCTGGTGCGGGGAAGCTCTTGGGAGACCAGTGACAGTGCGGTGGCTGGAATGGCATCTCCCTCTGGCCATAGTCCCTGCTCGGTCACATCAGAGACCGGGTGGCACAACCGTGGTGTAGCTCAGGGTGCCGCACCATGGCGTGGGAGGCACCGGTGATGTTCCAGTCACGCTCAGCGAGGTGTGTGCCAGCCCTTGCTGGTGACAGCAGAGCGGTGTGGGTGGAGAGGGGAGTGAGCAATAGCTGGTCTCTACCTCTTGGCCGTGGGAATCGTTGCAAGGAAAGATAATGTCACCCTTGTCACCATGAGTTTGTACTCGCCTGGAGTTGTGCAATGACTCAGTGGCAGGGCCGGGAAGAGAGCCCAGCACTCGGGACCTTCTTTGGAAATGCGTTTGATGACTGTGATGCCAACGCGGTGGCTCCAGCAACCTGCAGTCTGTTGTGCTCTTCCCGTCTCTCCCAGGAGGCAAACCTTTCCTCACAAGTCTCTGAGGGCACAAGGAGAAGCGGTTTTATCTTCTCCCTGTTATTCTGTCTCGTGTTGTGTTGTCCTCCCTGCGTTCTCCTGCTGCTGCCGAGCCGTGAGCTCCTACCCGTTGGTGCCAGCTCCCAGGAGGGGCGAGGCGAGTCCTCTCAGTTAGAGCTGGAGCATGACTTAAATCCTGATGGGACTTAAGTCCTGATGGGGAGAAGCGCGCTCAGCAGTGCATTAGAGATAAGCCAGCTCGAGCAGGTCAGGAAAACCCTCATGCTCACAGCTGCCGAGGGGAATAAAGGCAAGAAAGCACCGGCTGCTCCCTGCAGGTCTGGGGAAGCTGCTCTTGAGGCCAGGTAGAGATGCTAATAATTATCAATCACTTTTGTGTGGACACCTCTCATCCAGCAGCCTCCACGCCTGCGAATCAACACACCAAGGGTGTCCTGGGGATGTGGCAGCTCGCTGGAAAGCTCAGCTGAGTGCTGTGGGAGGAGAAGGCCAGTTATCTCATGGGCTCTTCTCCCCTGTCAAGGGCACTGTGGCATCCCACTCTCATTACTGGGAAGCATCAACAGGCATTGCTTTTGTGTGCGCTCGTGAGTCTTCCCCGCCGACAGTGAGATGAGGAATCTCATATGACGTGGGGTGATGCAAATAGAAAAGGGCACTGCAGGCTTCTCTCCTGCTCAGGAAAGATGTTTATTCATCTTTTTTCCTCCCCCAGACTCTAGTACACGATACAAATTGCTATTTAAGAACGAGTGGATGGCTGCATTCGTGGCTGAGGAGGCACAGCATGGTGGGTTTCTATTTTTAGGCTCGGCACGGCTGGCGGTGTGTAGGTGTCGCGAGGAGCACAGAGGCTGAGGGGATTCTCTCGCCGCAGGGATGCGGGGGCAGGCGCACGAGAGCAGCACACAAGCTGCTTTTTTTTTCTTTCTTTCTTTCTTTCTTCAAGCTGCTTTTTTCTCCTGCTCCCTCCCCCTTCTTCCTGCTGCTGCTCAGTCACTCTCTTCACTCCCCCACCTTTCCTTTTGGTGCTGCCAAACGCCTTTTGAACCACCGTGGGCAGCCAGACGCAGGCAGCGTGGAGAGAGAGAACATCTTTGCACAAATAAATGCCTTTGTTCCTTGGTTAGGAATACAGTCAAGCCGATACTCCTGTTCCCTGCCTGGACCATCCCAGATAGTTTGGAAGGACTGTCCCACTCCATGCTCAGTGGTTTGCAGGTTGAGGTCTGCATCAGGTCCCAGCCACCACAGCAGCTTCTCCAGGCTTTGCTCTGTCCTTCCCGTCAGCCTGGTCAAACCAAAACTGTCTGAAGCTGAAAGTTACCTCTTGAAGGACAACCAGGCTCTCTGCCTGCTAAGCTAGTGCACGGCAGGAGCTTGCAGTGCTGGAGCAGGGTGGTTTGGTGCAGCCGTGAGGCTGTGGTGAGGTTGGATCTGCCAGGTTAGAGGACACTGGAGGGAAGTGGAGGTCAGGATGTTAAAGTGCATGTTTCCTCTTCCCTACTGACCACCTGGGAGTCTTTCCAAAAAGAGACCTAAAGTATAAAATGGTAGGAAGAGTCAAACCGCTGGTCTACAGGATTCTGTACTGGGACCGTAGAGCTGCAGTTGCCTTTGCCCTCTGTCTTATCCTCCCGAATCGTGTGGGCACAGGAAAGACAGCAGCTCTCTGAGCTTCACTTTTGAAGGCAGCTACGTTCATTGCAAATCTCCCAGTGTCTTCTGGAAGCTGGAAGGGAACAGCCACCACTCGGAGAGCTGTTGTCCACAACATCACTCTTGTCTTTTAGGATATGGGATTCCCTGGTTATTTTTCATTTAGGCTGATGAAGGTTGTCATGTTCACCATCTCTTGTGGTCTTTTTAAGCTGTATTTGATCAGTGCTGGGCTAGCGTGCCCTGGTGAGACTTCTAAGATCGATGCTTCTGCTGACACTAGATGGGAATGCACCTCATTAAGCAGACCTGGAGATGGTACAGCTTCAAGGAAAACCAGTGTGAGCACCTCTGTTGTAGAGCAGTACCCTTCTGAAGGCCGCTAAGGAGGATATCTATCCAAAGAAGAGCATAGCTGAGAAGCAGTGAGTGTCAGGGAGCAGAGTCTCAGCATCGCTCCATATTACTTGGGTTCCTCCAGAGACTGTCTCCTCCCCACCGCTGGTTTATGAGCAGGATGATGTTTCCCTGGCAGGGGCTGGTTAGATGGGAGCTGTTCTTGCACAGCGACGGGTGTGCTTGGGGTCCACGGGACTTGTCTGGGGCTGGAGCTACTCCTCCCTGGGTAACGCTTTGGTTTTCCCCCATGTCAGCGCCGGTGAGAAGGGAAAGGCCACCATCTCCCACCTGCAGCCATGGAAGGGGGTGTGCAGCTCCTCAACCGCGATGGCCACAGCATCTCCCACAACTCCAAGCGGCACTATCACGACGCCTTCGTGTGCATGAACCGCATGCGTCAACGTGGGCTGCTCTGCGACATTGTGCTCCACGTGGGCACCAAGGAGATCAAGGCCCACAAGGTGGTGCTGGCGTCGTGCAGCCCGTACTTCCACGCCATGTTCACAAGCAAGTAGTGTCCTCTCTTCCCCATGGCCAGGGGCTCCCTGCGCTTCAAATCCTTTCCTCTCTACGAACACCTTCCCTTTTTGTCCTGCTCCCTATTGTCACTGCCCTACCCTGTGGAATTATGGTACCTGAATATCGTCTCTGGGAGCAAGCGCAGTAGTATTCCTCATTTCACTCCCTTCCATGATGCCCTTTGCCCATAACCCCCTGCACAGACATCTTGATGCCCATCCTGCAGACATAGACCCCATTCCCTAGAGTAAACTGCTGCTTCTCCTTGCTCAGAGGTGAGCAGGAGATCTTCCTGGGGCATGAGACCTTCCTGGGCTGTGGAGGTGGATGTGGTTTGTTCCATGCATGGTCAAGTCTTCCTGCAGGGAAGCAATCCTGCTGTAGGATTTTGTTCATGCCCAGTATCTGTCTTGCCCCAGATGAGATGAGCGAGAGCCGCCAGACCCACGTGACGCTGCACGACATTGACCCCCAGGCCCTGGAGCAGCTGGTGCAATACGCTTACACCGCTGAGATTGTGGTGGGCGAGGGGAATGTGCAGGTAGGAGCTTCCTCCCTAATCTCTCCTCTTCACAAAGCTGTTCTGTACAAGACTTGCCCCCTGGGGACTCTTCTCTCCTGCTCTGAGCAGAGAACAGCGCTTTCAGCTGTTGTGCTGTGATGGCACCTGCATCTCGCAGTGGTCCAGGAGCTCATCTGCCCCTCTGCATCCAGAGGTGCCACTCCTGTGACTGCTCTGGCTGGGAGTGGCTCCTCAAAGCACTAGGCAACGACCAGGTCTGGTCTTGAGCATCTACCATTCTCCTGCCATTTCTTGGCCCTGTGAGGAGTTAGCAGTGTCCTCCTCAGTTGTTCTTTAGCTTAGTTCTGTTGGAAACAAAGAATGCCTTGTCCTTGATGTGCTTATGTGCCTGAAGGTTGCTCAGTAAGCCTGTTCTGGTATTGGCTTGCAGTGAGATGAGGGTGAAAATGGTTTCCTTGCCCTGGAAACTCTATTTTCCCCCATTCTTTTCCACTGCCAGACACTTCTTCCTGCTGCCAGCCTGCTTCAGCTCAATGGTGTGCGGGATGCTTGCTGCAAGTTCCTACTCAGCCAGCTCGACCCATCCAACTGCCTGGGGATCCGGGGTTTTGCTGACACGCACTCCTGCAGCGACCTCCTCAAGTCCGCGCACAAGTACGTCCTCCAGCACTTCGTGGAGGTGTCCAAGACAGAGGAGTTCATGTTGCTGCCTCTGAAACAGGTGAGGTCATGATGGGAGTGCGATGGTGTGGGTGTGGTGAGGCTTTTTATGCTCTTTCCTGGAAGGCACAGTGAGTGCGTCAAAAGCCCAAGGAACCTGCACTGACCGGACAGGGGTTGGCAAGGGAAAGTGCCCAGATACTGTACTTTGGTCCTCTCTGGAGGCAAGACAATAAATGAAATAGGGATGGGAAGGTGGCACGGAGGATAGTTGCTGTCACTGGTGATTGCCACGTGAGCACTGAGCACACTGCCTTGTCTCTGGAGGCACAGTCTGAGGAGTAAGTCCTGGTCACGTAGCTGTGATGTTCAATTCAGAACTCAGGTAATGCTTCCTGCTGCTCTTGCTGTGGTGCCAGGACAGCCCCTGGCTCAGCACTGTCTGCAGGGTGCTGTGCCCTGGCCAGCAGGAATTGCCAGGCCTCACCCTGCATCACCCAACCTTGTATGGTCCCTCACGAGGACACGGACACCTCCCATTGTCCATTCTCGGAGCAGTGGGGTGCGTGCCGTCGAGGGGAGGGTGCGTATCTCCATCTGCTCCAGCTCCACTGTCCTTGGCAAGTGAAGTCAACAGGGCAGGGAACATCCAGGACACCTGGCTCTATCCCATGGGATATCGAAGGGGCACGTGCAGACAGAGTCTGCCTGATCTGGCTGATGGTGATTGGAAGTGTCAGGCGTTGCAGCAGCTTCAGACACAGAAGGGGGGAAATGAGCCAAGGAGGGTGATCGAGAGCAGAGCTGTCTGCACACCAGTGCTGCAAGAAGAGGGGAGGCTCAGCTGGACCTGCCTGGTTTGAGGGACCTGGTTGCTCTTTGGATCCTTCTGTGTCCAGTGAGAGAGACTAATTAACTGTACATCCCTCAGGCACCAGCGTCCACAGGAGGCAGGGGTTCTGTACTCCTGGTCTCTGTTCTGTGTGTCCTTTTTTCCCGACTCATAGTGGCCCTTTCCACCCCGCTCTGCAGGTGCTGGACCTCATTTCTAGTGACAGCCTCAATGTGCCATCAGAGGAGGAGGTGTACCGGGCTGTGCTCAGCTGGGTCAAACATGATGTGGACAGCAGAAGACAGCATGTCCCCAGGGTGAGTCTGCTGCGGAAGGTGGCCTGGTTTTACCCAGCCTGAGTGCCTGCTCTGGTTGGATACACAACTGAAGGAAGCTGCAGGGTGACCAGAGGGCAGGGACAGCAGGTCCCTGCCATACCACTTCCAGTCCAGGCATAGACAAGGGTGTTGCTGAGATGGTTCAGTCTCCCAGACCAAAGTCCAAACTGCTGTCAAATCCGAGGGGGATGCCCTGTCTGACTCCTGGCAGCTTGGGCACATGGAGCTCTGGGGAGGATGTGGGCGACAGGAGGGGTCAGCCCTGCCTGCAGCCTCCCTGAGCTTTCACATGAGCATGCCCAAACAAAAAGCTGAGGGAAATTTGAGGCAGACTGTGGTGGGAAACGCTGGGAGGAAGAATCCCTGGGTGTTCTGAAGGCTGGGACTGAGATGGGGCAGGATGAAGAAGACTCTGAAGGCTTCCCCTGGGTTTCCACCTTCCCCGGGGGTTGACCCTAGAGAAGTTCTAGCTCCACTTTTGCAGGGGTTTGTAGAGGGGATATGAGGGCAGCACTGAGACAAACCCACCCCACCTCACCGATGGGGTGCGACTCCTCTCCCCACAGCTTATGAAGTGCGTGCGGCTGCCCCTGCTGAGCCGGGACTTCCTCATGAGCAACGTGGACACGGAGCTGCTGGTGAGACATCACTCGGAGTGCAAGGACCTGCTGATCGAAGCCCTCAAGTACCACCTCATGCCGGAGCAGAGAGGGGTCCTCAGCAACAGCAGGACGAGGCCGCGGCGCTGCGAGGGGGCCAGCACCGTGCTCTTTGCCGTGGGTAAGGTCCTGCCGCCCGCTCGCCTGCCTGCGAACCCCTTCCCGGGGCCTTCGGACTGTCGTGTGCTCTGTTTGCCGTCCCCGTGCGCAGGTGGCGGGAGCCTCTTCGCCATCCACGGGGACTGCGAGGCCTACGACACGCGGACGGACCGGTGGCACATGGTGGCCTCCATGTCGACTCGCAGGGCCAGAGTGGGCGTCGCTGCCATTGGGAACAAGCTGTACGCTGTGGGCGGGTAAGGAGGGCCGCGGGAGCAGGGATGCTCCGGCAACTTCCCCTGGAATGGTTCCAGGGATGGGGCATCGACCATCTCTCTGGGCAACCTGGGCCAGGCTCTCACCACCCTCAGCGTAAAAAAAAAAATTCTTCCTTCTCTCCGGTCTAAATCTCCCTCTTTTAGTTTAAACCCATCCCCCCTTGTCCTGTCCCAACAGACCCTGCTCCAAAGCCTGTCCCCATCTTTCTGACAGGCCTCTTACAGCCCTGAAAGGCCCTCAGAAGGTCTCCCCAGAGCCTTCTCTTCTCCAGGCTGAACAGGCCCAACTCTCCCAGCCTGGCCTCCCAGCAGAGGGGTTCCACCCTCGGATCTGGTTCTACCTCTGAACTTATAGATGAAGCAATCTGGTATCTCTGGGTTCCTAACAGCAGGAGTAGCAATTGAAAACCACTTCCTTGCCCCTGCAGTTGGGAGCAGTGAGTTTTCCTAGCTCTTGGTTTGGGGGTGGCTACATCCTGGACTTGCACCGTGTCCTCCCATTTCCCTTAGTCCTGTGCTGCTGTTCAGGGTCTGATAACTCCTCAGTGTGCTCTGCCCCAGTGTGCAGGGCCCTCTGAGACACCCCCTTTCCTTGCAGAGCCCCAGGAGAGCTCAGCTAAGGGCTCTGCGCCTTCAGCAAGTGCTTTAGTCCACCCTGCCTTGAGGAAGCTGGGCAAGGGGGCGAGGGGAGGGCTGGTGCCAGGGACCCAGGGCAGGCTGCGCTATCCAGGCTGTTGGTGGGCTCCAGAGCTGCGGGACCAGCCCACAGCCTCACCTGCAATCCAAGCTTCCCAGCTCTTGCATCTTCTCTCTTTTTCTCCCCGCAGTTACGATGGGACCTCAGATTTGGCCACGGTGGAATCCTATGATCCCGTCACCAATTCCTGGCAACCTGAGGTGTCCATGGGCACCAGGAGGAGCTGCCTGGGTGTAGCAGCACTTCACGGGCTTCTCTATGCTGCTGGGGGGTACGATGGGGCCTCCTGCCTGAACAGGTAGGGGATTGCCTTGCCACAGGCTCCTCCGCTGCTCTTGCATGTACTGTCCGTGGCGCTGGGTGCCTGGAGAGCCCCCAGGACCTGCTCCTGACACATGAACTGATCCCAGAGAAGGTGTCTTGCAATGCCGGTGCAAGATATCTGGTGTCTTTGGCCCAGGCAAAGTTTCTTCAGGGGAAAAAAACATTTTGTAGCCTTCAGCCCCAGCAGAACGCAGCCTTTGTCGGTTGTTCCCTCCATTTTCCTCATCAATTCCCAAGCTTCCTTGGGAGCAGCCCCTGAGGGCCTGTGTCAAAGAGCTTTGACCTGGACTTTGCCAGTGTCACACCTTCTGTTCCTGTGTCCCTGCCGCTGCAGCGCGGAGCGGTATGACCCTCTGACGGGCACCTGGACGTCCATCGCTGCCATGAGCACCAGGAGACGCTACGTCCGGGTGGCAACACTAGGTGGGTGATGGCACGAGGACCTGACTGACTTCTGTGTGGACTGTCTCTTGCATTTCTGGTGGTTCCTTTTGGTGTTCTCCTGTTCTAGTTCCTGCCCCTTCTTCCTAGATTCCCTAGCTGTGAGCCTGGATAGCCTGGCAATTTCTCTGCTGCTCTCTTCAGTCTCCCTAGTGATTGGGTTTCATCACATTCTGGAGGAAACTCCTGAGGGGACCCACAACTTGTTCCTCAGCTCCTTTGTGCCCTTTGGAGCAAGAGGCCTGGCTGTGGATGATCATCTGTCCCTGGGAAGGAAGAGACAGACACATTACTCCTTCATTATGAAAGCTGAGCAGTCCTTTTACTGATGATCCAAGCAGCAGTGCAGGGTCAAATCTGTCTCTAGCAGGGGTGTCGCGATTTTAGGTGCAATACTGTGATGTCTCCTGACTCCAGTGAATGAGTTCTGTTCTTGTGGAGGATGCAGTGTGAGAACTGGCCTCTTCCTTGCTTAGTGCACCTATGGGGTAGATGGAGGTACCACCCTCCACCCTATCGAGTGCTGAACCTCCCTGGGGATGCCAGGGTAGCATCCCAGTGTCCCTGCAGTGCCTCTCCCCTGCCCGTTCCCTGGTTTCGGCTCCCAGTGCTGAGTCAAAGGTTCCTTCCCCTCCATCACCAGCTCACACTCTCGTCCTGCCCCAGCCTTTGCTGGCATTTCCCTGCTCCAGCCTCTACTGCTAAAAATAAATCCTTGGTCTGGCAGGGAGCACTTGCAGCTCCCATAATGAGGAGGTCAAGAAGCAGCAGGCAAACGAGCTCTTTGGGAAGGTGGGAGCACGGCAGAGAAATCTTCCGGTGACTGTTTCACACGGCTCCGAGCTGCGAGGGGAGCCCTGCGGAGAGGAGCGTGGCTGCCTGGGGAGACCGAGCTGGGATCTATATGGGCACCTCTGTGACCTCTATGAGTTGTGGGAGGCTGTGCTGGGGCTGGGGCCGTGCTCTTCAGCTAACCTCTGTGTGTACAACTCTCTTTGCAGAAGGCAACCTCTACGCTGTTGGGGGATATGACAGCTCATCCCACTTGGCCACCGTAGAAAAGTATGAGCCCCAGGTAAACACAATGACTCTTTTCCTTCTCCTCTCGTTATGGGTGCCTGAAAGGGCCCCCAGAAAGCTGAGGGCTACACCGGTTTCTAGAGAGCTTAGCAGACAGATATGTGTGGTCTCTTAGCAAACGTCTGCCACAGCTTACGATGTGACCACTTCCCAGCAAACTATTGTGGCAGCAGCGGAGCAGAAAGTGTGCCCATGTGAGCCTGTGCAGCACAGACCCTCCTGCCTCCTTGGAGACAAGCTACCATGCGTGACTACGAGATGAAGTGGGTATCAGCCCCTTCCTCCAGTTCTTCTGCAGGGTGCAATCCAAAATGAGCCAAAGCTCATCTGTGAAGTCTCTGAGATACCTCTGAGATTTTCAGCCACCAGAACACTCTCTGTCCCCATTACCACGCTCAAGCTCTCTAGGAAGAACAGTTCTTGTACGTGCCGGGATCTGTCTCCATCCCAGCTGAGGTCCTTGCTGCATGCCCACCCAGAGCGGGTAGTAGGGGTGGTGGCCGGCTGGGGATATGTGTTGGGCCTGGGGTCTCACAGCTCTGTTAGAGCAGGTGACATCACTGCCAAAAGATCAGAGAAGGTCCTGGGGCCTGCAGCTTTTCCTGGGGGAGAGTTGAAAGGAAAGAAGTGGAGTCCCCCTAGAAATCTTTTTGAGGGAGAACCATTAGTCAGGAGCTGTGTGGTTGGAGCAGGACTGGTTTGGAGTACGTGAAAAATGGCTTGTCCAGCTGGCTCAGGAACAAACATTCCCTCTTCCCAGATCAACACCTGGACACCCATTGCCAATATGCTGAGCCGCCGGAGCAGCGCAGGAGTGGCCGTGCTGGAGGGGATGCTCTATGTGGCTGGTGGCAACGATGGGACCAGCTGCCTTAACTCTGTGGAGCGCTACAACCCCAAAACCAACACGTGGGAGAGCGTGGCGCCCATGAACATCCGTAGGTAAGGAGCAATGCCCCTGCCACACTCCTGAGCTCTGCTGCAGTCGTAGAATCAGAGAATCATTTGGGTTGGAAAAGACCAAGTCCAACCGTTTCCCCAGCACTGCCGGGACACCGCTAACTCCTGTCCCTCAGCACCACATCTCCACGGCTCTGAAACCCCTCCAGGGATGGGGACTCCACCCTGGCCCTGGACAGCCTGGGCCGGGAATGGGGATCCCATCTCACCTAGAGTCTTGCCTGGCACTGCAAACCCTAAAATGCAGACCTGCGGAGGGATTATTCTCAGTGGTCTATGTGGCCGTAAAGACCCCGCTGGCCAAAGCTGTGTAGGAGATGCTGTTGGGCTGTGGGAGGATTTAAAGCTTGGAAGTCCAAGAATTTTGGGCTCTTAGGGCCTGTTATTTAGAGGTGGCACTTGTCCAGTTTGTTTTCACTGGGCGTTTGTAAGGCTGAGTGCTCCCCTTTGTGGGGTGGCAGAAGTCTGGCCAGTTCATCTGAGGTGCTGAGCTGCCCTGCACCCCTCGTACGCCGTGTTGGAGCCTCACTCCCCTGTGGTCTCTGCGTGGTCGTTCCAGGAGCACCCACGACCTGGTGGCCATGGACGGGTGGCTGTACGCGGTGGGTGGCAACGACGGGAGCTCCAGCCTCAACTCCATCGAGAAGTACAACCCTCGTACCAACAAGTGGGTGGCAGCCTCGTGCATGTTCACCCGTCGGAGCAGCGTGGGGGTGGCCGTGCTGGAACTCCTCAACTTCCCACCCCCCTCCTCGCCCACTCTGTCGGTGTCTTCGACGAGTCTTTGACAAAGAATCAGGACCTACCTTACCTCAAGGGGACAGGGGTGCCTGGCAGAGCGCTAGGCCGCCGTGGCCAGCCCCGCGGGGCAGCCACTCACTGTAGGAGGAGAGCGAAGGTACCGGCTGCTGCCTCCAGTCCCAGCATTCCCGTGAAGTCCCGGAGCTATCCCCACTCTCGGGGCACACATCGGATCAGCGCGACCGCAGCAGTTAAAAATGTGCTTCCCTGGACGAGCACCCTTCTTCTAGAGGGCGAGGAGAGGGGGGTGCTCCCTGCTCCGTTCAGACTCATCTCACCGCTCGCCCAAAGGGCCCTATATTTTCTTTGGGGAGGGGAAACTTCAAACCATTGCTGCTTCTTGGATTCACGTGATCCAGCCGGTGCCACACACACGAGCACAGCCAGCCTTGGAGGCTTCCCAAAGTCCTGATGGGTGGCAGAGGGTGGACAGCACTCCTCCAAGGACACGGCTGAACGTGCAACCGCTCCTCTGAATGTCACTGTAGCCAAACTCTTTACCAAGCCTATTGTGCACTGTTAAAGACTCTGAGGCCACTCTATGGCTCTCAATGGTGTCTAATTGATGCCTTAAAACACACACACACACACAAAGAAAAGGAGCCCAGCTGAGGGACAGGGCCTGGAGGAGGTGAGGTTTGGAGACAAAACTGAACGCAGCATCCTGAACCCTCTGGTGTTTCTGTACTCAGTTGGCCCCACCTCACTCACTGAGATCCCAGCTGACCACGGGGAGTCCCCAGCCAGGCAGGTGGGTTGAATGACCTTCTTTGCATCCACGCCGTTGCCGTCCCGGATTCAGATGACTGTGCGGCCGCCCGCTCTCTGCACACGATCCCGGTTCACCGTTCGGCTGGGAACGGGTCGGCCTATTTGTGGTTCCCCTCTCTGCAGAGCAGATTCTGGGTTTGTGGAAAGTATCGCTTCTTAAACAACAACGGTCCAGCCTTCTAAACAAGGAGGGTTGCCCGGCATTACTTTTTTGGGGTGTTCATTTGTTGCCCTTTTTTTCTTTTTTTTTTTTAATTTGGATGTTAATATTTTAATTTTTAATGACTCCATATCCCTTCATTTTTTACGCTCCCTTGGCATTCCCCATCCCATCTGCTCTGAAGGCAGCAGAAGGGATGCAATTACTTTCCTCATTTGTTGATGAGATGATGACTGTGTCCTGGAAGATGTTCTCTCTCGACGTGTGGGTGTGTGCGCGCGTGTGAGATACCGTTTATGCAGAGGAAACAGCGTGGAAGGGACCATTTGCAATTAGAGCCTCCCTGGCAGTTAAGCAACCGCTTTAATTAACTAAAGGTTGAATAAATTAGTACTGTAAGTCACAGGCCTAGACCCACCTGTGCTGTGGAACCTCTTGGGTGGTGTTTTCAATGCGTGCTGTAGAGTGTGCTTATGAGCCTTGAACTGAGATCAGGTTTTCTCCACATCACAGAGGGACGAACGACTCAACCGCTGGTACCTCAACAGTGTTCAAATGTAGCATTGGAAATGCGGTCTGTTTGTTTTGAACTAACTTTCCTTTATCTTTTCCCCCCCCCGCTCCTTCTCGTTTCTCATTTACAGAGTTCAGATTGCACTTGTGGTGGTATTTTTGGACCTAAATTGCCAAGTGACTGGAGATTTCTTCTTTTCTCTTTACTTTGGGCTGAAAGGAGAATTTGAGGTGAGACAGGGACTCCCCAACTTCAGACAGTTTTTACAGTGATCTGCTTTCTCCTGGGCGAGCATCTGCGTGTTTTACAAGCCCACTCACAGTGCCTACTGTTGGGACACCTGTAATGACCGGCAGCTTCTGAAAATCTGGGCTGCTTCTCCCCAGGCACAGTCTGGCCTTCTCAGGCTGAGGAGGCCTTTTTGGCTTTTAGCGTAGACTCTAAATCCGCTTTTCATTCCCCTCTCACTTGCCAAGCTTCTGCCCCAGCCTGTCACAGCTCAGTTGCTGTCCCGTTCCTCTGTATTGCAGAGGACCCTGCCACTGTCCATGCTCTTCTCATGGAGGTTGCCTCTCGGTCACCGTGCTAGTGAGAAACGTCAGGATTCTAGTCTTCTGCTTGACTCGTATCAACCAGCACATTTGAGCTGCCCCTGGTTCTAGGGTTCTTTTTGAAGGAGCATCAGCCCCGTGGCTGTATCAGAAGGGAAAGGTGCTGGTGCTCGGCCTTGGCCCGACGTGCCGAGGTCCTGCTGAGGCTTCTGTGTGAGGAATGCTGAACGGGCAACGCAGCCCAGTCAGCCTTGTACGACTTGTACGACAGTGCAGGGCCAGAAGGGAAATGCTGAAGGGAGAAACAGGGCTGGTTTCAAAAAGAATATGAGTCATTACTGCAGCAGCTCAGCATCTGCTCCAGCTGTGGCTGCTGTGCGGTGAAGAGGGGCAGCAGGAAGGCAAAAAAACCCAGGAGGGAAGCAAGAAGTGTAGCAGACTGAGGAGAATTTTGGTGCCCTGTGCCCTCGGCCCCGGTTGTAATCTTTAGTAGTTTATGCTACAAATGGTGTGCAATGCTGTCCTGCCTCTTAAGGATCAGGGAAACGGGCAGAGTGACTCCTGTCAGCTGCTCGTTGAGTCCTGAGCAATATCACCCCTGAGCCTGTTCCGCAGAAACCTGGGGAGGAGAGAGCCTTTTGTGTCTCTGATGTTCTAACTATGCAGGTGCTCACTGCTTTCCTGGAAAAGAAAAAGGAAGGAAGGAAGGAAAGGGCAAAATAGTTCCCCAGCAGCTTGAGGGGGTCCGGAGCACCCCAACCCACACTGTGTGGACACGAGGTGTCAGCATCTGCCCCGGGAGATCCCAGGGTGGAATTGCTTCTGGTGCTGCACGTTCCTCTCTGAGGAGGAGGCCTCAGAGGGGATGTGCGTCTGTGTGTCTGTCTGTCTGTGCGTAGTACCCTATCTGAGGGGAGGAGAACTGTCAACTGTGTGTGGCTTCTCTGCCAGTTTTAGTTCGTGGTGTCTCACCCCAAATGTTATTTGTGCGATTTCCCGTGTGAAAAAAAAACCAAACAACCCAATAGAATGTTTCCCAGCGGAGGAGCAGCCCCGAGCGAGTAGCTCCAGGCTGTGTGTGTTGTTGTGTTTCACCCAGGGACCCCGGTGTCAGTCTGCAGGGAGATGGCAAAGCCAGGCAGGAGCCCTTGCCCCGACGTTGGGGGAGAGGTTCGCTTGGCCTTCCCGGTAGGCAGACCCAGTCTACTCCATGTCAAACCGTCGTCACTTTGATTTCTCTGTAAGTTATCTGACTTATTTATGTGGAACTCTGTTTCTCTGAATTTTTTGCACTACATGGGACTGGGGAGGGGATACAAGCAATAGAAGCCAACATGTACAATAAAGACGTTTTCTTGAATACTGGATCCTGCCTCTTGCATCCTTTCTTTTCACTTTTCTGGCCCTTCTCCTGCAGAGTCAGGGACCTGCTCTCTGGATTGCCTGGCACAGAGGAGGGGAAGGAGCTCTGGGCAGAGGATGCACACGTCAGGCTGCTGAGCATCTGTGCCTGAGCAGCCACGGACGAGATATCCTATGGATGAGATCTCCCACAATGAGATCTCGTCTGCCTGGGTGCAGCCACCCCAGGCTCGGAGGCATTTGCACAGAGCAGGGACAGGCACCCATCTGGAGGCTACTTTGGGCAGGCCTGGCCGTTGTGGACATCAGAGGAAGCCAGAGGAGCCAAAGCCAGCTTTGGAGGAACTGTTGCACTACAGGTGAGCTAACAGGAGCAGCTCTTAGCCCAGGTCCTGGCCCGGAGCTCACCTGGCTGGTGCTGGACACCTGGCTGGGGAGGTTGTTGTCCTGTGCACAAGGTGCTTCGTATTCCCAGAAAAGGTGCTGTGCTGGGGCTGTCCATTGCTCTGTGCACCTTCATCCTACCCCAGAGAAAGAGCAGGGCAAAGATGTTGTTGGAGACCACTGGGAAAAGCCCAGCCCAAGACACAGGGGCTTTAGAGGGAGACTGATTTACACCTCTCCCCACTATTAAATTCCAGTTTGGTCTCACTAGGACTCCCAATCTCCAGTGCCATTGACAGCTTTGCTCTGCAGTGGAAAAGAAAACCAGATGAGAAACATCCTTCTTCACCTCCAGCTGCCACATGCATCTTGCTGGGGGGGCAGGCGTAGCTGGTTGGCCCCCTTCAGCAGCGGGGAGGCTCTGCAGCGGGTCAGACCCTCCTTCGCTAGATGCTGCCAGTCGCTGCGGCCTGTCGGGGAAATCCTAAGCCCATTTCACGCTGGTGGGAGTGCTGGGGCTGAAAAGAGCAATGAGAAGCTGCCCAGTAACATCCCGTGGGGCTAGAAAGGGAACTTTCCCACGTGCGTTGTGCAAGCAAAGCCGCGATGCCGTGCAGCAGCCGTGCCAGACTTGGCTCTACCTCTGCCAGGTCCACTGTCTCGCGGCTCTCTAGGCTCTCCCTTCTCTTTCGGGCTTCTACAAATAACTACCATGCTGTACAAGTCTTTCCAAGCCGCCTTACTGCTTCCCCACCCAGTTCAGGACCTCCTGGGAGCAGAGCAGTGAAGGTCTGGGGGAACAGTTTTCGCTGCAAGGCTGTGTGCCCAGCACGTGGAGACAGGGACCTGTCCTTGGTCACTGGTCACAGCCAGCCCTGCCAGCTGTGGTGGGGTCACTGGTGTCCCTCCTAGTGACCAATGCACACTTGCAGGACCTGCAGTAACAGCAGGAGACAAGCATTTATATCACCATTTTGAGCTGTAAGGTTTTATTTAGAAGAAACATGTTGGAGGAACGGCACATTTCTGGTCACAGTGTTGATCGTATTAGCCACGGATCTTAAGAGGAATCATATTTTCCTGAATAAAACACAGTTGTTGCTGTTGGCTCTAATCTTTGGTCTCTGCCAGGAGGTGCCGGGATGTGGCTGTGCTGTTGGGTAGTTGTTTCACAGCTGTGCAAAGGGAACAGAGCTTGAAAAAACACCCTTGCCGTAAAAATGATGGAGTTTGTGATAGGGGCCCTCTGGAGAGGTGTCCTGTTGCTTTGCTCAGCCATGAAGGGTTAATGGATTATACCACAGAAAGGGGAGAAGGATAAAGAGGTCAAAGGCGTGGAGGCCTTTCAGAAATTTTATGGCATGTCCGTTACCAGCAGCTCGCTCTGGGCAAGCATTGCCTGACGGTACAGTTGTCTTTGTGGGGATAGGTTGACTTTGTTACTGCAGGATGACTTCAGTTCCGAGACAAGGCAGAAGCAAATAGAGCCCAATACATCCAGGATGTCCATAAGACCTCACGTAGCAAATCCCCGTTTGATTCAAACAGCTTTTCTAGGAAAACATCCTTTCCTGGTTTTAAAAATCCCTTGTTGAAGAAGCCATCACAGTCCTCTGGGAGTTTTTCTGTGAAGAAAGAACCTTTCCAGTTAAAAATGCGCGACTTGTCCAGCTTCACTTTCTCTGCATCTTTGTGTTATCTCTCTGCAACCAATTGTCACGGGTCTGTTTCCCACACAGGAGCTTCCAGCCTCACCCCATCGCCGTAGCCTCTCTACTACCGTAGCAAGATGGAGCTGCTGGACTGTCACTCGGAACAGTCTGGAAACAAAACCTGCTCTCAGGAGCAGGCGACAGAAATCCTCTTCCCAGTCCCTGTTCACAGCTGCTATCGGCTCTCCCTGGCTGGCCAGTTTGTAACTGATTTGTGGTTCTCACAGTCCCGGTGGTGTTTCAGAGTCTAACTAGAAAGCTGTGTGGATGTGTCACATCATGTGCTTTAGAGCAGTTCCTTAGATCAGTGCTTTTATTTGTATCAACTAAATCTGATTTTATTTAAGTGTGGTACCGATTAAATTAGTTTGACAAGTTCTATTTTCCATAACCCCAAGCTGATTTGTACTAATTATATTCTCCTCCTTTAATTCTTAAAGTTAATGAAATGGCCATTACACCATTTTCCCAGGAATCTGCATCAACTGACAAACCCATAATTCCTGGGGTCATCTTCTTCACCCATTGAAATATTGGTATCCCTGTCAACTTTGGCAATTTCTTTGCAAATTCCATGGTCCTGCAAAATGACCAGCAGTGATCCAAGACCTTTGTTGTTCATGTCTGCAAAACTCTTGAATATGAATTCTCTAGACTTTCTGACCTAGAGCACCTCACCTTTGTGTTCGCTTTTTAACAGCCACCTGCAGTACCACCGGCTGAAAAGTGGTTTGTCATTTCCTGTGACTACACCGCCTGGTTGTCTCAATCCGTAGAACAGAAATATTGATTCTGCACCTACCTTTTGTGTTGTCATTAACTACTCACTATTATTATTTCCAAAGATTACATCGTGGGGGATGCCACTGAGCTTCCTGGGCATGGGGTGCTGCCCGCACTGCTTTCCCTGCCCGCACTGCTTTCCCTGCCCGCACTGCTTTCCCTGCCTGCACTTCTTTCCCTGCCTGCTCTGCTTTCCCTGCCTGCACTGCCCTCCCTGCCTGCACTGCCCTCCCTGCCTGCACTGCCCTCCCTGCGCCCCTCTCCCCCGGCTCTCCCCGGCCTCTTTCGCCGGCAGCGCTCTCACNGGGCGGGGGAGCGGGGCCGGGGCGGGCGCGGGGAGTCCCGGCCGGGCACCGTTCACACCCACCCGAGTCACCGCGGGCGGGACACGCACACACAGACACGCAGACGGACGCACAGACACAGACACGCACACACGGACGCGACCCTTCCCGGCCGGCCGCTGTCGCTCCCGGGCGCTTCCAGCCGCTGCCGGCATGGGGAACATAACGTGTGTTCCGCAGGCACCTGGGGCGCTCCGGGGCTCCTTCCGAAGGAAACCTTCTCTCAAGAAAGAGTAAGTACAACTGCTTGTAACTTCGGGCTGCTTTGCAAGCGGTCGTGGCTTCCCCTCCGCTTTTCTCCCGTGCGATGCGCGGCGCAGAACGGGGCTGGCCGCTGAGTCCCGCTTGAGAAACCCAGGAGGGATTTACGTGCTCAGCAGAATTGGGCTTTTGCGTGGTTTTGAGGGGTGCTGGGCAGTGCCGAACGCCATCAGCTCGCCACGAGTGCCTGGGAAGGAATCCGAGAGCTCTGCCAGTGGAATATCCCAGAGTATCCCTCAGGAGAAACACGATTTATTTCGCTTTGGAAATTAGAACTCCCTTCTGCGGGACAGGCAGGGCAAGGTGCAGAATGTCTGGCACTCCTTGTGTTCATTTAAGATTGTTTTTTATTCGCGCTGCCCAGAGTTGCGTTGCTGTGTTGTGAAAAAACAACATTCACGCTCCTCTTCCTTTAGAGAGAAAGCCCCCAAATCCCAACACTCTGCCCATACGATTTGACCTGTGTTTGTAACCCTGAGGGAACACACAACGGAAAATATCTGTGAAATCCTCTGGAAACTTTGGTGCTGGGCTGGCCAGGGCAGCATTTGGGTACCACAGCGATGGACGGCTGCTCCAAAATAAAGGCTTTGAGACAAACTCCATAAACCCTGTTAGTCTGAGGGGTTTCTGATCGTGAAGAGGCACTGAAACTGTCCCCTCGGTCTCCTGTGCTGCCATAAATTGGGAGCAAACCTGTAGGAGCCTGTGGAGCTACTGTGGGGTGAAAGAGAGGGGATCGCTTGGGGAATTTGGTCCCTGGAGGGCTGACATCAGGGAGCTGCAGTGGAGCGGCCAAGCCCCAGAGCACCTCTTGTCCCCACTGACTCACGGCTTCCCACGCTCATGGCTCTCTGTGAAGATAAGCTTGGTTTCTGCTGAACTAAACACTGCAATCTGGTTGAAAAAGAGAGCAACTGCTGGGAAATCCCAACAAAGCAGTCCTGGTGCTTCTTACGTGGCACCGGTTCACAGCTTTTTACTGGTGTACGTGCAAGGAGAAGCTGGGGGCTTTGCTGGGAGTGGGAGGAAAGAGAGGGGAAAACCACAAAGAGAGAAATAAAAGCTATTTGTGCGTCTATGCTGGTGCATGTGGACATACCCATCTCCACTCCCAGGGCTTTGGAACAGTTGTCAGGACTGGATCTGGTCTTTGTATTTTGCAATGGAACTTCTGATCCCTCTGCTGATCTGGAGGCACAGACGAGCCTCGCTGACCGTTCGGTTATGCAAAGACATGTAAAAAAGCAAAGAAACGCCAACAAGTGCTGCACAAACCCCATTACAATTCTCCCAGGATGTTTACGAGTCCTTCACTGGGTTGTGATGATTAGAAAGCCTGTGACAAATTGCTTACTTAGCTTTCTGGCTTCCTTATTTCTGGGCAGAATTCACTACGCATCAGCCTAGATCTGTGTTTGCACGTGTGTTTTGTTTGTTGATTTTTTTTCTCCCTTCTGTAGACAAAATGGCAAGAAAAAACTGCCCAGCTTTCTCGGTATAGAAGGAGGGCAGGAGAGAGATACGACCACAGACAAAATCCTGCAGTATATTCCTGGAAAGGCAAGTACAAACACATCCAACCCCCATCCCCACTGTTCCCAGACCTCATTCCCACCCACCCCAAAGATGTGTAAGAGGGATGATGGGTCTGGATCTGGAGGTAGCAGCAGGTCTGTCTCAAGGACATGGAGGTTGCAACTGCATCCCAGGAAGGGATGAGCCCTTTGCCCTTCGCAGCCGCTGATCTCACTGCTCCAGGGTCCCCACGCAGGTGTAGAGGGGACCTCCCGTCACCCGAAAGGTGGGACAGAGTGGGTGAGTCATGCTGAGAGCAAAACAGGCAGCACGGTGGGAATATCCATCTCATTCACCCCCCTTTGCTCGTGGTTCTTTTGTTTCTGGGTAGCCTGTGAAGGAAGGGAAAATTAGAGCGAGCATTCAAAGGTAGGATGATTCATTCCCATGAGACGGAGCAGGCAGCATGTTAGCAATGAGCCTGGGGAAGGTAATCAGGAAGGGCAGGTCTGTCTCAGGCACATACCAGCCTTGTGGCCATGTGGCCCATTTCCCAGCACTGCTCAGGGAAAGCCGAGGTGAAACGGTGAACCCCAGTATGTCTGCTCAGTCCCTTTGGGTGGGCGAGGGAAGTGGAGTGAGCTTTGGGCTTGCTGGGCTGTACCACGGGCATCTCCCCGGCTGCCCGGCAAATGTGGATATGGGGGAAGGGAAACTGAGGCAGACTCACAGCTAGACGGAGGTGATTTCAGAGAAAGTCAGCAACAGGACATTATCTCTTGGGTTTTGAGCTGCTGGCAAGATGTATTTCAGTGGTGATGAGGTTCTTGCCAAGGGCTTGGTGTCTTGCAAGACCCAGTTCTGAGTAGCCCTGCTCATGTACTGCAGAGGTTCAAACATCTGGTCTGTACAAACAGGGACCCTGCAGTTTCTTTCCATTCAGCTGCTCCCAGGTTAGCCTTTTCCAACCCAAAGGACCTTTGCTTTTCCTCATGTGGTCCTGAGGAGGGAGCAGGACTGGGATCCTCCTGGTCTGTGAGGTGGTCATGGGTGAGTGCTGTTCTCTCTTATGGAACATGCCCTGAACTGTACAGGTGGGAAGCGCAGCAGAACTGGGACTGTTTCACAGTCCTGCCCGTTATTTGTGAATAAGAGTAACGGGCATGAGGCGTGGGCAGGGTTCCCTGCAGGACTCAGCTGGCTTCCGGAAGGGTTGGGCAGCCCTGACAGGAGCAGCTCTCAGATGGACCTTCAATACTTCCCCTGGAAAAGCAGGGAGAGCTGTCATGTTAGCGGATCCTGGAAAATGAATCGTGCAAGATAACAGAACAAAGTTCACTGAGAGATTATTCATTCAAGAGCGCATGAGAGTGTGGGATCTCTTCAGGGAAGGAAGGAGGGTGGAGCAGTTGTTTAGATGTTGCCCTCGCCTGGGGCAGATGGGATTCAAACTCCCTGCTCAGCCACAAGCTTCTTGTGTGGCCTGGAGAAAGTCCCTCTCCCACCTCCTGGCTTCGCAGGAGAAACACCTCTGAGAGCAGGAGGTGACCAGCGGCTGTGGGGCCAGGTTAGAGAGGAGCCGTCAGCACGGAACTCTTCTGATGCAGTTTCAGAGGAGATGGGGTCACCAAACCTCTGGCCATGGCAGGCAGTTTGGCACTGGGGCGAGTGACACCCCTGAAAACCAGGCCCCCTCTGGACCCTACCATGGGCAGTTGGCACACAAAGCCAGCACCTTTTGCTCCCGTCGGCCTTCTGCCCTGTTTACCACACTTCCCAGTTACGGCTTCTGTGAAGCCTAAGCAAAAGTGGAGGAGGAGGATGTGCCAGGAGAGCTGCGCTTCTCATTTGCCTCTTTTATCATTAAACAGCAGCTTTCGGACCCCCAGGGCACCAGCCTTGCAAGGCTGAGCTCTTCCTGCTGCCAGGGTTAGTGATTCAGCTGGGAGTCACTGGGGTCTGCAGGGGCCGAGGCAGGTTAATAATTAACTTGCTCTACCTGTAGGATGAGACAGAGGAAAAGAGCGAGAGAACATGTCGGGGCACTCGCGCTTTGCCAAACCCTGAGAGAACCCAGGTTTCTAGTGAACTAACGGAATCCCTGCTGATCAGGATGGGACAGAGGGGAGGAGAGCCCTTGCCACCAGCACAGCACAGTCAAGGGAGTAAACAGCTCAGGGAGGATTTCAGAAAAATGATTAATGCGAGTTCCCTTTCATTTTGGCTGCACACTGAGGCAGCCCCGCTGTTTTGAGGGGTTCAGGAGCCAGGGTGATGAGTGATGCCCCTGGTGCAGCGTGAACAGGTTGTGCTTCCTTTTCCCAAGGACTTAAAGTGCTACCTGTTGGATTTAATGATGTCCAGCTCCCTGCTGCTGCTCTCCTGCCTGAGATGTGAGCAGGAGCCTGTGGAAAGCTATGAGGGCAGTTCTTGCACATGCACAAATGCTGTTTTTATTTGGGATTTAGCACCCCAGCAAAAGACATCAACTTGCTGGGAAAAAAAAAAACAGGAGAGACCTGCCTGATAGACACACGCAAAAAAAGACCTAAACAGTCCCACTTTTTCCTGCGCAACCACGATACCTGATCGTGAGTGATAAGACTGATGGGACCTGACAGACTGGTGTGGCGCAGGCGGCCGGGGCCTGCTGATGGATTCCCAGCTCCCACGTTGCTTTTGCTTTTCAGGTCCTTACTTATTACTGGGGAATTTGGCTGCCATGTTCCAGGCGGCAGCATCGCCCAGGCAGCTGGTAGCTGGTGCTGCTGCTTATCGCTGTGTCCGTAATTTCATTACTTTACCCTCTCCCCCTCCCTGTTGCTGGTTGCTGCCCTTATGAGCAGTGTTTTGTTCTCACTGCCAGAGCTGTCAGGTGATCAGTTGCTCTTTGTTCTGACGGCGGCTTGTAGCACTAATGTAATCTTTTCCTACGCTTTAATTGCCTCTCGGTGAGACCATTAATTGGCAGCCAGCAGGTTCCCACCTCCAGGGGAGGGTACGTGTTCGTGGGTACCGGCTGGAGGGAGACTTTGAGCAGAGAAGGGGTTAAATTGTACCCTAAAACAGATTACTTAAATGCAGTGAGGAAAGAACCCCAAGCTCTGCAGGTGGAAGGGTGCCGACAGCATTAGCTTCTCGTTCCTGGTTCCCCTGTTCCCCTCTGGCCTGAGCGCTGCCCGATTGTCGCTGGCGTGGTGAGGAGAGGGGTTCAGCTCGTGCCGGAGGGGTGAGTCACGGAGGCCCCAGCGAGACAAGATCTGGTGAGCTCTGCTGGCTCTTCATTTGTCATGGGGCTTCCGCAGCTGTCTCCTTGGCAGGGCGCACTGGGAGCGGGCACGGGCGCGCCGGCCAGCTTGGGAAGTGGCTGGCGTGCGCAGTGACGGGCTGTCACTCGATCGTCCCCACTGAGCCCCTCCAGCCCTCTCCCTGCTTGTTTGCCATTGCACGGAAAGAAGAATTTGCATATGGCCAGAATGTAGGAAATAAGGGACGCCTCCAGCCCTGAGTGCTGTCTCCCTCTCCATCAGCCCCTCTCTCCTGCAGAGCTTGCTGGCTCCCCTAAGATTTCTGCACTGACAAAACGTGTCAGGGCCTTGCTGCTGCTTTTGCGGCTGTGGGACTCTGCCTTAAAATTGTCCAGGCACCTGAAACAACAGACTTCACCTAGAGAAATGGAGGGATCTGAGCAGATGGGAGAGCGGAGGAATCCAGGTGGGACTAGGGCAAAGAAAACCTTTCCACTAAGCCCAGTGGAAGACAAGCTGTGTTTGCTTAGCCTTGATCGATCTGTTTTCCAATAAAGTTGATTAGGGTGGCAGGAGGTCATCTGTGGAGTTGGGAGACCCTAAATATAGGATGTGCTTCTGCACCCCCTCTTTTTCCAGCTCAGAAAACCTCCCCTTAGGTCAGTATCTCACCCTGCCTAGGAAGGACATCCTCCCAGCAGTAACTGAACCCCAGCTCCACGCTGACATGGAGACCCAACAACAAACAGCCTGTCCTGGGTGCCTGCCCAGGGCGCCTTCCTGAGGAAGCCCTTCTGGGAAGATGTTCTGGGAACATCTCTTCCAGACATCAGCTCCCCACCTGCCACCGGCTTTAATTTGTTTTTCCTGAATCCTTGCTACAGAATATTCAGAACCAGGAAAACCAGAAAGAAAACTTAGACCAGAGGTTCCCCAGCCTGTTCAAGAAGGGACGGAGGAAAACGGTTGTCAGGAATCTGGGCAAAATCATCTATTACTCCAAAGTCAAGTTTAAGTTCCAGCACTGCCAGGTAAGCTGTGGCACCTGTTTGTGGGCGTTTCTCTTCCTAGACACAGAGTGACCCTGCAGGACTAGGAAGTGTCATTCTGGGAAATGTGACTCACGGAGACTTCTTCAGGCTACTGTGTGGCCCAGGGACTTCTGCTGCCGTGAGGTCCGTGGGTACCAGCTGGCACCCACCAGCGCCCATCCTAGTGGGGACCTCGGCCATGCTTCCATGCTCAGCCACCAGGCTGGCAACAAATCCACCAGCAGAGATGTGGTGGTGGCCCTTGGATAAGCGACCGCTGGCTTTTCGGCGCACAGATCGGTCTGAGATGCAGAGGGAAGCTGGGAGGAGGAAGGTGTCCTGCGATAGACCTCAAAACATCTCTTTTCTGCAGGAGGTGAACGATTGCTTCTTGGAACTGTTCCAGTCTTACCTGTACTTCCAGTCTATGGGTTCCAATAGACTTACCTATCAGGTAAGGCATCTCCTGGACACGCTGGTGCAAGCGCAAGCGCTGGGGAGCTGGGAAGTATGGCCAAGCTGGGGGCACTGGGCAGATGGGATGGACTTGGCTCTGGCTTCTGAACCAAAGGCAAGTTCTTCACCTACAGAGCAGAGAAAGAGGAGGGTGGAAAGAAAAAAAACCCTGAGGGCAGCCTTGGGGGAGCCATCCTGGCAAACCCTTCGTCACTCTTTTAACCTGATGATGCTGGGGAATTACAGACAATAGGCTGTTTTGCACATGCAGCCAAAAAAATCAGAGCTGAACAAACGGGAAGCCCTGAATGTGCTCTCCCTCCACGTGAGTAACTAAAACTGAGCACGGCTGTTTTGTAGATGTACGTAAAATTCATTCCTTTTAGAAATGATTTATTGCCTTCTAGGTGACTTGAGATTAATGTAATGTGCCAATACAGTCCCTCAAGTCATCCAGCAGACCAGCCTTCAACGGAAAAGACACGTCCAAACAATATTACAAAATCTCCCATCTACTTAATAAACAGCTCCTTAGTTTATTAATTCTAGAGGAATTAAAAAGGAATTAATATGCCAGTACTGGCCCCCAGATGTTATAGCAATTAGCATCTTTTACAGTCTTTGTTTAGAAAGCCCGAGACAGGGAGCACAGACTTGTCATCTGCTCCTCTGCTTTGTTATAGTGGGACTCTGAAGAACTGGGATATAGAAACCGGACAGCTCAATTTTGCTGGTGCCGTCTGGACTTCCAGTCTCCTGTGGCAAAAGGGTATTAATTGTAGAGCCTGCCTGCCCCCCAAAATAATGCTGTGTTCTTCTAATGCAGGGACTGCTGCCTTTAGAAGAGCTGGCTGTCTGTAAAGTAGAGAATGGGAAGAGCCCTGGGCAGGAGGCTCACGCTTTCCGCATCACAGGTTGGTGCTTCTTTGTTTGCTCGGAGCAGAGAACAGGGTGTAGGAATCACGACTGTCTCTGCCCTTTGCCCCATGCTGACCCAGTCCCAGGGAAAAACCCCACTGTGGAAGGAGGTTGCTGAAGCCCTTCCTCTTGGCATTTGCATCTTTCCCTTCAAGGCTCCTAAACCCCTGGGCAGTGATGCCCACGGCTGCAGGCAGGGAAGGGACTGGATGGAGAGCACAGAGAGAAGATCCTGTCCTCCAGCTGGTTAGGACTTGGGACACATGGTGACAGTTCCCACCTCTGCTCACGTGCTCTTTGTGCACTGCGTTTGAACAAAAGAATGAAATAAAACTCCTTCTCCCACCTCTCCTTGCCATATAAATCCCAAAGCCAGAGAGTGACAGGGAACAGGCTCCTTTCTGTCCTAGTCCCACTGTCTATGTGCTCTGGTGTCCTCTGTTAGAAAGTTATAGGATGGCCACTCAAAAGAAGTATAAATGACAGACATGATAAAAAGGAGCTGGTACGAACAACCCATTGATTTTCAGGAGTGCTGAGTTGTGGTCTTTTTACACTGTGCTAGGCAGGGCTCTCCAACCCTTTTTGGGAGTCTGTAAAATGAAGGAAAACCTCTCCCAGGCATAACCTGTCAGGGGCATCTGCAGCAGGGTGGGTGAACCTGTTCTGCTTGTATTAAAACTCGCAGGAGTGTGGCTGGGTGAAAAGTGGCCTCGAGCTGTGTTGGGTTTGTGTCCCGCGTAGGGCAAGAATAACCCGAAGCCTTTCTGACAGTGTATGTCAGGAAACCATGACACAAAGAAATCAGGGAGGTAGTGATATTTAGGATTGATGGGAGCAGTTTTATTTTTCTACTGGAGAGGTAGAAATCAAGGCATGGAGGGGATAAGAGCTTTGTCTGTGGCCCCAGACAGGGTCGGGGTGGAAGTCTTTTGTCTCGTGACTCTGAGACACCAAAGAGATGCAGCCATTCTCTTGTGAAAGCCCGTGGCGTCGGTAGTTCCCCATGAGCTGCGCTCTCTAGAGTGGTTCAGTACATCAGCAGATGCCGGCATGACAGGGGGACGTGTGGAGCTGGAGTGTGGAAATGAAGCTGGGCACTGTGCAGGGCTGTCCCATGGTGCACTTTTTCCACAGAGGAGTGGACAGCATCCGGCTATCACCTTGACGTTGCCATCCATCTCTTACGCAGCCTCTGATGCCGATGAAGTTGCTGAGTCACCTCAGCCTCACCTGCAGCTATTGCAGCTTTTTGGTGCCTCCAGACAGAGAGATTTGGATGGGAATAAACTGCTCCGGGAAGGGGTTTTGTTGCTTCCAGTGTTCCTCTGGCAGCATTCGCAAAGAAAGAGGAAGGATGGGGCAGAAGAAGGGAGCACGAGGGCTGGCACAGGTTGCTCAGCACGGCTGCGTCATGGTCCTGCTGTACACGTGCCCGTGGGGCTGAAGGAAATGGCAGCAATGGAATTAGCAGCAGCTTCTCAGGCTCTGCTTTGCAGCCTCCCCACACGTCCCTCTGTGCACGAGCTTCAGGCATGTCTCGGGCTTCAGGCTTTGGCAGGAGCTTCTTTTCTGATTTTCTCTTCCTTTGGGGCCCTGTTCAGATGTGGCAGTGTGGAAAATTCTCAGGATACATCAACAGGTCGGCCTTAGAGGAGGTGGCAGAGCAGGCAGTGCCAATTCCTGCACAATTCCTGCTGGTTGTGTCAGGGCCTGGACACCCCCCGGGGTGCTCAGGGCTGCCAGAATGTCTAGATAACATTAGCACCTCGATGCCCTTCTAGCAACTCTATACAGTAGGGAATCACTTTGTCTCCATTGCAAAGACAGGGAAACCAGGGCAAGAGGAGATGAGAGAAGTCCGAAGCCACAGTGATACACAGGTACTTGGGGGCCCAGTTACACTTGGATCCGAACGGAGTGACTTAGAGAAAGTCATTCAGGAAATCTCTGCCTCAGTTTCCCCACCTCTGTTTAGTCTGTGTTGGTGCAGTTCCTGACAGATGGAGGTGTTTCAAAGTCATAATTAAGTGTTGTTCATAAACTATGCAAGAATTACAGGATGAAAGGCTCCCCAGAAGGGCAAAGTATCATGCTTGTGCAGTGCGCTTGCTTATCTGAATAATTCCAAGTCCCTCAAAGCCAGATCGGATTGAGAATGCCCCAAGCACGGTTTAATAAGAGATTACTGGTAAATGATTAATCACAATATATGTCCTGTACCTGCCAGAAATTATTATTAACGTCACTAGTTTATGGCTGTAGCAAGTAGCAGAGGGTGTGTGAGACTATTTCGCTCGTGCTACTAAGCAAATGATAACTGGAAGCGTTGACATCAACAAGATACAGGGCGGGTCCTCCCTTCAGGAGTATGACTGAGAGCAGCTTCAGCTTGCCTGGCACAGATTATATTTGCCGAAGCAATAAATAAACTGTGTCAGAAAGCTACCGATGTTCTACTTAGTGAGTGTCAAAGTGAAACTGAGAAGCAGCACGAAAGTTTTGCGTTGAGTGAGGCTGTCTGCAGCTGCACGTTCTGATAGCCTCTGCCCACAGAGATGTTTTTCACAACTGTTGGGGACTTTTGAAGCTGAAATCTCTCTGTTGATTTCAAACTTGACTTTTGTACCGTCTTGGAGTTTTGTTCTTGGCCTGGTTTTGGACCGAAAAGTGGTCGGTGGTCAGAGCTGCATGAGCAGGTGATGAGAAGATGGTGCAGCAGAGCCTTCTGGGGAGCTCCCCAGAACCTGATGTGAGGCACTTGCTGTAGTGTCAGGAGGAACTGCAGCATGATGTCAACAGGGCAACGCTCTCACAGGCAACCCATGGTGCGATGGGCTGAGCACAACAGCTCTGGCCAGCTAAGGACTTAGTGATGCTGTCCTTGGTGCCCTTATCTGCTCAGCTCATCTAGTGTCTCACATACCCAGGTTCTCTGCTGAATCCCCTTATCGTGTTCTGCCCTACTGAGTCAGACCTGAACCAGTGGCTTTATTACCTGGAGAAACAGATCCAGCTGAACGGAGTCAGCCTTGGCTCATCCGCCCTCTCCCAGGTTAGTGGCTCCGGACGGTGAGGTGCTTCCCATGCTGTGGGCTCGGAGCTGGGTGACTGGGAGAGCTGGGCCAGGTGGGTGGGTGCTGCTCTGCTCCTGCTGCCATCAGTGGGATGGGTAATCTCCACAGCCAGCCTCTCTCAGCCTTTTTTGCTGCACTTCTAGGCGCTCACCTAACACCTTCCTCTTCTAGAACTCTGAGTGAGTGCCCCGTGGGGCTCTGGGCGCCAACTCTAGACTGGAGACCTTGAGCAGAGGGCTGAGGATGGAAAGGGAGAGGGAATCCAGGTCCACTTCCAGATGCTCCTTGCAGTTCTTGCTGCTCTTTCAAAATGTGGTGTGGGTGAACTCCTGGCTTAATCCTCTTTTTCCGGGCCAGCTGCTTGAGTGCCTCAGTGAGGGAGCTGCCCCCCTGGCACGGTGCACAGGGGTTTTGGTGCCCCTTGTACCTCTTCCAACAGCTACCAGGGCTGTGCACAGCCTGTAATCCAGCCCTTCATGGATAGACATGCCAATTACCCACACTTGACACGTTCTTGCTTGGGAACTCCTCTGCCTGTGGGGGAACTGTGTGTTTGCGTTCAGATGGTCTCAGATCTGTGCAACCAGCGCCAGGATGAGTGTGGGATTTCAGTGTGAGTGACGGCCCCAAAGGTGCTGGGTCCTGCTGAGACCCGACCACAACTCCTGTATTTCTGCTGCGTGTGTGTGAGCGCACAGCTTCTCATCTGCGACCTTGCCTTTTGTGTGGTCTCCTGTAAGGGAAAGGTGCAAAAAGAAAGGCTTTGCCAGAGGTCCTGGCAGGGGCTGTGTGCTGAAATGGAGACCTGTAACCCAGAGTGCCATCACCACAGCCTCTGAAGGGTCAGAGGTTTGGGTCTGCTTCAGAGAAATTCTCACACAGCTGGCTGCTTGTGCAATTATCCAGAGTTTACAAAAGACTTGGAGGAGGAGATTGGGACCAAAGCCTAGAAAAGAGGTTCAAGAGACCTGTCTTTTCTTCCAGGCTCTGTGGGGTGTTTCACTTCCTTCGCTGTCTCTATTTCCCCACTTGTAAAACAGAGATTCCCCTTGAGAAGCAATGCACAGATGATGCTAGGTATCAGATACGATTATTCATCCACAGCTGGAAAACTGGCTCCTGCACAGATTTATTTACTCTTTCCTGCTTCTGCCACACTTGAAAAATGTCCTGAGCTGGGCCATGCGCTAGCTAAACTCTTAGGGAGGATGTGTCTGCCCAGCTTCTCAGTTCTGCTCCTGTTCCTAGAAGGACTGGAAGCAGAGCTCCATGGAGAAGGAGGAGCTGCGGTGGTCTGTGCAGAACATGCCTGTCCAGGAGTGGAGAGGGACCCAGCGGGAATCTCTAGGCGATGTCCTCTGTGTTTCCAAAGTGAAGCTTCAGCATCTGCCTTTCCAGGTAGGACACATCTCTGGGGACCAACCTCCTGTCGGCACGGTTCAGAAAAGGCAATGGTTGGAGGGAGCAGCTCAGACTCCTGCCTGATGCCACTAATCCAACAGGTCCCCCAACGGTCATTTTTACCCCCACCCAGTAAATGGGAAAAGGTTTGTTGCTGCTCCCGTGGCCCAGCAGCGGTGCTTGGGGACATCCCATGCGTGAGCTTTTGCAGGACAAGGCTGGCAGCTGGAGCGGGCAGGAATCTCCCGTGGAGCCTTGTTGCAGGGAGGCAGCTCGGCTCTTTCCAGAGCCCTTGCCTCAGGCTGCTGTCAGAGAGACAAAGGAAAGGGCTCTCCAGCTCGGAGCCCTGGCTGGCTGCTCACAGGGAACCCTCTTCCCCTTTACTTTCCAAGGAGCAACACGACCGGCTGTTGGTGCTTTACCCGTCCACACTGGTGATAGTATCTGAAGAGCGCAACGGACTCTGTTTTAAGGTAAGTTCACTTTGGAGCACCTTCCTGCTCTCTCCCCCTTCCACAGAAGCTATTTCAGCTCTCCTTTTGGCTTGCCGCTCCCCTCCACCCGGGTTCCCTTGTGCTCCTGTCGTTGGCAAGGGCTTTCCCTCCACGCTGCTCCCTCGCCAGCTGGCAGGTGAGCGGGCGGAGGGATGTTGCAAGCTATCTTCCCATGAGAAACACCTTGCCCTGCTACCAAAGCCCGGGGGGAAAGGAGCTGGCTGCCAAGGAATCTGAATCGCGGGGAGGAGGGAGGCTGGCATGTTTCTGTGTGGTTACGCTGGCAGAGAGCCTGGCTTGCTCGCTCGAGACGGGAGCTGGAACAGCCCCAGAGAGTGCCCCTGCGGGGGCTTTGCTTCCCAAGCCCCGCTCTGCGGGATCACTTGGAAGCAGGCAGCAGCTGGGCAGCGCATCTGATGCTCGTGGGGAAGGGCAAAGGCAGTTTGTTGGCTGGCGGGCAGAGAGGAGAAGCTGCTGCTGGTGCACGGTGCTTGTTGCCCTTTGCCCCCTGAGCTATGTCTGGGCACACCAGCGGAAGGGCCAACAAGGATGTGGAGACCTGAGCACCCCGGGGCATGTGAGACAAGCTTCTCTAGCCCACTGGTGCTTGTAGGAGCAATGCTGGGAGCCTCAGCGCAGATGGGCAGCGGCGCTGCAGGGCCTGGGAGCTGCGCTCACGTTGCCCGCAGTCTGCCTGGCCCTCAGACTTGATTGCCAATGTCCATCTTAGATGTGATTGCAACGGCTAGCGAACAGCCCCATGCTTTCTGGCCCTGTTTTCCCATGTTAGAACAAACGTGCCAGAAAGAGAGCTGAACTGTCTGCGAACCTGCACGTGCAGCACCACTGGCACGCTGGCTCTGAAAGAGCAGCATCCTTCCTAATCATGAGAGAGGAGCCAGTGACAAGAAAGCCCTGCAGAGCTCGAGGGCTTGTGAAATTCAGTGTGAGCTCACTGGGGTCCTTCTTCACATGGTTTCACCATGTCCACATCAAGCCCAGAGCCGTGCAGGTTGCTTTTAATACAAGAATTACCCCTGGGAAGACCTGCATAGAGCATCTCCCTGGCAAGAGGAGATGGCTGTGCCTGCAAAGGGGAAGGGCTGTGAGGAGGAAGCTGTGCCAGTCAGAGTCCATTCCCAGTGCAACAGCGGAGGGTGTTTTCCAGCAGCTGGTGGCTTGTGTGACACACCTCAGACAGAGCTTGTTTTCGGGAACATGTTGTTTGCAGCTCCTGGGAATGGGGCACCATGTAAGGGGGCCTTGGGCTGGGCTCTCCGATTAACTCATCTCTTTTGAAACCTTAAACCAGATTTATCTTTGCTGCTCGTGCAACGTTCCCTTCCCACGGTGCCTGAGCGTTGGTCCCTGGGCGTCTGGCGCGGTGGGGTAATGGCAGGGCTCTGCGCAGCCGGGTGCAGGCAGGAGGTGATTCACCGGCCTGTGACACTGCAGAGGGAACTTGATTTTCCACAAACGTGTCAGGGCACAGGAGCCTTCTCCCAGGGCTTCTGCAAATTAACTTCCCTTCCCTGTGAGCAGCTGCTGAGCCCTACAATTTGTGTGTGAAGGAATAGCCCGGCCCTTTTGTTCTTGGGTTTCATACAAACCACAGGAGCTGCCCCTGCCAAGTTTATGTGTGGGACGGGGAAGGGGAAGGATGGGGCTCACCCAAAGCAGCAGGCTCTGGCTCACTGCTGATGGGAAAAGGCCCTGGGCAAGGTGTAAATCCTTAAGGGGGGAGCTGCTGGTGGGGAGCAAGTTCACGCTGTGCCTGGGGAAGGCTGGAGGGGCTCTCCAGAGTGTTATTTGCAGGATGCTGCTGCACCTCCCTGGGTGTTACAACCCGTAAACTTAGGCAAATGAATCCTGACCGACTGCACCGTTTAAGAAGACCTTCAGCTAAATGTCAGGGCTTCAATCCTGCTTTCTGTGCTTCCTCTGCTGCTGGGTGTGGGGAAGAGTGGTGTGAGGTGGCAGATGTGGGGATGGCCAAGAGACGCTTGGTGATGGCAGAGAGGACAGTGGTGGGTGTGCACGCAAAAGTACTTTTGCTCTTAGAGGTGATAGCACGTGGTTATCATCTAACTCCATTTTTTCCAGGGAAGAGGCTGCTTTAGCTCCTCTGCCCCAGATCTCTGCTCATGGGAACACAGACGTGGTGCCGGCCAGGGGCAAACCCCGCTGGGCTCACAGGAGTGGCATTCACAACTGGGCCGTATAGCACAAGAGCTCATGTTTCACCAGTTGGCATTTGCAGGGCTCAACCCTGTCTTTGTGAGGCTTTGCAGGATATGGATGGTGAGGATTCCTCTTTGCGAGGCTGGACGTCCCAATCCAAGAAGTAAAAGTCTCAATTGGGACTATGTTTGCAAAATTTCCTGGATAAGTCAACCATTAAACTAGGGGAAACTGCTGAAAACAGAACTAGAAGGGAAGGAGTGTTTCTCCAAGCTTGGATCTCAGGCAGGACTTTTGAAGAACAAAGCTCACAGGTTCACTCTGGCTTCAGAGGCTTCACTCCTGCACAAAGGCTGGTGGTGGGAGAGAGCTGTGAGCCTCATGCCTGAAAGTATTTAAGACCAAGCTGGATGAGGCTCTGGGCAACCTGGTCTAGTGAGAAGTGTCTCTGCCCATGGCAGGGGAGCTGGAACTAGATGATCTTTAAGGTCCTTTCCAACTCAAGCCATTCTATGATTCTATGGTATTCTATGATTCTGTGATTTTATGATTCTCCACGCTGGGCAAAGAGCAGCCGGGTTCCTGCCAGCCTCACCCCATCCTGCACTGCACTGGGGGCTCCCCTGCTCCTGCTCCCAGCTCTGCTAGGCAGCAGGCTCCTAAAGCTTCCCTGACAGGGAAGCTCCTGTGGAAGCAGAGTTCCACTGGCCAGGTGCCTGCCGAGGCTCCTGCCGGTCTGCCGCCGGGCACGGGCCGTGAGCTGCACCCGGCTGCACGGTCCTAAACCTCCTTCTCTCCCCTGCAGGGCGAGCTGCCCCTCAATGCCATCCAAGTGCTTTTTGAAGAGAATGAGAAAACCTCCTTTCTAATAGAAGGTGGGTGTCCGGCACGGGGAGGGGTTTGCTGGCACCAGCCACCGAGCTCTCTGGGGTCGGGCGGGTTTCTCTGAGCTGCTGTGGCCATCGCCCTGGCCGTGCTCGCTCGTGTCAGCACCCGAGCTACATTCAGACAGGTCAGCACCGAAGGCAGAGCATTCCTCTTGTCTCTGCGCTGGTGTCAGGGCCTCCAGATCCTGGGAGGGATGGAGCAAGGCGATTCCCACGGGTTTCTGAAGGCAGCAACGCGGGCTGTCGCTCAAACCTGGTAAGAGCAGTGGGTGATGTTTTTACAGGCAGACTGATCAATTCGATCCGGGTGATCTGCCGCAGCTACGATGATTACCAGGAGTGGCTCTACTGCCTCAAAACAGCCCAGTTTCGAAATGCCGACTCCTCCCTCTCCGGATCAGAGAGTTTCTCGGGATCAAAGCCTCCACACCCCGGCCAGGTAACAGATGATGTGGGTTTGTGTGGTAATCAATACATGTCTCCCAGGCCTCCCATCTGTCCTATCTCTGGCCACATGTGAATGCTCTTGTGACACAACAGGCTTTGCCTCATGTCCCTTGTTTAAAGGCTGTCATGAAGTTGCTGATGCCTGCAAATTGTTTTGAAGCCCTATATTGTGTTATAGAGGCACATATAAGGGTCTAGAGCACAAGGCTTGTGAGGAGCAGCTGAGGGAACTGGGGTTGCTCAGCCAGGAAAATGGAGGCTCAGGGGAGACCTTCTCGCTCTCGACAACTTCCTGACAGGAGGTTGGAGTCAGGAGGGGTCGGGCTCTGCTCCCAAGGAACAAGCGACAGAACAAGAGGAACCGGCCTCAAGTTTTGCCAGGGGAGGTTTAGATTGGAGCTAAGGAGAAATGTCTTCATGGAAAGGGCTGTCCAGGCCTGGCCCAGGCTGCCCAGGGCAGGGCTGGGGTCCCCATGATCTCAGGAGGGGTTTCCAAGCCGTGGAGATGTGGTGCTGAGGGACAGGGGTTGGTGGTGCCCTGGCAGTGCTGGGGGAATAGTTGAACTTGATGATCTTCAAGGTCTCTTGTAACCAAAACAACTCTATCATTCTATATTATATTAAATTCCTTCAAAATCAGACCCCTGGCCATGGACTGCGACAGCGTTGTGCAGCGGCACAAGGACATTAACGGGGTTTGGCAGGGAAGGGGAAACCCACACTGTCAGCACTGGAGCCGGGATGGGGTCAGGGTGCCTGGGCGCCGTTTTCTGTTCTCGAGCCCTCCTCGTTCACCCCGGTCACCCCTGCAAGCCGAGCTCAGCCCTAGAGGGCAGCACACCCCGTGGCACTGGGCACGGCTGCCCGGGCAGCCGCTCACCGCTCGGCACAGCTCTGGCACCGGCAACGTGTGGGCACAGAGGGCTGAGCTGAGCTGGGCAGGCTCCCAGAGATGCTCTGGCAGGGAAGGGATGTGCCTGTGGCCACGCAGAGGGCTGGTCCCACATGCTGTTCTTCTTTCCCTCTGTCTAGTTTGCCGGCAGCGGGAGAGGATCGCTCAGTTCTGATGCTCGTACAAACTCCTGGGCGTCGGGAGGGAGAGTGGCCACCTTAACACACCTCTCCCAGAACAGCGGCTCTCTTCCTGATGGACAGTCCTTCGTGCTGATGCCTGAGAGCAGGCTGCTTGAAGATCCCCTCTCCCCTGGCTATTCCCAGCCTCTCCATGTAAGTGAACCCCCCAAAAGCTTGGGACACACGTTGGACACACACTGCCTTTGAGCAGAGCGGTCTGCTCAGGTCCCGGGATGAGTTGAGCTCGGCTGGTCAGTGTTTGCTGTGCAGCTCAGCAAACTCATCCCTGGAGCCTGTGTTTGCCCTGACTCAGCTTTGTCATTCCCAGTAAGGGAAAAGTCTACCCAAAGAGTCCCATCCCAGGACTCCGTTCTGTGTAAGGATTGTCAGAACAGATTGCAGGAGGGCAAATGGAACTGTTCAAAGGTCAGGAAATCCCGAAGTAAGAGCCTGCGGGTGGGTGGAGCTGATGCTGCTCTGACTCTGAGCAGTATTTGTACATCTAGGGAGGGTGTGCGTGCGTGGGACATGGGCCCAGCCACAGGAATGTGCCAAGGCACGAGCACAGCACGATGCCCATGGCTGCAGACCTTTGTCTTGGGTCTGTGTTCCTGGGGTTGGCCTGAGGAGAGCCAGCTCCAGGGTCTATCTTCTCATTTCAGAGCCTGGTACAAGCCAACTGGCCAAGCACGAGGCTGCCCGCGCAGGATCTGCGGAGGGGGAGCAGCACCAGAAAGTCCAAGAGCAAAGGTGGGCCTTGTGGCCAGCAATTGCCCAGCCAGGACACAGAGAGGACCATCTGCAGCTTCATTCCTGAAAACCCCAATGGCGAGCTCCTGTCCTCGGTGTACAACGAGCCGTACTCTGCACACAACTCGCAGCGTCGCCACCCTGCAGCTCCCCCACCACACCTGGACCTGAGCGATGTAAGGGTGCTGGGATGTGGTGGGGCTGCCCTCCTGCCCAGGAAGGGTCAAGCAGCAGAGGAACTGATGCACGGTTCACATTTTCCTCACGGTGCTGCTTGCACTGTCCTGGCAGGTGCTTTCGGGCAGGCGTGAAACTCATTTCCATTTGAAAATCAGAATCATAGAATGGTTTGTGTTGGATGAGACCTTAAAGATCATCTAGTTCCAACCTCCATGTCATGGGCAGGGATACCTCCCACTAGACCAGGTTGCTCAATGGCCTTGAACACTGTCAGAGATGGAGCACCCACAGCGTTTCTGGGCAACCTGTTCTGTTGTCTCATCACCTTCATAGTGCAGAACTTCTTCATAATATCTAATCTAAGTCTACCCTCTTTCAGATTGAAACCGTTACCCCTCATCTTACCACCACACTCCCTGATAAAGAGTCCCTTTCCATCTTCCCTGCAGGCAAAATGGCCCGTGGGAGGTGAGGTTGAACACGGCAAATGGAGCAACATGCCTCAAGTAGGGGTGTTATTGCTTCATAGGACACAGCCTCTTCTTCTGAGGGCTTTCCAGCATGCGTCCGTCAGTGATTTAGTGTGTGATGCCACGTTTGCCTCCCCTCAATGAGTGCACATCTGCCTTACACTCAGGGAAGTCCCCTTGTGAGCACCGATGGGAGTCAGTCCCACCATCCAGCCTTCAGGATTTGAATCGCAGGGAGATCCCCAACTCCGATCTCTCCTGGGGATGAAGTGCGAGCAGGGATCAGCGTGTCACGTTAACAGCGTGTCACGTTTCCCTTTCAATTCTGCTTTCTAGCTGAACAGATGGAGCTTGGTGGGAAGTCAGCCCTCGACAGCTTCCAGCTCGCTGGAGAAGCCGGCCGTGCCCCGCTCCCCCCTGTACGCAGACCCCTATACGCCCAGCACCCCCAGCGCTCGCAGCCCGGCAGGCTCCAGCTTCCTGGAAGAGGTACCTTTACTGCTGGTTACAGCCTTGACTCAGCACATGGGCTTTTGGCTCCAGAAATCACGCCTCGGGCCATTTCTTTTCCTGCTGTCTGCCTGAGCCTGAGCGGGATGTGGAAATGCATCTTGGGGTGGGGCAGGGCACGGCATAGTTTTGCTTTTTCAAGCCAGGGCAGAGACAGAAGGGAACAGGTTTCCCCTGTCTTATCACTGGATGCCAGCGTCACAGCAATCCCAGGAAGAGCCAGTAACCGCAAAACAGAGGCAGAGACCGAGATGTGTTGCAGAGACCAAGACGTGATGCAGTCTACAGAAACTAGAGATGAGTCAGGCACAGAGACCACTTTATCCACCCCCAAAAATTCCAGCTCTGATAGCCAAACGCCTGTTGAAGGCTGCGTTTCTAGTTTGGCTCATCTCTTGGGAAAAGACTGTTTCTGAGTCTGTGGCTGAAGTCATCCCTTTCCTCTGAGGGTTCTTCCCAGCTGCTCTGTACCCCGAGCTGCCTGTAGGTCTCATCTCTCCACATCTGGCCAACTTCCACTACCTCTGTGAGCCATTGCGAGGGACCCGCAGCCATTCTTCCCTTCCCATCCAAGGCCTTTAGGATTGAAATGCAGTAGAATTCACAAGGCAGGCAGAACACCTTGGTTTGCCTATGTCTGTTTATAGCAGGGCTGGCTTAGAGGTGAGGAGAAACCAGTCAGTGTGTTCCCCACCTCTCCACTGCAGGTATCAAATCTAAGTTTGTTTTGGTTCAGTTCCTGCAGTGTCGCGGCCAGACGGGTTCAGCACAGGCGAACGGCTGCCCAGCCGTGCCGGTACCCCAGCACATCTCTCTGCAGAAGAGGAGCTGCCAGCCCCTGCCCAGCAGTCACTGCAGAGAGGTGCCTACAGCTCCCAATTACGGCACACCCGGCACCTCCTGCCGCCTTCACCTGCGGCCTCCTCCTGATGCTCCTTATCTCGAGGAGGTGAGTTTGTAAATGCAGTCCTAGTGCCCCAGGCTGTGCAGGCTGCAGGGAGGTGCAGGGCTCCCAGCTTGGCTTTCTTTGGACTGGAAGAGTGGTCGGTCCCTGCAGGGCTCTGAGCCCTTCGCTCTGTGATGGGGTCTATCTCGGGGAGCAGGGATGGGGGAACCCACAGAGGACCGATCGCTGGTGTGTGGTATCCCAGGATTGAGGTGCTAAGTCATGCTCATCAGTGCATCTCTTTCTTTTCAGGTCTCTTCTCTGCAAGAGGAACATCTGGGCCCTTCGTTGCAGTCGCTAGGTGAGGCTGCTTTGGGTGCTGCAACCCACCTCATCTCGCTCATGTCCATCTCCATAAACATCATTCGAAGCAGGGCAGGGACTCGTGCATGACCTTCCTTCCTCCTGCTTCCCCGTGGTGGGACCGACTCTGTCACCCTGCCCTGTGCCCACCTCTGCCTGGTTGTTCCAATTGCCTTGGCTTCCACCCACTGCCCACCAATTCTGGCCACCCAGCACCCTTTGGGGCTTGTGGTTTGTTGGTTTGTTTTGCACATTTCCACCACTTAGCCCAGATCTAGTTGCATCTGGGCTGTGGTTTTGCTGGCCCTCGTGCATAGGCTCTGCTGGCGAGGGAAAAAGCAGCCACTGAGCTCTCTGAGGGCTTTGTTCTTGTTTTTCTGCAGATGGGAATGTTGGCACTTACAACCTGCCAGAGGCCGGCTGCTCACACCTCGACTCCACAGCCTACCATGACTATGCCGAGCTCCAGAGCTTCCAGAGCGACTTCAGCTATGACAACCTCTGGGAAGCTGAGTAGAAGGAGCCGGATACCCTGTGCTCCTCCCCAACAGCCAGTCAGCAATTTTATCAGGCTTGAGAGAAAACCTCCACAGCCAGGCACAGAAAAGCCCCAGGGCTCTTTTCTTGCTCTGCCTCTCTCCAGGGTGAGGAGCCTGGGGTGTACAAAGCAAAGGCAAGGGCCCTGCTCTGCAAAAGGCTGATTCCCATGTTTTGGCAGGTCCAGAGTTCAAACTTCTTCCCTAAATCTGAAGATGGGGGCAAAGCCCCAAAGCGGCAGCCTCTGAAAACCTGGAGGAGCCGCGTATGTGCCGTGTTAAGGAGCCTGCTCGCTCTGTGGCTGCCCCGGCTCAGAGAGCCCTGGCTAGGGAATAACCTTGCCCCCCTGAAAATAAGAGGAAGAACAAAAAGCTGGTCAGGCTCCCTCAGATAAAAGGGATTGTGTGTTCAGACAGAGCAGTCAGTCAAAGGCCAGAGAAAAGGACTGGTTGTTGGCTGAGTTAGTTTGATGATTTTCCTTTTTATCAGGGCCCTCTGGCTCATCACTTTGAGGCTTCCTGAGAATAGGTGTTAAGCCAAACCTTCCTCCATTGACCTCTGAAGTCTGTGAAAAGGCATGAGACATGCACAGTGTATAGGGCTGGCAGCAATAGCTGTGCTCATAGGGTTGCCTTCCTGCAAGATCAGAGCTGTCTGACAAGAGATGAAGAAAAAAGATCCGGATCTGGGCAGAATGGGATATTTTTTCTACTTTATGCAAAAAAAAATTCTTTCCTGCCGGTGCTGGCTCCAAACTATAGTGGTGACCTACAGCATTATGAGCCTGACACCTTGGCAGGTGGAATCAAGAAATGTGCTGCCAGCAAATAGCCAAGTGGCTTGTGTTTACCAAGGTCTTCCCTGGAAAGGGTGCCCTTAATTCCTCTTAGGGGACCGCGTCCTTTCCTCCCACCCCTCTGCACATTACTGTGGGCTTGCACTAAATGCTGCCTATGAATATCTAGGCAGGGGAGGAAGGAAGAAAATTCACTACTGAACAATGCCAGTGTGGGCTGCAATCTCTCTCTTCCCCCCTCCAGAGCAGCAGCAGGACCAGGACACAAACAACAGGGGACAGAGTCTCAGTGCTATCATTTTCCAGCCTCCTAGGCCAGATCCTTTAGCACATATAAGGTCAGCAGCAAATCCAAATGTTTTTCCTTGAGGCTCCAAATTCTTAACCCTTGTTCCCTGAAGAGGCTACAAACCAAACATTAACAAAACTTCTATTTTCTCTCTTTCGCTGGTGCAAACAAAACAATCCAGGAGCTCTTTTTACTTGAATACTTACATATTACATTGTACTTTGTTTTTTTTTCGGAAGGTATCAAAGTTTACATGCAAGGTTTGAGTGGATTATATGTATTTATGTGTAAATGTGGCTGAGTTGAAGATCTATTTAATTTTCTAGCTGTGGATGACGTTCAGTGCTGTAGAATGGGCAACTGTCTTGCACATTGGTGTGTGTGTTGGTGTGGGTTTTCTAGCTGTTATTGTTTTGTTTCAAGTTTACTTTCATTTTGGGAAGGTTTGTACCTAATAACCCCCAAGGATCTATTTATTCAGAACAAAATTGCACTAGGGAACATCAGAAGCACATAGTACGCTAGTAGGCAGCCATGCTCATGAGCTCCTGTGAACACATGGACTTTGAAGGAGGTTTTTTTAATTGGGTTTCAACAGTGATATCTGCAATGTATCAAAACGAAAAATCCCTCCTGATCACTGTAAAAGTTCCCTGGTGTATTTCTGTGAGACTGGACAATTGCAATACACATTCTTCTGGAAGACTTTTCTCTTTCTTTGCCATCATCTGGTTTAATGGAGGTGATTTTTTGTCCGTCGCTGCTGTCCTTTCCAAAGCCCCTGAGGACTTTGGGGCCCTGGGTCCAGGAGGATTTCCAGAGTGCTGACGGCCTCTAGCTTGGGTCAGGCACTTGCAAACCTAATCCTAAAGCAAAGTCTCCCCTGCGTTTGTCAGGCAACAAGACCTGACTGGAGGTTTAATCCCAAAGCTCATCGGACTTTGCTTCAGCCCGGTGTGTGGGGAGTCTTGGAAAGATAAAAATCGGTGGGTGGCTCCAAATGGCACTGGAAATGTGAGTCGGTCTGACCTCACTTTATGGCAGCCGCTGTCTAACAGAGCCACTTGGGAAGGGGAGATGGCCGTGGCACGGGCTCGCTTGGCAAGGAAGTTTCATCCTGAGGACTGCATCCAGATGCCTGTAGGCTACTTCTGTCTGTGCATCTGCTCTGGGCAGAAAACCAGGTGCCCTGGCTGCCTCTGTGGAGTTATTCTGCAGAGGAGACCAGCGAGGAGCTGGATATAACCTTCAGTTTAAAGTTCAGTTATCTCTCAGGGCCGGGAGCAGCAGGGCAGGCAGAGGTTTGCCCTCCCAAGCCCACTGCTCTGTGCAGGATGGGAACCCACAGCACCGGCTCTTGGAAAGACGGCTGCAGCCAGAGGTGCTCAAGAAACGGAATAACCGGGCGAGAGGTAGATGTGTTGGCTGCAAAAGCCCCGTGTATCTGGCCAAGCTGCGCAGTGCGAGCAGGTTGATCGGTGACAGCGACACGGGCCTGCACAGGGCTGCTGGTGGCAGGGTGCGAGATCCTGGTTTCAAAACGCTGCGGAGACGTGACAGCTTCTCAAGCAATTTCAGTCGTGCTCCCAGCGTGGCAGCTTTCCTCCCCGGCTACATCTGGGCTAAATTTGTCACTCTTTCAAACGCTGCCCTCTCAACGGGCAGGGGGCTCATTTCGCACGCTTCCAGCGCGCCTTTGTGCGCAGCTGCCGTGGTCTGTTGGGCTCTTATTTCAGGTCCTGAACTCCAGCTCCGTGTTCGTGCCTCCGTGCCTGAGTTAGCGCCTTCTTCCCACAGGACAGAGGCAGAGTGCAGCGACTTCCAGCTGCTCCCCGGAGCAGGACATAGCGTTTCGGGATGAAATGTGAGAGTGCCCTTAGCAGACGGGCACTGTCAGGGGCTTGTACAGGCTGTGGGTATAAACAGGACCGGAGTGTCCCATCCCTGAATGCTGTTGTCCTTGTCACTACAGTCTCCTACCTGGTAGGAATTAAGGACTGTGGTAACAAAAAGCCACTGAAATGGTTACAGAGCCTGTGGCAAATAAGCAGCTAAAGGAATTTTACTTATATCCCTTCCCAGCTGGGTTTAGCTCTGCTAGAAGAAGCACTTCTTCCTGCTCTTCCTCTCTCTGTCCCTGCTTTAGAAGGTTGTACAGCTTTCCTAGGCTGGTATAATTAATGCAGAGCAACTTATGTGTGTGTACAAGCCCTAAAATGTTTCAAACCCAGCCCCCATAAGCATCAGATTGGTCAAGACCCACACACAACCTGGTTTCCTAGTTGAGTCATTTACTTTGCTGGTCGTTGGTTTTCCCCACCAGATGGGTGGAAACAGGGCTGTGTTTGTGAGCTCTGTTCATCGACCTCTGCCTTGCAACCATGAAAACTCCACTCTCTTGCTTTTCCTCCAGCACCTTTCTAAACAGAGTCAGCATTTAAAAATAGAGGGTTTGCATAAAGTGGCACTGGACGATTCAGTGCAGGCTGCATTAAAATGGAAAGTGTAGTACCTGTAAATACACAAAATACCTCTCAATATATTCATCCTTCACAGCCTGGCTGTGCAGAAATATGGTCTGAGTCGAGTCACCCACAAATGGCAGGCCCAGTGCTCTGGAGCTGCCAGCAAGCCCGTACACATCCCGCCGCCCCACGTGGTCACAGGATAGCTGCGTCTTTATTCACAGAGGCAGATGAAAGGCATGAGATGACACTAGCTGCCAATAATTCACCCTCTGACAAATGATCTCTCCACCCCTCCACTCCCTCCAAATGCTAAAAGTCCTGAATCAGGAGCCCCTGGCTTTTGAAACCATAGCTGGAAAACCAGAGCGCTTACCAGAGCAGCACAGGATGGTGATTTCTCACTGCTTTCTGATTTCCAAGCCACAATCTGAAACTTCTTTTGCTCAAAGAGTAAACAGCAGAGAAGTGTTTTTTTTAAAAAAAGAAAGTGGAGCCTGTGACCAGCTCCTTTGGCTTCAAGAGTATGGAGAAAAAGCCCCCATATCTGAAGACACGGTGTAGCTGCAGCAGAGCTTCCCACCCGGCCAGCTCTGGCTCCTTTGCTTTGAGGGGACTTCCCGATCTTTTTATCACATTTACAAAGACACTTGAGGTTTGGGAATTCCTTGATGAGCACTTTGTATGAACGTGTCTCTTCCTGTTGGCTGAGTGTGAGTGGCTGCCTGAAACCACAGCTGAGGTCAGGAAGGAGCTGCTGGGCAAACCTGCTTGGAAAACCCAGCACCTCTCTTGCAGAGCCCTGAGGAGCTGAGGATGTGCAGGATTTGGTCTAGTCTGTGATGAGCAACTCCCTCAATGCCCTGTGGGTGGGGGAATCCACCCAAATATGTCATGCTCTCAGGACCAAACGAAGCAACTGACATTTCTGTCAGTCTTAGATAAGAAGAAGGTCACTGCTTCCCCCCCTGCTCTGCCCGCTGCCTCCCTGCGCTGGCACTCCCGGCTCTGGCACCCCCAGCCCTCGGAAACTTCTCTGAAGTGCGGGCAGAAGAGAGTCGTGGCTCAGGAGCTGCCCTACAGAAACGTCCAGGGGAAGCCGCACTCTGGTTTTATGACAGAGAGATGAAACCGAAATAAAAGCAAAGGAGCTGCTCTGGCAAACCCTATCGCTGCAGAAGAGAGAGGGGAGAGATGCAGCTGGGTGGCGCATGACGGTGAAATACGGAGGCAGTTCTTAAGCGTGCACCTGCCTGACTTTTTCATCTGCCTGGCAAGATGAGGTGTCAGATGTGGGAGCTACGTGCAAGGCAAAGGAGAGGGGTGGGATGGCACAGCTCCCACCTCCAGCGCTGACGCGCTCGTTGGTGAGGGATGAAATGGTCTCGCGGCAGCGCGGACGCGCTCAAAAGGTCGTTTCTATTGTGGTGGCTGCTGCTGTTGCAAAAGATGGTGAGCTCCGGGCTCCTCCCTCTGGGCTGAGATACAGGCGAGATGACCTCGCCACGGAGGGAGAGCAGAGAGCGTAAAAGGTCGGAGAATAAACCAAGCATTAAAATTGCAGGCAAGTCCAGGCTGGTTTCCTTGGAGGACACTAGAGACACTGCTGCTTGACTGAGCACAGGAGACGCTCCCAGAGCTGATCTCCCGATAGCGATCAGATTTTTCAGTGCTTCCTTTTGCTTCTGCAGTTGGCCAAAAACATCTACCTTCTGAAATACTCACTCATTTCTTCCAGTAGAGATCAAAAGGAGTGTGAAATGCACCTGTAACCTGATGGATCATCCAGCACCTTCGGTAACTTTTAGCAGGGCGAGGTGCTGAATCACATTTACGTTTCCAGGCCCAGGCTCTAGGGGATCAGACACCAATTATCACAGATTGGCAAAGGGCACTTGCTGGTGGAGGTGACAAGCACCTTGCGTAACCTACAGCGTAACACGAGTACTGCACTCTTCTGGGAAGAAGCTTAGCACAAGTTTTTGACACACTAGGATGGAGACATTGAGGGAGTGAGACATACCTCGCGTCCCTCAGAATGGGAAAACAGGCACTTGGTCCCACTGTGCCTTTCTCAGCTTGAGTGGGCCAGGGACATCCAAGAGGTTACTTGTCCCACCCTGAGTGTGGTGTTTCAGCTGCACATGGCTCACCTATGGACCAGGGTGCTGGGTGTGCAGAGCATTACCTACCATTCCACCTCCTTGCAACACCTAGGTCTGGTTGTTTCTGGATCATCTCTGGCAAGATGGTCTCCCGAGGTCCCTTCCAACCTCTACCAACCTCTGTGATTCTGTGATTCCCTCAGGCAGGAGCCAGCACTCCCAGAGACCCCTTCCTTTCAGCAAACCTGTCTGCTGCCCTCCTCTGACCTTTTTCCACTTTGCTCAGCAGACAGTCTCTCAGGAAAGCCTGGCATAATAGAATTGCCTGATTCCTCCAGCTGTTCCCCCATTACCCACTCGCCATGCCAAGGCCGCTGTGTTTCCACCTGCCACGGAGAACGCGGAGAGCGCTTAATGGATTATGGCTGGAGAAACAATAAACCTGAGCAGTTGTGAATGCTCCGGGAGCTCAGCGGAGGCTGCGAGGTCTGCTGGGCAAATCTTCCCAGGCCTGAGGCTGCAGTGCCAGGCGTTCCTGGATGGAGCTCAGACTGGAGAGCTTGGTGTCGTCGAGGGGAAATGGGGAGGGCAGAGGTGGTGAGGATCGATGGACTGAACCCAGGAGCTGCTGCTGTTGCTCATTGACTTGTGCTCACTGCTCTGTCCGGGGTGTCCTGGGAGGAGCTGGCTGGAGGGCTGGCAAGAGCAGGACTCTGCTCGAGTCCTGAGCAGATTTTGAGACAGGAGAGAGGACAAGGCTCCATGGATCGAGGGTCAGAGCTAAAGCAGAGGAGAAGCAGCCCACGTCCCTGCAGACTGTCCGCAGGGCTCCTCAACCAGCACATCAACTACAGTTTTGTACCAACATCCAGAGAACAGATTGATTTCCTAGTTTTAAAACTGAGTTCAAGGTAAACACAGGAATGTACACAGAAGTAGTAATGAGATAGATCTTTATTAGAAGCTTCCAGCGTATTTTATCTGTTCTCCTCCTCCACAAAACTCCTCTTACAGGATATACAGCTACTATAGTCCATATAGAGCCTGTACATCTCTCTTCCTGCTATTTACAGCTACGTATCTGACTGTACAATTGCACAGTGTGCTCTCTTTTCAGCAGCAATCAGAGTTTTAAGTACAACCCCACACATTAAAATTGCATGGCACTCTGCATTACAAGGAAAGAGCGAAACCTCTTCTCCCTCATTTCGTTAAGACAAACGCTGCCACAGACTGTTCCTGTAAAGCTCACAGGCAGATCCATACAGGTATTCTGGGCAGATTTCTCCCAGTACCTTTGTGGATCTGGTCCCTAAGTGCTTAACAGATCTCACATTCATACTGTCTTTAGACTTGGGAGTGAAGAAAACCCCTCATGAATAATGCCCTTGAGTGATCAGGAAGGCACTAGAGACAGGGAAGAACCTGAACCACTTCCTTTTTCACCCCACCTTCAATTCTGGGTCCCCTGCAGCCCTCTCCAGCCCCTCAAGGTTACACACTCGGCCACGGCACCTCCTCACTTGACATGTCCTTCCAGGCCCCTCTTATGTCTCTAGGACGAGAGGCAGAAGAGGGACCACATCATATATCTAGACCCTTTGTCTGGTTATCCTCAGAGTCAAACAAGTACACGTACCTTTTCCTCCTCTCCAACATGTTCCTGTCCCTGTCAGGGCTCTTTCCTGAGGCTCCTCTCAGCTCAGGCCCTTTCCCTGCTGCCCCTGCAGCTCCTTCCCTTTCCTGCACAGCCCTATGCAGGGCCCTTTCCCCTGGCTCTGGCTGTGTGACCCCCACCTGTCCTCTGCCTACGGGAGCGAGATGTGTTCCTGCATTGGGTGCTCCTCACCCGCAGAGACAGACACCACACCCATGGCCACATGCAAGAGAAATCCTATCTCAGCCTCCTGAACCCTTAGACCAAGCTGTGACTTCTGGGAGTGAAATCCAAGAGGATGAGTCCTCCTGCAGCGAGCCAAGCTGGTCATGGGAGACCTGAGCCTTCCCAAGCAAGTGGCTCCTCCATCCCCCTTTAGCTGCTGCCCAGTTAGCCAGGCCCAGCCAGCAGATGCTTAGCAAAGCACCACATTTGGACCGAGCCAGCTCTTCCCCAAAGCTCCCTCTTTTCCTTCACAGCTAACCCAGATCTTTCATAAGAACGAAGCACTTCTGGTTTCTTTTACTCTCTCCTCCCCCCACCATCTCTGTGCCACCAGGTGATTTCAGCAGGGAGGACGGACAAGCAGCGCCCTGGAACAGACACTGTGACTACTCCTAGGAGATAGCACAAGGATGCAAGAAGTGTGCAAAGAAAGAACAGAGCCAGCCCACACAGGGCCCCTCTTCTGTCCAGTACAGGTACAAAGTGCCTACCGTTCGGTAAGTGACTGTCACCGGAAGGATCCTGCTTCCTGTGACATCCTGTCCCTTTTAGGGATGAGTCCAGAGGAGTCTTGGTGCTGGGATGCAGGCTTCTCACACCGCCCAGAAACAAAGTCCTCGGTCTGTGCCTCCACCATCCTGGCCTGTCCTCGGGAAGCAGCTCTGGTGGGTGCTGAGGTTAGGGCCGGGGGTGTCCCTCTCTGACCTGCCGTCGGAAGTAGCGGATGGCAGAGAGCGTTCCAAAACTTGCCAGGAACACTGGAAAAGAACCCAACACATTTTCAGAGTCAGTCTGGGTGCTTCTTCCAAACCTGAAGGTCTTTTTCCAGTCTTGAAGATCACAAACTACTTGGCTCACTCTGGTCCGTGAGACCTCGGAGGATTGCTCACCTCTCTTTCTCAGGCCCCTCCTGCCTTTGTTCATTCCCACCATACTGTGCTTGTTCCCAGTGTGTTCAGTCCTGAGCTGAACATAAATTTCAATTTACACATTGGAGCCTCAGACACAGACGGGGAAATTCAACTTAGGACCTAAAATGCCAGAAGAGGATTGCTAGTCTGGGATGTTGAACTGCCTCTGGCCTCCCCTCCTTGCCGGGGTGCTTTCTGCACAGAAGGTTATGCAATCTCCAGGACACGAGGCCCATATCCTGCTTTTCACACCCTCTCTGAGGCCACCTCTACCGTCTAATACTAAGAAGGCAAAGAGGAGCAGGCCAAAAGCTCCTTGTGATGATCGAGCTGAGCAACTTTAGCTAACGAGCTATTCTCAGCACGAGGTGTCAGCTTCCTGCGTGACCTTAGTGGGGAACATTCCTCCCTGGGACAAGCAGCGGGAAGCTCTGGCTCCAGCGTCTTGTCCCATGGTGGGAGGTCTTTGGTGTCCACAGGCTGGACCAGACAGGGAAGGGCTGCTGCACTGGTAGTCCCACATCCTGCTCATCCAGGGACCCACATCCCTCGGGCCACAGCTCAGTTAACTCATGTTGTCCCAGCTTCTTCTGTCCCCACCAGTTAGTCAAATGCTGTGGTTGGAGAGGAGAGGAACTGATAAAGCTCCTTCTACTTGCAGGACTCAGAGCAGCAGGATAATACTTAAGCTAAGCTGTATTTAGAAAAAAGATTATACCTTTTCTAGCACATTAGAAAAATACGGGTGTTTGTTCCAGCTGAGATGAAGGAGAATGGGGAGGTTGGACTAGGTGACCTTTAAAGGTCCCCACCAACCCAAAGCATTCTATGAATATAAACCTGCCTACTCAAGGTCCTGACTCAGCTTCTAACCAGCAGGGATCCTAAAGAAGCATCTTTTCTCCTGACACACTGGAACTAGTCCCTGTCAGAGGCTGGATATAGTGAGACCAAAGCCAGGAAAACAGACTGCAGAGGTGTCTTCCAACCCCTACCATTCTATGATTCTATGACTTGTCCTACAGTTCAGTTCATGTCAGCAGTCACTTTGCGTGGAGAAAGGACAATGTGAGCAGGAATCAGGACTGTCATTCTGGTAGGAGAGAGAAGGTATTAGAAGGTAACAGGACACTTTGGAAAAGCAGGAAAATGACTACATTTTTCCCATAGGTGATGTTAGATGTGACAGGATCCCTGCCTTTCTCCCCACCACATCTTCCACAAAGTCCTTCCCACCCCTCTCCTGCCAGGCTGGGCACAGTACATACTGGTCTTCCAGGCATCTGGAGCCTGTAGGTCGGAGGTTTTCACTGCCCAGGAGGCAAAGGCACAGAAGACGAGGCACATGTCTTTGTGGGTCAGCGTCAACGGACTCTCAGGACCCCCTGCAAGGAGAAGAGCACAGAATGTGGCGTTTTACAGCACCTCCTCTGCCCATAGCAGACCCCAGTCCCTCTGGAGCAGTGAGTCCCTCACACTCCTGGAGAAATACACCTTTGTCACACATTTTCCCTCCCAGAAGACCTTGTTTCACCACTGGCCGTGTCAAATATTTGTTAATGTTGTTCATGAGCTTGGGAGTCACAACCAGTGAACACGACACCTCCAGGTCCTCTGCCTGCCTCACCACTTCCCAGTACAGTCCTGTGTGGTGGCTGGAAGTGGGTTTAGGGAGTAGATTTAGGATTTCGCAATTCCTGGGGTGTCTGACAATGTGCTGGGGCTGCAGGAAGGTGCCTCTGGGCAAGGTCCTTCCTGCAGGACAATGTCCCATGCAGCTCCAGGACAACACACATGCTCCCAGTGCTCAGCATCTCTCCGCAGATCCCACCTCGCTCGGTCCAGGGTGGGAGAGAGCTCTGAGTGCTCTGCATCTTCTCTGCCACGATTCCTGTCTGGCACGACGTGGAGACGTGTTGCAAAAGTAGGTTAGTTTTTCCTCTGATGTTTATTTGATCAGGCTTTTAATTAAAGCTGGCTTATTAATTAGCTACGACCACGGCAAAGGGGTTTTTCTCTGTGCAAACAGACTGGGAGTTCTATTCTGAGGCATCCTTTGGGATGATTCATTCATTGTTTTGTTTTAGTATTAACTGTGGCTGTAAGCATCGTATAAGCTTTAAGATAAATATGCTGCCTGTCCTAGCGGCCCAGGCTCACTCTCCCTTCCTGTTTCTCCCCAGTAACATTCAATGTCCAGGTAACCTCTGAGGTCTCTGGAGGGTGTTTTTCAAATCAGCCTGTGTTTTACAGTCCCCCTCGCCTCTTTCAGCTGGAAGCCTTCCACATTCCACTCTGCGCCCACCTTTTCCCCCACTCGTATTAAATTGATTACCAGCCCGGCCTTCATGGGACAGCAGCTCAGCAGCCGTTGCCACATCTCAGAGGCTTGAGTTCTTTGGTACAGAAGGACTCTGCTGCTCAGCGTCCTGTTGCCTTATCAGAAACCCAGGTATGTGGTTCTGCAGGCACTGGGGTGAGGGATTCCTATCTCCACCAGACCTCTCACTAACCCCTGCCGTGTAGAATGCAGCTATCTGCTTCACTAGGCTTTCCTTGGCCAGAGTGAAAAAAAATAGATTAGATCCACAGCAAGTGGACTTGGCGATCTTTCAGGTCTTTTCCAACTGTGTTCATTCTGTAATTTTGATTCTGTGAAGTTAGACCCACCCAGGGGACAACTGAAGCAACCAGGACAGGGACCTTAGGCCCAACTGAGTTTTAGCCTGTTGCTGCTGCGGCCACCTCTGCCCCAGGACTGGAGTTGGCGGGAAGCAAAGCACGTCAGGCACAGAATATTCCCAGATTGCCTGCACTGCAGCACTGGGAGGCAGTCCACGGGGCCTGGCACAGGGACAGCGGCAGCATCACAAGAGAGAGCCAGGGCCACACGGCCTGTCACAGTGGTGGCTTCAGTCACGCGTCCCCTGCTAAAGCCCGGGGCTGCCACGTGACAAGGTTAATGTGTCAAGACTGTGATTTCAGACCAGCTACTCCTTGTAGAGCCCACCAAAGTGCTCCCATCTTCAAGGTGGCCCTCATGCCGCTGCGGCTGCCGTGGAGATGGCTGCAGCAGGGCCAGAGCTGGTGACCAGCCTGCCCGAGGGGTGGTGGGATTTGGGGAGACCACGCAAGGCAAAGGCACAACTCTACACCCAGTAGTGACCCAGGGGCTAACAGGGCTTTACCTCTCAGTGCAAGGGCCATGTCCAAGCCTTCGGTCTGCGGAGCCAGCGGGACAAGGGAGAGCTTGTCTCCAGATCCTCTCCTCACCAGAGCCTGGGGGGCTGGGGCTTGGCCTCTGACGAGATGCCTTTGCAGGAGGGACTTCAAAGCCCCCACAGCTTTCTTCACCTTGGAGGCTGGAGTGACTGAGAAAATCCCTCTCCAGCCCGCCCTGTTCCCAGATGCGTCTCGAAAGAAGTGTTCATACACCTCGGGGACCGAGATAACCAGGGAGTCTTTGACCAGAGCCGAGTTGGGATCCTCATTTTGCAGCCGACTGTGGTCCAAGCTGCTGAACTTCTTTCTCTTCCTATCTTTGCCCTTTACTTTTCTCCTGTTTCCTTCCGGTTCATTGAAAAAATATTCATACAGTTCAGGCAAGGATATTTCCCTTTCCAAGGGTGTTTTCTCCCCTTCCACTGAGTTCTCCATTCCTTCTTCTTCCCCTTGGGAGTCACAGAAAAAATAGTCATACATCTCAGGCCAAGTCACATCCAGGGTGTCTGCCCTTGCAGAGGACCCGGCTGCAAAGCAAGGGGGGTCCGGCTCCCTGGAGATCTCAGCTGCAGGCTCCCCACGAGCAACCTCAGCAGTATCCTCTCCAGAAGCCACCACGCTCTTGGGATGGAGAGGCTTCTGTGGTGCCTCCTGACACGCCTCTCCTGGAGGAGCTGCGGCTGGGCTGGCAGGGATGACCGGCACATTGTCACGTACGTCCAAGCCACCAGCCTGCCCTGGCTTTGAATGCTTGGTGGCCTTCGCCTTCCCTGGAGGCTGTGCTCCCGGATCCTTCGTCTCCTGCTTCAGGGGAGCGCTCACAGCTGGATCGCCCTCACCCGTGCCAGGACAGGGCACCGGCCGTTTGCTCTCCCCCGCCTCCTCGCTCCCCAACTTCACCAGAGCTGGCTTGGCTGCCTTTTCCTTCCCTTTGCTCTTCCGTGAGGCCAGCGGTGAGCTTAAAGGTGTCTTCATGGGCCCGCCAGTCCCCTGTGCCACAGCCCCTGCGGACTCCCTGTCTCCTTGGGCTGCCTCGGCAGCACCGGCTCCACGTTGCTTGCGGCTCTTTCTCGGCTGTCCTAGCACCTTGGGCCTCACCACGTCTGTGGAGCCAACTGGGGAGCTCGGCTCGGTGCCTGCTCTCTCCCTGGTGCCCGCTCTCTCCATGGTGCCTGCTCTCTCCACGGTGCCCGCTCTCTCCCCGCTTGCCTTCTCCCGTGCCGGGGAGCCGGGTGCTTTGGGCGCAGTCTCGAGGGCTGGGCTCGGGGGGTGGTCCTGCGAGGGTCCCTGTAGCCCAGGCTCCGAGCGGGAAGCACTGCTAGGATTTTTCCTTGCTGAACTCTTTGGGGAGGCAGCCGATGCTGGCAAGCTGCCCTGCACCGGAGCCCCTGGCTGTGCTACCACCGGGCTGCCATGGGGCTGATTCTTTCCTGCATCTTCTTCCTGTTCAGGGGTGCTGGTTCCAAGTGGGTGGATGGAAGGCTCCATGGCCTGTCTGCCACCAGTTGCTCCTTTCTCTGATGCCGGCTGCAGCGTCACTGCTTCACATGCTGTGTCCTGCCCTGGGCTGCTCTCAGCTGTGCCGCCGGCCGGGCTGGCAAGGGCGGCTGCAGAGGGACAGGGAGGCTGCCTGCCCTGCACGCTGGGCATTGGAGCGGGCAAAGAGCAGCCGGGCTTGTCGCTCTCACACAGAAACCTGCCGACCGAGCCCAGGTCCGCTTCGTCCTCGCTGCCCGAGAGAAGCTCCGGCAGGGAGAGGTGCCTGCCGGCCAGCCAGCACAAGGAGGTGTCTCTGGGCACCCCACGTGGGGCAGAGCTTCCCGTGCCAGCCCCTGGCCCGCTGCCCACCCTGGCTGTGATCTGCCCGTTGGTGCTGGCGCGGCAATCCCTCCCCGGCACGCCATCCCCTTGTTCAATGTCACTGAGACACTGCTCCTCGGCCGTGGCCAGCGCGGCCGGCGCTAGGTTGCATTCCTCCGACGCCAAGAAGAACTCAGCCCAGTCCCTGTCATTCAGCTGGATGCTGTACTCGAAGTCATCCATGCCTGCAGCAGCAAAGCAAGGGGAGGGGGACGGAGAGATCGGGGTGTGAGGAGGGGGCACCAGTATGAGCAGACATAGCCAAAGTGTGTGCCCCGAACTCTTTCCCTCCAGGTTTCTGCCCTGCTTCCCTGCCACCCACGCTCACTCATCCTCATTGGTTTTCAGTTGGAATCGGTGGGAAGCAAGAGCAGCTCCTGGCAGGACAGTATGGCTGCTGGACCATAACCCAGCCAGGGACCAACACTACCCCCCTGAGGTCCCTTCTGCCTCTGCTCCCCGAGCGCAGCAGCACCGGAGGGTATGGAATTCTCTCCACAGCAGCATCGCAGCTCACACACATAACCCCTTTCCTACTCCTTTTGCCTACAGCCCATTTTAAAAAGTAGGGGATTTACGCTCTCAAGCTTTCCTGCAGCCCGGGCATCATGCATGAAGGGAGCATGAAGCACAGTCGGAACAAGGACATCTCAGCAGGTCACAGCAGCCCCTTCTCTGGGGAGGGAGATGCAACAGAACCCAAAACCTTCAGGGAGGGGAGAAGAAGCAGAAACCACCAAGCTGCATCCTACCTGTGCCACAACCTAAGGCGGTGCTGGAGCCATGCAAAGAGCCACGCAGGAAAATCCTCCCAGCACAACATGATGCTGTACCCTTGATGGGGGCAGAGAGCTGCGCTCCAGCACAGGTCCATTCAGAGGCTAAAAATAGACACCCCCCATCCCTCCCCAGGATGTCACTTGAGATCTGAGTGTGCTGGGTTCAGAGAGGGCAGGCCCATATATAGAAGCTGGAGGGGAAGATGAGAGGGTGCCAGCCAATGTGTTTCTGTCCCACAGCCTCTGGGGTCTGTGGGACCACTCCTGATGCCCACTCCTGGCTTCTGCCCCCTGCCTGGAGTTGCTCCCTGGCATGGCCAGCAGAGAAGGGGCCCAGGATAAAGAGCTCGCAGCCTTTAGCCCAAGTAAAGTGTGACATATGGATGGCAATGACTGTTCTTTTTTCAACATATCCACCTCTTTGCCTCAGTCTGGAGGTTACCCCTTTCTAGGGTGACAAAAAAATTTCTACGGGGCATCATTCACCTATCGATAGCACTCCTGGGGCACGTACTGCCAGCCTACTGCAGATCTACATGGAAAGATCACAGCCAGCATCACAATCTTGTGACAAACCTCACGTGGTGCGTGGCGTGTGTCCCCCACTACCCAGGTGGCAGAGGGAGCCTTGGGTTGGAGACTCAGAGTGAGCCTGGCACGAGGGAGTTACAGGGGAAGAGACTGGCCTGGCAGGTCAGCAACCAGAGCCAGAAATAGCCCTCAGCTCCTGCACGTCCCGGAGCCTGCCTCCCACCGCACGCCCTTCCCTGTCCCAGGGGCCAGAAATAGATGCCCTGAAGCAGCACTTGCCTGCAGCAAGGTGTCTGTGACCCAGAGCCCAAGCCCATCTCCAGGCCCTGCTGCCCCGAGTGGGGCCAGCACTGCCCCGAAGCTCCAGCCACCCCTTTGGTCACCAGGGTGATATAAATCCCAAACTGGAGATGGCCAGTTGTGTAGATGCTGTGGGAGCTGAGAGGGACCCACGAGCTCCGCGTCCACCTCGGGGGTCTTCGGCGGGCCTGGGTTGCCGGCCGTGCCGCACTACACACTCCAGAGATCCAGGGGCCAGCTCCCAGCTCCTGCCTCCACAGGCTGGAGGGCAGCTGGGCCCATTGCCCTCCAGCACCTGCCATCCCATGGGAAGGAAGCTCCCCGTCGTGGCTGCCTTCACGCACTGCACTGCCAGGGAGCGAGCCAGAAGTGTGCAGCCCACCGGCAGCTGAAGCTGAAGCGTGCTGCCCCAACGCCACCGGGTAAATATTGACCAGGACACGCTTCCTTTCTCCCTGCTCCGGGCTGACGCACGCAGGGAGCCTGTCGAGCCGAGAAAATATGGAAGGAAAGAGGTCTGCTGTCTTCCCATCCTATCTCATTTCTGATCTGGATACACCCTTCTCCCTCTCCCCCTCACACGTGCTCGCAGACGCAGAAGGGAAACCAACCGGCTTCCTTTTCTTGGCTGCAGTCGACTTCCTTCCCTTTGAGTCCAGCAGCCGGGGTTAGTCAGAGAAACCTTTCAACTCTGCCTCGCAAACCGCAGCAGAGAACATAAAAGAGACAGAGGCAGCGAGACGGAACTGGAAGCCAGCAGCGGGCTGGCGGCTCACGTTATCTGTGTCACATTTAAAACCAGAGCTGGAGCAACCACACACCAAACCCAACAGGAACTGCACACGCCCCACCACACGTTCCACTGCGGCCTCGGAGACACAAACAAGTCTCGGGGAAGGAGACATCCAAGTATTTATTTAGCTGCGCAGGGTAAAGCCCACACACCGTCCTTGGGGAAATCAGGCATCTGCAAGCACTTCCCAGCTTTCCTCTGGAGAAGCCAGAAAAGCCCAGTGTGGACTCCAAGGGCAAGCGACACTGCCCCGGAGCCACGCGGGCCGTGGAAGGGACATGACGTGGTCTGAGAAGGACATCCAGCAGTGGCAGCTTCGGGCAGACCATCTCCGATTCCCTTCTGGCATGTGGTGCGTGATCCTTGTGCCTCTCCGGGATACCTGGCTCCTGCTCTCCAGGGGAGCTGATGCCAGATGCTGGGATGCCACAGGGCTGCTCCAGCACCTCCAGACCAACGTGACCGGCGGATGCCACCTGCCGAGCCACAGGCAGGAGGGCACAGGCCTTTCCAGCACCCTCCAAGCACCTTCAGTATTGACACTCTGGTATTAAGGACATTATATAAATAACTAATGTCAACGTGTAATTAGAGAAGGGCCTGAAATAAGGCAGCAGATGAGGCCCTTCTCTGGCTGGTGGCACAGGACACAGCGTGGGAGAAAAAGCCAGGATCAAGGGCATGGAAAAGGGAGCTAGGCAAGAAAACTGGGAGTGCCGTGAAGGGGCACTCACTGCCTTTGGCAGAAAGACCCTTTCTGTGGCTTTGTTAGTCCCGGTGCAAAGGGACTTCAGCAGACTGGAAGAGGGGGAAAGGAGCTATCAGAGCTATATAGAATAATACTCTAAGATAAACAATTTCTTATCCAAGAAACTTTGTTCGGGAAAATTCTACCTTCATTTTAAAATCAGCACTAAAACATCACGAGTATGGGGGTTTTGGCTGAATTCACTGCTGAGACAACACAGACGAAGCAGAGAAATGTGGGTCTGATTACAAACATCTCCTCCTTGCCCTGATCTAGATCCATCACATGCTGTGTGTTTGGGGAGGGAGTGATAAGTTTGCAGTAAAAGCAACGGAAAAAAAAAATAATGGGAAGAGAAATATGTCCACAGCTTCAGGAGCAAGTCTATATTGGCTCTTGCTGTTTCCCACTGCCTGGGACAGACAGCTCTATTTGTGGCCATTTTCTCATGTCGCCTTCCGCTTTGGCTTGATCATCATCCCTCAGCTTCGGTCACTGATACTCCGTGGCCTTGTCTGACTGATCCCTGGGCTCTGGTCTTCTGCTCTCACAGCACCAGCCTTTCCATCTTCTAATCTCCCCCTTGATCTGATTCATTTCTCCCCTTCCTGACCCTGAAAGGTCCAATTGTCATACAGACAGCTCAGCCCTTTGTGGCCAAGAGCAGGGAATGTTGATCAGCTCAGGTACGGCTTCGACCTTGCACCGCTAACAACCACGAGACCTCCCTTACGGTTGGGAGGGAGCAAACAGGGAATTTAGATCTACTCCAGAGAAAGCCTGGAAGAAAGTTATTCTGTGCTGAGGAAGGGGTTAAGCCTGCATTGAAACTCAGAGTGCAGTGAAGCTGTAACCACCAGTCTGGTTTTGCTGGTTTGGGGGCAGGTGAGTGGCTTAGGAATTATCACCCCCAAACCATAAGAGATCTGCATTGTCTTTGCCTAAACCCTTTAACTGTTTTGGTTTGTTTGTTGGGGTTTTTTTTTTGCCTGAAACTCACTCCCCAGGCTCTCTTAAAATTCAGGCCCATGCTTCCCGAGCAGCCAGCGGCGGGCTCACTCAAAGGTCAGCCTTAGCTGACTTGAAACTCAGCCCACACTTGCCTGAAACTCTGCCAAGCTCTTCCAAAAGGCTCGTATCCTGGCCTGAGTTTCGGGTTGCTAATCCAAGTCTCACTGGGTTTCAGGTTTCCCTGCAAGCTTTGGCTTCGCTCTACTCAAGAATAGTCTCAGGCCACAGCCACGCTGCCGGCTGGACCCTTCCTGCTGCGCACGGGTGGCAGCCACTTCTGGTGCCAAGAAGGAGGAGGCAGGGCAATGAGGCCACACAGCTTCCTCAGAGGCACAGGACACAGATGGGCCCGATACCATGGAATCATAGGATCGTTTCGGTTGGAAGAGACCTGAACAATCTGTGGTCCCTCAGATGCTCCTCAGAAGACTGGTGCTCTAGATCCCTCACACATCACTCTGGACTCACCACCCTTGAGGGGCAGGTTCTACAACTCCCCACCTTTGCCTTTCTCTAGGTGCTACCAGCTACAACAGCCAAGGGGCTGTGGGGCCACCATCTCCTGCCCCAGCACAATGCAAAGCCAGAGAACCCAGAAGGACAAGCTACAGCCTTTTGACCCACAGGAGCAGTTGCTTGTTGTCAGAGGACTGGCAAAACCTGAACTGTCCCGAAGCTCAGCAGTGCAGCGTTAGCCCACTGCATTGTTTTGCTGTGAGGTACAGCCCAGGGATACCAGACTGGTGCATGGCCTGTTGTGGTTGTGGTGTTCCTGGCTCAGGTGACCGCTGTCATGTCACAACCCTCTTGCTTTTCACATTGCTCGCTGGTGTGGGACAAGGCATGCATGCCAAGCTCTCTGCAAGTCATATCCAGACAGCTAGAGCTATTCTAACTTTTTTTACAAATCTTGAAAAAAGGCTGCTGGGCTGAAGTTCCAGCTCACAGGAGTCAGAGTTTTACCGCTGATCCAAGAGGATCAGTATTTTACCGGCAAAACTAATTTTTCCTGCCATTTCCACTAGATGTCACTTACAGCCAGAAAGTTCGCTCTTTCCCTCGGTTTTTAACTTCCTCCTGACTCACAGGTCTATGTTAATCCTAAAAAGGGATTTTAGATGTCCAGGTTTTAGGACTGTACTGGCATCAGAGCAGCCAGGATTGCAGGTTGTAGGGGAGGGCTGTAGGGGCAGCTAACACCTCCTGAGCATCCTGTCCAGCTGGTGTGGTGGTGCCTCCAGGGGAAAGGAAAAAGCCACGTTCTGTAAGGCTGGAAGAACAGGGTCTTTGCTAACCCTGACTTGGGCACATTGGGAGTCTCTATAGCAAGGCTGTCCTGCTTCATGCTGCAACGTTAGATGTTCAGTGATCCATGCAGGTAGGTCACCAGCTACCACCACGTGTGGGTGTCCAGGTCTCGGAGCCAGCAGGCAGCTCTGTCTCCACAGTCACCAACCCGTCCTAAGCACACTGGCGTAAGGCTTGTCCTGCCTTTGCACATCATTGGTCTTGAGCAGGGCTCAGAGGTGCTGCTGCAACAAGAGGCAGCAATATCAGTATTCTCCTGACCCTGGGGTCACAGCACAGCCCGGGCCAGGGCCACTCCAAGCCTTTGGCATCTCCATCCTAGTGCCAAAGCAGGTGCCTCCCACATCCCACGAGGCTGGCACCACATCCAAGTGCTGGCTCAGACCTTTCCTTCAGGGCTCTTCCTATGCAGAGCAGAGGGGTGCAGGCAGCCCAGGGCATTGCTGGGCCACCCCTTACCCCTTCCCCACCTGCTGCTCCTGCTGCCCCAGCCCCAGCCTGCTCCACCTTCCCTCCCTCCACTCCTCGGGGGGTAGCACTGGAAGGAGTGAGGGCTGCTCGAGCTCAGCATAGGAGTAAGGGAGATTGCACCTTCTGCCTCTGGGATCAGGCTCTCTGCAAGACAGATGCTATGCTATCAGCTGCTTACAGCTTGTTGCTAGCGGTTTAACCATCTATTTTATCTGTGCTTAGCAAAACAATGGTATTTTGGACGATCTCAGCTGGAGATGAGAAGGTCCAGCACAGGCAAAACTCATGGCAGCATGAGCTGGTATCTTGGGCCACCTCTTTGGTGTCCTTTTTCTCCTGTACCTAGTTTGTGATGTGAGGGAGAGAAGCTGCTTTGGGCTGTAAGAGCAGAGGGGAAGGCAGTGCTGGTCAGCGTGCTGACCCTGGTCCTCGGAGCAAGAGCAAGCTTGGGGATGAGGCACAGAAAGAGAGAAGGACCTGAGACTTCCTCACGGAGTGTCAACTTGTGGAAGTTCTCCCCTCCCTGTTCTGGCTGTGGGCCTGGAAAGGGCAACGGTAGCTGGACCGGCAGCCACAGCTCCATTTTCTGTCCAAGCTGCTGATTAATTATGTTTTGGGTTGAAAGGGCCTCCCCTCCCACCCCAGCTCCAAGGACAAGCTGTTCCACATCTGCAGGACTCTGTCAGTCCTCAAGGTCCCGAGTTCCTCACCCCTTGAGCTGCCCACCCCCTTCCGAACAGATCCCATTCCCAGCTGAGCAGGGCACGGCGGTTGTGTTATTCTAACTCCCGGCGTATCGGCCACTCCACTGATCTCAGCCCACCCACTGTCAGCGGCTTCAAAGAGCAAAGGAGAGGTCAGGTTGCAAGCACAACAGACACCGGTAGCTCCATGCACGCTGCTGCTCCGCTCCGCTCGCCCTCTCTCCCGAGGGCTGGAGAGTCCCAGAGCAAAGACTTCAGCTCCAAGAGAGGCTGCCTTGTGCAGCACTCCAGTCTGGCTTGAATTAAATCAGCCTTGGAGAGCTGATGACAGTTAACCCTCTGAAAGCCGAGGCTGTAAAATGGGAATCCCAAAATGTTGTTATGGAGAGTTTAGAAGCACCCATAGACCTGCCAGCACTGCTCACAGCTGGGGATGGTGAAGCTCATGCTGCTTGTTGAGGAGCACACTCTGCCGACCAGCAGCACTGCAGAGCATCGCTCTGTGCAGACTGGTCCCCAAAGCCTGAGGAGTCCAAATGCCACTGTCAGAAAAGCTAAAGCTCTCTGCAAGCTGAAGGCTCCCAAGGACCTAACTCTGTCGTTCACCTGCTTTTGAAATACGCCGCCTTCAATCTTGTGTGAACCAAAAGCTCCAAATCCCCTGAGCAGCACTTTCCAGGGAGGTCATTTGTTTCCACATTTTAAATACAAAGGCCCCACAAGGAACCATGGCCAGGAGAATAACAACCAGCGGTCCTTATCTCCTCAGGTTGAAGGTTTCTGAGGTTTGTCTCAGAGGTTTCTGAGACAAAATTAGGATTAGAGTTGGGCCAGAACCACAAAAACATCTCTTGATTCTCTGTTTGAGTATCTGAGGCAGTCAGTGCGTGTGCTCCCAGCAGACAGGTAGAGCAGCAAGTGTAAAACTTGAGTGGGGACAAAGGAAGGAGCTTTTTTCACACCCCAGTAACATCTGGAGCTCCTGCCTGCCTGCGAGGGGGGCTGATTCTGTTGTATAAGGGAGAAAAGCTCCACAGGACACAGAGAAAATAGTCAAAGAAGGTGATGGGATGTGCAGAAGTGCAGTGGTGGGACACGATGTTCCAGTAATCACTGGTGTCCTAGTTTTGGTGCAAAATCAGGAATCAGAGCCTGGCTGGCTCCAGGGCCTTCACTGTAGGATGCCTTTGTAGTCCTGCCATCAGGGAACAGAAACATCTGGGCGTGATTCCTCTGCCGTGTCTGCAGTGATTAGGGACAGAGAGTTATTTGGGACCATTTAACTGTGCTGTGCACACGCAAGGGAGCAGATCCGGATCCAGTACCATCTTACGGAGAGCACAGGTCTTCCCGTGGCTCTCACCTCCACTTGCTCCCTGCTTATAACTACTCAAACAGACATCAGGTCAGTGCTGGACACCCTAACGCCTTCTTACTCCTCTTACCCAGGTCTGGAAGCTCCACCACACAGATGCAGCTTGAGCTGGATGAGTGCGCTGTCTTCATTAGAAATTTCCTGCCATCCGGCTTCTCTGCCTTTGCTCTTGCGCTGGTCTCCAGTCACACCGCCCCAGGATCAGAGCTCCAGCGCACAGACCACTGCCCCAAAGTGCGCAAACCGCACGCAGTTTGCTGGCTGTGGATCAATCTGCCTCCGAGGAGAACCAAACAAACCCACCTCCCTCTATCAGGCTATTGTCTTTTGAGGAAATGTTCTTGTTCCAGTCTTTGAAGTAACTCTTCAACAAAACCCTTCCACAGCAGCAATTTCTTCCCATCTTCCTGTCTCCTCATGCCACATGTGGGAATCCTGTTTTAAGTGCATGGGTTTTTTCCTCCCCTTCTTACTGAAAAATAAGATATTTCTTTTCCCTATTTCTTGTCAGCAGGGTGGATGTGTAGCTTGCATTTGCATACCAGTTATTTGGGTTCTGACTGAGGCCTGGATGTTTCTGAGCTATTGAGTTCCTTTGCATGCTGCAAAAATTCTTATGTTCTCTTTGAAAAGGTAACGTATCCTGGCCTAGGGTGATAAGAAAGACCATGCTTTTCAGCTCCAGTCAGACTTCTTACTGGTGAGGACACAGAGAAGGCAGTTCCAGGACCCTTGCACTGAAAAGTAGATGAGAAGATCTGGGGTGTCTTTTAGGTCACCCTAGGCTTTTTGCATGACCTTGCTTGGGGCTCACTCTCTCTGTGTTTCAGTGCCCTGGCTGTAAAACAAGGATGCAGTAGCTCCTTGGCCTGTGCAGCACATCAGCACTGGCACCCTTTCGCCTTTCTGCACTGTGCCAAGCACAACAAAGTGCCACTCTGGACCAGAGCCGCCAGACGCTGTTGTAATAACTGTGCTAATAATAATGACAGCCCAGATGCACGGCACTAATGGAAATCTCTGTGCTACCTGGGGCTGCCAGTGACTAATCTCTGCCCATTGATTCAGCAGCTGAGACCAAGCTGAAGAGACAATAACAACTGCAAAGACAGGAGCAGGTACCAAAATTACAGCAGGAGTGAGATGAAAGATCTGGAAGGAACACTGTCTATCCCTTCTCTCTTGCCTAGGACTCCTCTTCACTTTGATGGCCAAAAGAATCACAAAAATATATCATTTTTCTCTTGCATCTATCCCATCTGAAGCTAGTCCTGTCTGGAAAGCAGGACTGGAAAGCAGCAGCCCCACCACTGCAGCTCTGGACACCTCCAGCCACCTCCAAGCCCTTTCCTTAGAGATATGCAAAGAGCTGCTCTTTCTCTTTCCTTTGCAAATGAAAGGACCAGGCCCACTGCTTTCGATGCCACCCAGCCCCACCTCCCCACCCCATCAGCGGGGCAAGAGCTGATCAGCCCTGCGCAGGGCAGCCGGGGGTAATTGCCCAGGCAGCAGCCGGGAGGCGGGGGTGGGCGAGGGGCTGGTGAAAACAAGAGGCTGAAACAAGTCAGGCAGCAGCTGACTGTTCATGCACCTTTTTATTCCTCCCCTGGGGGATAGAGGCTTAGAAAAACCCCAGCATGGGACCCAGGGCTCCCCTGTTCTGGCATCTTAACAAGAAGCAGCTGCTTGAGGCAGAGCGAGGAATGGCACAAGGAAAAGGCCCCGCTGCATTAATTAAAGGTCACGGGGCCATTCCAGAGGCTTCCCAATTACCTCTAGAAGAGTGTCGCTAATGTGAGATAATGATGTCATACAGCCACTAATGAGGCAGGTTATCCAAACCCCGGGCCCCCCACGGCCCTCCTCCCCAACAGGAAGTGCTATCACCGGCAGACGAGCTGGAGGGAAAATGGCTGCTCTTCCCCCTCACACACCCCTTAATGACACGGCCTGGCCAGATAATGGAGCCGGGGGAGGCAGGAGGAGAGTTTAAAGCCCTCTTTGAGGGTTTTTACACTGAGGAGAGCCTCAGCAAGGCCCCTTCTCCTCTTACGTGGTGAATTGCTCCTCAGAAACTATGTCAACAGGATATTGTTCGGCGCTGACCTCGCTCCCTTCTCACTCAGGCCAAATCCAGCCCCGTTAGCATACCTTAATTGAACGTAATTTGGAGCTGAAAATCTGCTTCCCTGCATGGAAGGCCCCAGCCCCTCAACTAGGGGAATACTGATGAACAAGGTGGATTGGGCTTAGCTGGGGAGAAAGGGACCGGCCTTCCTCTAGTGTGGCCCTGCTCAGCACTGGCCAGGCCATATTGAATCCTTCATGGCGGGAGGCCAAGCTCTCCTCAGGCTCTGCCCGTGCAAGGGACAGGCCATCCCGGTGGGACAGGATCCTGTGGGAAGCAGCCATTCCTCAGATTATCGCCTCCTCTCAGACCAGAGCTCCTGGGGGCCTGCGCTCCCGAGTGCTGCGATGTCTGGTAAAACTTTGACTAAAGCAGCCGCACAGGGGTCTTGGGTCAATATTGGTTTTGGGGACAGATGGAAAAAATGTTGAAATGTTCAATTCTAGCTGTCCTCCCCTGTGCTGCTTGTCTCTGGCCTCAAAGCCTGGGCCGACTAGGAGTGTAAACACCTCTTTGTCTTAGGTCTCAGGCACCAGGCAGGAGGTGAGGAGACAAAACGCCGCAACAGACATTAAAGGAAACCCACAAATGAAAGAAGCCACAGGGCCCCAAGCAGGGCCAAGACGTTTCTGAACCAAAAAGGAGACCTTCCCCAGCATCCCCCCGCCACAGGGATGCCAGAGGCTCCTCTTCTATCCATGTTCTCCCTAAGAACATCAAACCTCTGCACTAAGGCTGAACCGATTTGGCTGCACAGGAGGGAATTGTGGAGGAGAAGCCGTGCAGTTGCATGAGCGTATTCTCCAGGGTTCTGCAAAACAAGCAGGGTTTCTGGTGACCAGGCTTCTGCAAAATTGATGCTTAGGAGAAATCACGCTTCAGAGAGAGAGAGAGAGAGAGGGGGGGAGGGAGAGCAATTCAGCACCCGCCTGGCTGCTCCCTCTTGAACACAAACGGATCCGGCACTGAATTTACCATGCAGCTCTTGGGAGGTGATTAGAGGTTATCAGCAGCTTCTCCTTGGCCTCTCCCTGTTGTTTCCTGCTGTTTGCTCAGGTAGTTTCTGCAGCAGCACTGATTTGTTCCCCCTATGAGGCACTGTCCCAAGCCTCCTTTTTCTTTAGGTCTTGCCTTTTGCCTTTCCAGATAATCTCTCTTTCAATGCAAAGTGCTTATTTCCAACCGATTCAACAGTAGGAAAGCACAGGAGGTAGCACAAAGGAAAGAACAGGAGCTAGCAAATAAGGAGAGCCATTGCCCTTGCCCTCGACCTGAACAATCTGCAGAACTGCTGGAAACTGGGTGGAAGGGGCAGAACAGGAGAGAGGCAGAAGTGATTCCTGCCAGCCTTAGGGCCAGGGAGATGGGAATTCTCTACTACCCCAACATGGCTTTACCTGAGACCTTAGCAAAGCCCTCGCAGAAGCTGCTCCTGGAGATGGGAGGGTTGCCTGCGGATATACTGTAGCGACATCCATCTCCAGAGGAGCTGCTCGGCCATGCCCCATCTCTAGCTCAAAGGGAGTCCCTACCCATGAGCACACACACAAAATAAGAGAAGTCTTTCGGAGCAAGAGCTGCCAGCTGCAATTTATCTGGCAAAGGGAACAGACAGCACATGACTGGAAGTGAGAGAGCGTTTGCAGAGAAGGGGGGGCAGAGGTGGAGGGAGCAGGAGTCTCTGAGTTCTCCCAGGAAGACAGAGCTGAGAAGTGCAGGGGTTATTAATTATCTGCAGCTTTCATCCCTCCCACATTCTGCAAGGAAAAAAAAAAAAAAAGTTGTCAGGGCAAAATGAAAATGGGCGGGAGAGAGAAGAAGAGATGAAAAGACGAAAGGCAGAGGAAGGAGGAGCTGAGGGTGTGCTGGGATCGAGCTTTGCTAGAGAGAGGGTGCCAGGACCAGGAGAACACAGCGTTTGCTGATAAGGAGCTTTCTTGCCCATCGGGATCCTATTAACTCCCCTAACAGGCTGCAGCGGCCAAGGGGTGGGGTATTTTCCGTTTGCCAGTACGATTACATCTGCGCTAGGAATTCTGCTCCCATGGCTCCCCCGGACTGGGTGGGATTTTTCCATCCGCTTACAGATCAGGCTAAATCAACACAATTTTCAAGCGTAGCCCTAACCTGCAGGAAAGGAAGAGGCTGGGAAGGGCTGGAGCACTAAACCCTGACCTTTGCTAATCCACAGGCAATAACTCCAGGCGAGAAGTCTGCTCCAGGCGATGTCAGACTTTGCTCTCCCTATGGGCAACATTTTTAACCTTAATAGCAGCCGGGCTTTGCTGTCAACTTGTAGGCAGCAGCTGTGGGTCAGGGAGTTACTGTGGAGCTGTGAAGCTGTCAGCCGCCCTCTGAGCGATGGGTTGCTCACAGGACAGTTCCAGCAGTTTCTAGTGAGAAGGCCACAGGGCTGGGACCTTCAGGAAAGCTGTGATGTGCTGCTCAGGCCTCTCAGGAGACCTTATTCAAAACACAGCACCTCCCTTTGCTTACTTCTTCATTTCTAAAATGGGAATAATGGGGCTGAAGCCTCGGAGATGTTACTATAAAAAAACAATTGCTGTGTAGCAACTGGAGATGTTACAGCAGATTGGAAAGATGCTCGTGGTTCCAACCAAAATATGGATGTTCTGAGCACATGCCTTTAATTATCTGTTAGCACCAGGGCCCTTATTGATCAGCCAGAGCCCTGGTTTTGGTTCAAGTTTTCTGGTCCCCAGTGTCCCACCTCAGCCATAATGCAAATAGAGGCTGTCACCAAGCACTAGTTTTATGCAAAAAAACATGCCTGTTTGCAGCATACAAAATATCTCCTAGTTATAAAAAAAAATATATATATTAAATAGATATCTGCAAAGAGGAGTAACACCCTCATGCAAATCCATCCTCAACCCTCCTCCCTTCTTGCCCAGTTCCCATCTTGGAGTAGCCACTGGCCCATGGTAGAGGCAGAGCTTTCTGCTTTCCGCTGGGAACGCTGCTGCCCAGATCCAGGGTGATCCATTCGCGTTGGCACGTTCTCCTGCGGCAGGGAAGGGGTGCAGAGAAGCTGACGCGCTAAACAAGAGGCAGATGGAGCGATCTGGCAGTGTCCTAGGGCTCCCTCCAGCAGGACACATGCAGTTCCCAGCTCGATGCTGCCTAATGATGAAATCAAAGGCCTTCTCCCAGCTGGGAGCAGGGATGCAGGATTCCCACTGGACACACCACCGGTGGTGGTGCCTGTCCCCAAACACTTACGAAGGTAAGAAGACAATCTGTGACAGAAGAGCAGATGTGCCTTGCTCATGGGGCTCCAGGACACAGCAAGACTTAACCTGGTTTTAATGGTGCCCTGAGACTGTCACATCATAATGGGCGCTGCTGCCCGTTACATGCAGCTCCTGCTCCATCCAGGGAGGCACAAAGATGCTAACTCAAAAAAGAAAATAATTCGTACAAGGCCTGGCCCAGGTCTGTGCTGATGGAATTGTTTCCTTGATGCCAGTTTCTGCAGACAAGGACCTGGCGCTCAGCTTTTAGAACTGACTGTCTCCTTTGTCCTATTATCTGCCTTGAAGCCTGACTATAAATCTGGGGAATGGTTGTTTTCCTGTGGAACCTGCGACTGACTTCTCTCTAAGCAGAAAATAAACACCGAGTCTGTCGCCTCTGAGTTATGGGGGAGTTTAGAGGCTGCAAGTGTGAAAAAGTTAATTGCCTAACACTCCAGTTAATCACTCTGAGTCTACAGCAGCAAAATGCTTTGGTTCCTTTGCAGGGCTCAGCGTGGCACAGAGAGCCGCTGTGAGCTGTGCCAGGGCCACCCCCAAGCCACGGTCACCTTATCAAGGGCTCGGTGCTGGCTACGGCCTGGCTGCCGAGAGGTGCCACTGAAGGATGCTGACCTGTGCCTGCCTCTGCTCGCGATGGCACGTGCTAGTTAGATTGTGCAACCATCCAGATTCTGCAAGTTCACCCACTGCAGCTCTCAGCCCCAGACACAGAACTTTGGAGACTCTGGTGCTCGTGTGGATTTGCTCGTGTGGAGCACAAGTCTTACAAGAAGTAGCTGAGGGACCTGGGGCTGTTCAGCCTGGAGAAAAGGAGGCTCAGGGGAGACCTTCTCGCTCTTGACAACTCCCTGACAGGACATTGAGCGAGGTAGGGGTTGGTCTGTTCTCCCAAGGAACAAGTGATTAGATGAAAGTAAACAGCCTTAAGTTGCACCAAGGGAGGTTTAGGTTGGACCTGAGGAATAATTTCTTCCCTTCCAGGGTTGTCCAGGCCTGGCTCAGGCTGCCCAGGGTAGTGGTGGAGTCCCCATCCCTGGAGGGGTTCAAAGCCCTGTAGATGTGGTGCTGAGAGACATGATGTAGTGATGCCTTGGCAGTGCTGGGGGAATGGTTGCACTTGGTGATTTTCAAGGTCTCTTCCAACCAAAACGATCCTATGATTCTATTATCTGGGGATGTGGCATGGAGAAAAAAATACTTGGTGGCTTTTTTCCAACTCCCTCAAGGTGTTAGCAAAGCCATCAGAGAGCGCTGCTGGGCAGGGACCCTGGGGGCTTGGCCCATAGTGATGTCTGGAGCGCAGGTAGTTCCCATCCATAAAGCAAAAGCCAAGCACTTAGTGAGATGCCCCAGGTGGATCTCCCCTTCCCAAGCGGCACTTTTTCCTGCGGCCCCTGCCTGCCCTCCTTGTGCGTACTGCTCTGGAGACGGCCCTGCCGGTGCTTTGGCCTGATTTCATGAGGAGATTTTTGCCGTGCACGCCGGCGTCTCTGACAGAGCCGGGGTTGGGGGGGTGGTGCTGCTGGTTGTTCTTGGTTCTGGTTCATGTTAAGCTAATGGGATCCATGTGACTCCGCTATTTCTCTGGAGGAAGAGCCGATCGGAGCACGACTGTCAGGGAGCCTGCCTGCAGTTTGTAACTCCCGGGGAGGCCGTGGCTGCCGGTGCCAGACACGCAGAGCCAGCGGTAATACCTCCGGAGGCAGGCGGCTCATTAACGTCCCTCTGCGCGTCTCCCCCGGAGAAGGTGCGTCACCGGGAGCTGTCGCCTTCTCCCCTTGCCCTGGGTGGGATTAGCGGCTCCCCGAGGAGCTGCTGAGGTTCGGAGCCAGGAACGCATCCTTCTTTTGAAGCTCCTCTTCTCGCAGCGCGCCGGCGGTCGCGCGTGTGCGCACACGTGAGGTGGAAAAGAGCACGCAATGCAGCTCTCCTAATCGCGGAGGCTGGCGGCGTTGGACGGGGAGCCAAGGGAGGAGGGTGCCCGGAGGAGGGCAGGAAGGACTTGCTGCTGCCAGGCTTCAGAGAGAGAACGTCTGCCTTTTAATCGTGTTGACAAAAGCGTCTTTGTGCGATGCCGCGCCGAGCCGGGCGCTGCCCCGTGTGGCTCAAGGCCGGTGGAAGGATTGCCCCTCCTTTCCTCCAGGAGCTTTGGCAGGGCAGATTTTCAGGAGAAACGTTTACCTAAGCCGATGTTGGCACACAACAGCCTGAGCCCAGCAGCTCCAATGCCTCCAGCAGCTCTCTGCTCAGCACCCAGATCCTTTGCTCTCCTACAAGAGACTGGAGCAGGAGAGGAGCTGCTCTCACAGACAGAGCCAGTCAGCCTGTGCCTCTCGCTGACAGGCTGGTTCAGTCTCCCCCAGTGACTCCAGGAGCTACTAAGGCTGGACTAGGGGATGGAGTTGGTCAGATCCTCTTCTGGGAGATCTGGCCGCTTAGCCACTGACACTCATAATTTCAGTTTCGGTTTCCTTGCTCCTCAGTGCTGAAACAAGGAGAAATACTCGTTTTGTTGCCCAATTTGCCCAACTGCCCTTGCATATATACCTCTTTTCATACTGGTATAGCTGTACTTGGTCCACGCTCCCAGAACAGACATTGAAGCTGGTTTTTGTACCTGGTGCAAGGCACCATTTGAGATGGGCTCATCTCGGCTCTGCCTGATGCGATTCCTGCCGGTTAGTGTGGCTGTAAGAGCTTCTCCCACAACCTTTTGCACTGGTTTAGCTAAGCTCACGCTATATCAGCTTCCCTCTGAGGTAATGCAGCTTTGCAGGGAGCTAAGCACTAATGCCTGGGGCCTCCCCAGTCAATAACTGCAAAGCAACAAGGGGAGGGGGGGGGAACGGCAAGAAAACGTGTGGGATGGAGCATCTTTCCCACCAAGCTGCAAACTTCTCTTGACAAAGCCATGGCGTTAGAAGGTATTGTTCTGCTTCCTCCCCCCCTTCCCTGTCTGGCACTCTTTCCCAGGCAGCCCAGCACTGCTTCGTTACTTGTGAATGTTTATTCCCCTCTCAGGCCGAGTGTGAAACACTAATTGCTGTTGACACTTGCCAGGCTGGGATGTTTAGCTCCCCTCACCCCAACACGTACATGTTGGGTGCTGAAAACTCCTAGAAGTGGCAATACCCAGCGCCAAGTCTGGCCCTGCCCTCACCCACTCGCACCTCTTGGGCAAGGGTCCCTTCTGGCCCTCTCCAAAGCGTGTGGCAGCTCTAGCTGAGCTTTTCCCCACCTACACATCTTGGGGCTGAGCTTTCTTTGACCTTCCAGAGCCTGATGTTTGGCCTGTGGCTGTACCCACACCTCTCTTTGGCTCCTATTCAGTGTTCATCTGGGGATGAGACATCGTGACAGAAGGGACAAGGGTGACAGAGTGGATGGGAGAGCGCTGCAGTAGGACTGGGATGCAATGGGCTGATGCCAGGGGAAGGAAACGGGCGCATCTGAGGCAAAGGGGCAGAAGAGTTAAGCCTCTTCTCGCAGCATCGAGTGTGGAAGGCGCTGGTCCCATCGCTTCACAGCCTTGCGCTCAATCTGTGAACAAAAAGTCTTTCAGAGCCCTTTAAAGAGGAGCCAAGGGCAACAGTTGGTGTCTGCAGGCAACACCCACAGCACGAGGGTGGCCAAGCTGCTGCTTGGGCTGGACTCATTGTCTCCTTCAGAGACATTGTCCCCTGCTGATGGAGAGGCTGGTCCCAGCAGGAGAGATGAGGCCTCCAGAGCAGGCCCCAAGGGATGTGCTTCACTGGGAGAGCTCTGCTGCTCTGCCAGACGTCTGCACGACTGGCAGTCCTGGCGGACACAGGAGATGCACTTGAAGCCGTGCCGGTTGCCCTCCAGTCCAGCTCTCTGGGGCCAACCAAGTGCAAGGAGCCCGCTTCTGCAGCGAGGAGGAGAAAGGCAGCAGGGAGGGAGACGGGGAGTGACTTCTGGGACCAGCGGCGCTGCCCAGGTCCGTCCTGTCTGCAACAAAGGGGTGACAGCTCTGCCCTGCCTCCCTGAGCTGCTGCCCTCCCTCCTGTCACCGAAGCGGTTAAGCGCTTGCAGATGAAAGGCATCCTGGGGATAGGCGAAGTGTTATAAACAAATAAATAAAATCTCTGTGTGAGAAAGAGAGAGAGAGAGAGAAAGGGGAGGGGAAGGGGGCTCCCGGGGAACGATGCAGCCTCATAAAATGATGACGCATGCGGCCAGAGCGGTGGAAGGATGCCAGGGGATCTGGAAAACATGTTCTCTGGAAATACACCCTCTTGCCGACTCCTTCTGACGTCGGCAGGGGCCCTGGCTGATGGGCTCCCCTCCCGCCCCTTTGGCTACCCCCATCTGCAAAGTCTCAGCCTTTCTTTGCCGCCCAGAGCCTGAAGTTGCCACTGTGCCTCCTGCCACCGGCCTCAATAAGCCTGGTTGCAGGAGAGCGCAAAGCACTCAGACGGCAGCTCAGCACGGAGCAAAACGACCTTTCTCCACCGTGGTGGACAAAGCCAAGCCCTTTCCCACCCAGCTGTGCCCTCAGTGCTGAGGTGCTAATCCCCAAGTGCCTGATTAAACCTTGAAACAATGACGATAATGACTCCGACTTCCTTCCCACCATTGTCTCCTTGCCCAGGGATGGGGAAATCTTCACTGAACTGCCTCTATAGGAGGTTTTTCTTTATGAGGCAGCTCCTTTGTTTTTCAGGAGTATCTCCCGGCCCATTGAACATCCCCAAGTCTGGGAGGGAGCAAGGAGGAGAGCAGGGAGGATGTTCGGCCACGGGCCCAGCATCGCCGATCCCGCCTGGGACACAGCTGCCTGTCTTGGCAATAGAGAGTTGCTCTGGATGCAGCGTGTGTGTGCAGAACTCTGTGTGTGGACAAGCCTGGTGTGTCCATCTTTTCTTCTCCAAAATTAACACAGGAAAAGGTCTAGTAGCTGGAAATGGCTCCCATCGGGGGAAGAGGGGTGAAGAGGAGAGGTCAGGGAATTGTCACGGCACCTTCTAACTGTTGTCCCGTCAGTTTTGGCGTGGCTGTGTTTTTCTTAGGTAGGTCAGACCCATGGTTCAGCTGCTGCAGGATCCAGCAACCACGGATGGGCAAAAAGAAACACATGTGAACTGCTGCCGGCAATTACCTGGGAGGAGAGATTTCTTCCTGAGCTTCATGAATCACCTCTTGTCTATTCAACTGTTAAGGCCAGATACAGGGAATCTGTCAGAAGGGCTGAAAGACGCGAGCGAGTCCCAAAGCTTTCAGTGTTACCGTGCACCAGCTGAGCCTTGGCAACTGCCTGCCCATCAGCTCTGCCCCTGCGGCAAACGCTGTGGAACACACCCCGGCTTCAGCTGCCGGCGCTGCCAGCGAAGCTCAACCGAATTAACCTGCATTTGCTGCTGAATAAGAGCACGCACACGCCTGCTACCTCGGCTCAGCCGAGCAGGGGATTTATCTCCCGGTGGTAATTTGAGCGTGGATCCGAGCCCTCTCCCGTCTGCGAGACATTGAGCAGCAGAAAAGCAGAATTGAGATGCTGACAGCATTGTGCACAGCTCCTCTTCCAGGATCCCAGAGAGCCCAGAGAATTGCTGTGCGCACAGGGCGAGCACGCGGGCGCTGAGCCAGCCCCTGCAGAAATGGGGCTGAAACGCACCGGTTACAGCTCTTTGGAGAACTGGTTAGCCAGAGACAGGGCGAACGCACGAGTGCCTGCGGTAGCCTCAGCGGTGCAAATTCCACGGGAAGGCAGGCAGAGCTGGGATTTACATCTTGGAGGGAGAACTGGTTTTGCAGTTTAGTCTCTGGAGCTCCGGGTTTAATCCCCGGCTCTGATGCTGACTCACTGCCTGCCCTCGGGCAAGTCCCCAAGCATGTCAGTAAAACGAGAAGAATAATCATTTTTATGTCTGCCTTGGCCAAGCGGTTTGGGCCGGAGACTTTTCCTTGTTCTGTGTGTGCGATGCCAGGCACAACAGGGGCCTGGTTTTGGACAGGCGCCTGTAACCCAAAGAAATACTGGAACCAACTCCCAACGCTCTTCCCGTGTGGCCCTGAGATTCTGAGCCCAAGAGGCTGAAACCAGAGTGACATTGGTGGGGGGTGGGGTGGTTATTCATCGTTATTTAATGAGGACATTAAACCGTAGTGTTCAGCCGTGGCCTGCGCATTCGATGAGTCTTTGGGGAGTAATTGTGCTGAGAAATGCTTGCTCCTAGGGACGGACATTTGATATATTAACTTTGGCAATACTTGCAAATCGTGTCATGCCAATAAGGCTATTGAGATTGAAAAAGAGCTGAACTGGAAAGGTGAGCGAGAGAGGAAAGTCCTGGAGACAATTGACAGAGACAGGGCAGGGGGAAGGTACCGGTGATTCCTCACTCCATCCAGATGACACCGCTTTAGGATTTAAGGAAAACTGACAGCCAAAAAAAATGTCTTCCCTGTCTTCCAGCAGAAGTCCTCAGGAGAACCACAAATGAGCTGTGAAAGGTCTTTTTGTGAGAAGGGGTGGGATCAGCATCCTTGCCCCACTGCCCCACACTACGACGCAAAGCCGAGCAGCTCAAGGGCTGGGACCCACCTGCCTGTTGACAGCAGATGCAGGCTGTGGAGAGCACCTCATGTCTCTCCTCCCTGCAGCCCAGGGCTCTGGGACAGGACAGCCACCAGGAACACTCTCATCTTCCAAAGGCTTTTATCTACTCACACTGGGGGAACAGAAACCGGTTGCCGTTTAACCCCTTGAGAAGCATCAGCAACGTTTCTGAAGCAGTTCAGTTCACTGCAAGGAGTCCAGCTGCTCGATACCCTCCCTTCTCCCAGCACCAGTGGGACATCCTGATGTGTGACCACCAATCTGCCACCCTTCTGTCACTATTTTCGTCACAAATTAGAAGTGGGTTAGCAAAACCCATCCATATCCCCCTCAGAGAGTAGTAGCCTGTCCTTGCTGTTGATCTTGGCTGCCATGGGAGCTCGCAGTATTTTTTCAGCTGCAGAGTTTGGGGTTTGCTCTTTCTGTCTTTCTTTCTTTTTTTTTTTTTCCGAGCCAGATTCATATCGAGCCGTGTTATTCTGTATGCAAAGTGTAAACATCATCCCGGGTGCCAAAGGCAACACCACACGCGCACCGCACACAAGGAAACGGGGCAGAGGCAGCGTGTGGCAGGGCAGGCAGCACGAGCCAAAGCCTGGAATGTGCAGACACCCCGGCTTCCCTCTTCTCCGGACGTGAACTCCCTGACACGGAAACTGCCGCCACTGGGCGAGGACGTGGCCACAGAGGCTGTCTCCTGCTCCTCGCTCCTTCCTCTGCCCACTTCCCCATCCCCTGCAGGTCACCGCAGGGGAGTGAGGAGAGGATCTGGTCAGGGCTCAGAGGAGTGCACTGGGGTTGTTGACTCTGAAGTGTAAGGAAGAACAAAGCAGGGCGCTTGTGATTAACCAGTGCATTCCTGGATATTTTTCCTGAGACATCAGCCTGTGGGGTCACAGAGGTAATCTGGGCTTCAGCAAGAAACAATCCAAGGGCCTGGCTCCATCCTGACCTCTATAGAATTTCTCCATGCTCCTGTTTCCTTCTATAAAAAACCTGCAGAAAATACCATGAAACTTCACCTTCCCTCTCATACGCTGGCCCAGCTGAGTCCTCCACTCTCTCTAGCAGGAGCTCTGGCTGAGCCCTGGCCCATAGCTGGCCACCATGGCAGCAAAACAAAGCAGATCTGCTTCATGCCCACCAGGAACAGGCTCTGTGCAGAGCAGGCTCTCGGCTCGGGTGTGACTCCCTGATCCGAGCCATCTCTGTGAACGCCCTGGGAGCTGGCAGGCTGGGTGGAGGTTGGCTGGGTGAAATCCTGCTTGGCCCCCTGAGGCCGCCTTTGGTTACCTTCCTCCTGTGCACCCTTTGAGGACCTGTCTCGTGGCACGCCGGACCTGTCTCGTGGCACACCGGTTACAATAAACCAGCACCGCCCGCTGCTGCGCTCAGGGTGGAGCGCCCAGCCCTTGGGTGGATGTCATGGAGACAGGCTCACCTCTATTACTCCATCCTCCTATTTTTGCCTCGGGACTCGGAGGCAGGCCCTGATGAGCCACACGCATTTTCAAGTAGTCTCCTTAGTCAGCTGAAGCCGTCCAGGAACTGAACTTCATCCAGGGTCCGTTGGAGCCTCATGACTGACACCAGTGGCCCTTGGACTAGGCCCATGGGGCACCAGGCAGGAATCCCAGGCTGTCCACAAGGTCACTGGTGGCTTGCACCAGAGAAGAGGGTGCAGGTCTCCTTTTATGGCTTTGGATTGGGGCCACAAATGAGGCTGGTTGGAAAAGCTGCACCATAACAACTCAAAGGGCAAGGGAAATTCAGAGATACTTGTTGCATGGCTTGGATGTCTCTGCAACCACGTGCTCCTCATTTTGGTTTGCAAGGACTTCCAAGATGGAGCAGAAGGGGAAAAGGAAGGTGAAGGGAAAAGTGTGGCTGAAGGATGCTCCAGGCTCTCAGCTCTCGGTGGGTCTCTCTGGCTTCAGGCAGAACCTTGTGTGTTCTGCAGCATTTTGAAGGTGGAACCTTGGAGAAATCAGAGCCTCAGCTGAGTTTGTTTCAAGCAGTGGTCAGAGGGTCTTCAAAACCCTGTGGTTGCAACCCAAGCGCTCCCATTGATACTCACAGTTCTGGCTACAATTTCTCTATTGCTCTTTGGGATCGCAGAGCTCTCAGCTTGGGACAGACAGTTCCCATCAGCATCTTCTGCTCTGGCCCAGGCAGCACAAGGGCATGTTTGTCATGAGAAAAACACCCGGCCACCCGGCCGCCTCTCACGGGCCGTGACAGTCCTCCTCTGCCACTGCCCCTTCTCCCGGCCTGCCTACGTGTCCTTGCCTCGTGCCGGGCTGGCCGTGACTGAAACCACCCTGAAGCAGGCAGATTTTTCTTCCTCTTCACAGATTGGGCAACTTCTGTTGGGAGACGGGGCTGCTGATAAGAGACAGGGCATAAAATATCTTTAAGGGCTTCACATCCTTGAGTCCCCAGAGCAGTCCCTTTCTTCCCTCCGCCTTTTGCTGGCGGGTGCAATTCATTAACCTGCGCTTCTGAGCTCGGCCCCAGGACCCACGGGCGGTCTGCCGACGAGGGGTGGAGAGTTCCCACGGCTCGGCCTCACGCCTCGCTGCAGGTGAGGGCCGGGATGGCCGGCGGCGAGGGCATCCGTGCCGGCGTGGAGGGGCTGGAGCCCGCGGACACAGGTGCAGCCCAGCGAGGAACCCGGCCATTTCCGTCCTCCACCCCCGCCCTTTGTGCCGGCGAGGACAATTCCCCTTGTGTTAGGTCAGCCAGTCTGCCGGGAAGAAAGGAGCTTTGTTCAACAGATACTCGCCTAAAAAAGAAAAAAAAAAAAACAGAAAAAGAGAGAGAAAGCCCAGCACCGCGTTTCCTCTCTAAAGCAGCACGGCCAGGGTGCTCCGTGAGCCGCTTAAAACAAATTAGCCATGGTACCAGAGCCCTGCTTGGCAGCCTAGCTCACTTTAAACAGGAATACCCATAGAATCCCAGAATCCCAGCATGGTGGGGGTTGGAAGAGACCTCTGGAGATCATCTTGTTCACCTAGAGTGGGGTGCTCAGAATCGTGTCCAGGTGGGTTTGGAATCTCTCCAGAGAAGACTCCACAGTCTCTCTGGGCTGCCTGTTCCAGGCTCTTGCACCCTCACAGGAAAGAAGTTTTTCTTTATGTTTCGTCCTGGAACCTCCTGTGTTCCAGTTTGTGTGTGTGTCACCCCTTGGCCTGTCACTGGGCACCACTGAAAAGAGTCTGGCTCCATCCTCTTGACCACCATCCTTTAGATATTGATCAGCATTGATAAGATCCCCTCTCAGACTTCTCCAGGATAAAAAGAAGCCCCAGATCCCTGAGCCTTTCCTGGGCACAGGCCCCTCAGCATTTTTGTAGCCTCCAGCCGCAGCAGCAGTCTCAGCTCTTTGCCATGGCCAAGAAGAGTGTGCCATCTGGCAGCTGAGATGCTTCTCCTGCCATCGCTGCTCAGCAGCCAGCCTGGCTGGCAGGGCTTGGAAAGCCAGCCTGGGTCTCCGGACATAACCCCACGGGCTGAGGGAGCTGCAGATTCAGTCACAGATTGGGGACCGGCAGCAGGTCCTGGCCTAGGGCCACAGTTCCACCGGGAGTGGACGTCACCGGCTGCTTCGGGTTTCCTACCCATTAGCATTGTCACTAATCACCAAGTGCCCCACTCCCGAGAGGTGTGGGCTACTGCAGCAGCCAGGCTGCCTGTACCTGGAATACCGACAGCCTGTGCGCTTCTGGCAGCCGGGTTCGCTTGGAGGAGAGAGCAGCACGTGGGCCCTGTCCCTAAACATCAAACAAGAAGGGCCTTCCAGCACCTGGGAGATTTAGGATCATTATCAGCTTTATACATAAAGTGGGCACTTAGATCTTTTATTTATCGCAGTGGCCAGATGAACATCTCCACACGACTGCGCGTGGCCGCACGGGTGGATGGCCGCACGGACGCGTGGCACACGCAGATCTCGTGTGCTGTCTGGGCGAGACGCGCTCTCCTGACGTCCGTATGTCCGTCCGTGCAGACATGCTGCGTGTTACACAAATTCTTTTCAGAGAGGCAGGAATGTAGGAAGGCCCTGGTTCAAGAAAGCACTTAAACAGGCGCTTTGCTTTCTTGAATCTGAGAAGCACTTAAGCAAAGGCTTAAATGCCATCGTAAAGGAGGCTGCTTTCCAGCGCTGCAGACAAATGGCAGAGCTCACGGAGAGGAAACCAGTGTGTTAATGCAGAAACTGAATTATTTATTTGGTCTGACTTCAAATGCTTTCCTCTAACATCTGACGTACTAAGAGCAAAGATACTCTGACTTCCTGAGGATGCCAGACCCCTTACTACTTCTTTTTGAAAAAATCTCAGCTGCCAGCCTCACCCCAGTGAGGGAGCCTCTCCATGGAAATAGCATTTACAGCCAGATTCATTGTTTTGGTGCTGAACCTGAGTAAAGGGGGGAAATGAAGACTCCAGAAGCTCCTCCTCCTTTTGGAGCTCGCTCTGTGAGATTCCCAGCTCCAGGAAGGAAGGTTGTGTCCCAGGTGCTGCAAAGGTTTGCCCCTTGTCGTTTTGCTGCCCTGGTTTATATTGTCCCTAATTTGGGATGTGTTGGTTCAGTTTGGTTTTTCCAGCCCTCATCAAACTACTGCTCATTATTTTTCACCTGCAAAATAAAGCCGATGTACCAAGAGCCGCAGTGAGAAGAGCTAGAGAAGGACTGAAGGTAATTACTGAGATTGTCAGAAAGGTCATGCAAAAGTGACAGCACATAAAACCCCGATTACTTCAAAATCTGAGGCAGCACAGTAGTCGTCCTTTGCCACACACTCTGTGGCGAGGAGTGTTTTGCAGAGAGAGAGCTTTAAAACATGATGGGCGGCTCCTCAAGGGGTATAAACTCAAATGCTGAGGCATCAGTTCCTGCCCTCAGCAGTACCCTGGTATCCCACCTGTGGAAATGTTGCCCAGATCTGCTTTTGGAGGCAGCTAGTTAAGGGGATGGGAGCTCAGAGAAGTGCCCTCTCAGCCAATGTAAAGTTTCTAGTTTCAGATCCTTAGTCAGCATCAATGCCCATTTACACCACACAAGACACTGGTGCTGACTGGTTTTTGGTCTACTTCTAGAAATGTTTGTATCTCTACCACTTCCTCAAAAGACAGTTAATTATAGACAAGGAGATCTCAGTAACAAGAGGTTCATCTGCCCTTCACTAGAGATGTTTCCATTCTTAATTTGCAAAGAAATGTGAGCATGAGGGATTCAATGAGGACTTTCCTAACCTCAAGTGAGCAGCCCGCAGGGAGGTGATGGAGAACACACTGGGGGAGCCTGGGGTGCTTAGCAAGGAGTTAAATTGCACAGAAATAATTAGCAAACAAGAGGATAATGGTGGGTTTGGTTGGGGTGTCTGCCCTCCTTCCTCTCCATTGCAAAGTATTCCACCTGCTAACTCCAGCTATAAAGTCATTCCCGGGGCCACAAGGAGCACTTGTAAAATCAACAGGGCTTATCGGACCTAAACTTTGGTAAATACTCGGACAATCACTCCCCTTGTGCTTTCATCCCGGGACTGTGTTAGAAGCCAACAGGCTCGATAATGTACCAGTAAAGACGAAGTCTCTCAACCAGCACCGACCTTATCCCTGAGCTCTGAGCTCCCAGTGCCCTTCCTGCCCTCACCCTGGTGCTAATGCTGCTGCGTGGGTCTGACCCACAGTGGAGGTGCCCCACGCAGCCTCCTGCACCCCTCTCAGCATCTAAGCCACCTCAGGTCTCCTCCCCACAGAGCCATTCCCCACAGCTCCCCGGTTCAATCCCAGCACGCAGTCCATGCCTTCGGCTGCTCCGCTCCGCGCACATCCTGCACCAGAGCTTCCGCCAGAACCAAAACATCTGCACTCGCTCCTCAGCGCTGTCATAGGAGTGTTCATGCCATGAGGGGATGCAGAGGATGGAAACATCTGGGAGAGGATGGAGTGAGTCCACAGAGCCTGGAAAACGAGGAAGGTGATGTGGAACAGATGCTGAGAAGGCCGGGGATCCAGCAGAGGCTCTGGAAAGGCCAGGCGCGGGGTGCGTGCCGGAGCGCACGTGTGCAGTATCTTTGCGGCTTCTCCTGGGGTAGCACTGAGAAAAACCCACAGATTTCTTCCATACCTGCCACCCAGGGAGGAAGTCACCCTCCTGAAGACAGCTGTGCCAGGCAGCGATTCTGGAGCAGGGAGGCCGCTTTGCCAAGAGCACACATTTCTCAGAGCAACTCCTGGCACTGCCGGGAAAGAAAGGCGGCTTTGTGGCCGAGCGGATGCTGCATGTGCTGTGCTCATCCAGCCCCTGGAAAGCTCCAGGAAGACAGCTGGGTGCTCTCCTCAGTCAAACCACGGAGTGAAAAGAGAAGAGCTCCATCCTGGCTGCAGTTATCTCTGTCTGACGATACACGGAGCAGCTGGACAGAGTGCCCTGCTTCTGGGCAGCAGTCATCTGATCTATGACTTGACTGGACGGGCGTCAGCAGGAGAGCCGCGTGTTCCAGGGCGACCGGCTGTTTTGTTTGCAGGGCTCCAGACAGGGTTGCATAACGTGGCGGGGTCTGGCCTGGGCTCTGGGGAGGAAGAGAAGAGGGCAAAGGAGAGGACTCTGCACCTCCCTCTGCCTCCCCTGCCAGGAGTGGGATGATTACGGAGCGGGAACACACGCTTTCTTTGTAGATCCCACTTGCAGCATCAGTGCTCCTGCTACTCTGTCCCTTTCCCAGTTCTTGGAGCCCAGTTTATGGTGGTTACTGTTGGAACTGTGCTTATTCTGCAGACCTAAGACTGCATTTCTCATTCTAACCAAAACATTTCCCTCCTCCAAGCGATCTTTATGCCTCCCCTTGAACTTACATGTGGGTTTAGAGCTCGTCCAGTGTAAGGCTAGAGAGCAACTCTGCATCTTCCCAGCGTCTTTCCTGTGGTGCCTGGATGGCTTTCTCATCAGTGGGCATCCCTGGCTGCCTGTTCCCCTGTGAGCTGCCATGACAGGAGTCACCACACAGCACAGGTTTAGATCAGATTGCCCAGCAGCTACAATCTTATCTCCATCGCCCTTTTCTTTGGGTGCTGCTCAGTTTAAAGGCACCTCAGTGAAATAACACCAAAGAGCTGAGCCTGACCCAGGACACTCCAGAGAGAATGAGAAAGAACAAGCCAGTGCAAAGACGACAGCACCTTTGAGATTTCGAAGAGGCTGCTCCCCCTGAGCACACCGGTAGTGGAGGGCCCTTGTAGGCCAAGCAGGATCAAGTCAGGACAAAATGTGCTCCTTTAATTGCAAGTGAAACCACAGATGCTGCAAAGGATCGATACCAGAGGTCAGAGCAGGCAGGTTAAGGCTCAGAGCTAAGCCTATTCCTGTCTAAAAGCAAAGAGCCAGGTTTTTATTTCCTAGCCGGGAGATCACCTCTAGCTGCAATTCTGGAGACACCAAACAGCACTACCAGGGAAGCTCTCCTATACCAGCACTGGTATTGGCAGAGGAACAGCTTCCTCCATATCCACCAAACCCAAGCTCAAATGTTAGAGCCAAGTGCAAGCCAGGAAGCGGCAGCAATCCAGACACTTGAATTTGCTCTCTGTTACAAATTACACACACCCCAACGAGGCAGGGCCTCTGCTCTTTGAAAATCTATCCCCGAGTGTTTATTATAGAAACCAGTTGCCCTCTTTGTTGACAGCCAAATTGCAAAGGGCTGTTGGAACTGGAAGGTCCGTGCAGAGCCGCCGCGGCCTCAGCCGAAACACCCGCAAAACTCCCACTTTGCACCAAGCAACGCGAAGCTCTCCATTCATGAGGTCCTGCTGGGATTTGAACCGAACGCTTGAGAAAGTCTCGCCGTTCCGGGCGTGAGGCTAAAGCCACCCCCTCCAGCACCACAGAGCACTCTCACTGTGGAGAAAACACTTTGTATTAATACGGGCAGGAAGCCGCCAAGTTCCCAAATGTTTGCAGTGCCAGAAAGAACACAGACGGTAATAATTAAATAAGAGAGGCGATGCAAGTTCCCTTTTATCCCGGCAACGCTCGCCAGCCCCGTTCTCTATGCCTCTGTTGCCTTCAGCTACCTGAGTGCCAAGGCTAAGAGATACGTGTCTCCCTGGCTGCTGAGCGCAAGGTTATCTATCTCGGGAAGGATTTTCCTTGAAGCGTTTTTTTTTTTGTTAAAACAGCAACAATGGCCTTCCCCAGGAAAGCGCTGCACGGAGGGCCCCGGGCTGTGTTATTAAATGGCTTTGCACCCCAGTAAAACCAGGGTGGAGCCTCTCGGGGCTTTCAGGAGTGGAGTCCTAAGGCCACATCGTCCCTTACAGGCACACACGGCGGAGCTGCTCGCTGGGCTGAATGCTGTGCGGGTGCACAAAGCCCAGGGTTATCACGGGCAAAGAGTCAGAGAGGCTGGTTCCTGGTCGTGCTGCTGCCTGGCCTGTGAGTCACTTCCCTTCTATCTCTCCCGTGCATTTCCCACCAGTAAAACGGACTTTGATAAACCACAGGTGTGTTTACGGGATTTAACTCCAGGGTGACCACAACCTACTTGTGGGACAGTAGGACAGTGCAGGGTGCCTTGCTGGAACCGCTGGCCTTTCTCACAGGCGCTTAGCCCTGGGTTCTTCCTTGCTTTTAGCTGCCAGGGTTTTGCTGAGAAAAACAAGGGAAACCAACACGGGGCCAGTGACTCAGTGGCCAGTGAATGGTGCTGGTAGTGGCACAGAGCTCTCTCACGGGGCGTTTTCTTTATCCTCAAGCACCACAAGCTGGGCTGAGTGACCTAGACCAGCAGCAATGCCTTTCAGCAGGGCAGTGGGTGCATTCAGGAGAGTGCTGCCAGCAGGTTGAGGGAGGCTCTCCTCCTCCTCTACTCTGCCCTAGTGAGGCCATATCTGGAGTATTGTGTCCCATTCTGGTCTCCCCAGTTCAAGAGAGACAGGGAACTACTGGAGAGAGTCCAAGAGAGGCTGTGAAGATGCTGAGGGGCCTGGAGCATCTCTGTGGCCAGGAAAGGCTGAGAGCCCTGAGGCTGTTTAGCCTGGAGAAGACTGAGAGGGGATCTGATCAATGCTGATCAATATCTAAAGCCTCCCGGGGGTCAAAAGGATGGGCCCAGACTCTTCAGTGGTGTCCAGTGACAGGACAAGGAGCAATGGGGACAAATTAGAACCCAGGAAATTCCATCTGAACATGAGGAAAAACTTTTTGAGGATGACAGAGCCGTGGCCCAGGCTGCCCAGATAGATTGTGGAGTCTCTTTCCCTGGAGACTTTCAAAACTCACCTGAACATGATCCTGGGCACCCTGCTCTGGGTGACCCTGCTGGAACAGAGGGATCGGACAAGATGATCTCTAAGCATCCCTTCCAACCCCATTCTGTGATTCTACGAGAGGGAGGTGAATGAACTTGCCCAGCAGGCCAGGGACTGAGCGCGGCACAGCCCCGTGGCAGCGGCCAGCTCAGCCAGGTGCTTCGTGCAGGACACTGTCTCCCTGGGGCCAGGCACCCGGCCCATCCCACGGCCACATCCCTGACCTCACCAGGGCCAGGTGAGGAAGCAGGCCAGCATCGCTCCCCGGCGATTCCCACACCGGGGAGCCCTGCACACCTGCGAGGCACACCCTGCTCTCTGCCCGGCACAGCTATGCGCTGGGGCACCTGGCAAAAGGGGCCCGAAAACCCGGCTCTAACCCTTGGTGTTAACCCAGGTGCAGGCCCCAGCTTCCCCCCCCCAGGGAAACGCAGAGCCCCTGCCCCATCCTGGCGAGGTGCCGGGATCTCTCTTCCCTCCTTCTACGACTTGGGAGACTCTCTCCCCCTCTCCCCCAGCTTTGCTAGTGTCTGCCTGCTGACTGAAGCTGTCATTATCAGCTCAATAAATCTCTGGCGCGGGTTTTATTGAATCACTGCCTGAGGGGGAACAAGCCTGTAAAGGTTGAGGAGAGCAGAGCTTTCCCACGCCTAAGACACGCTGCCGGAGCTCTTGCACACATTCCGGGCCTGCCAGCGCTCCGCAAATGTTTGGACAGCCTTGAACAAATAACACACCTTTAAAGAGGCCAGCATGAAATTTTTCCTCACCACCCAGCCACCCTCCCACCGGCTGCTTTCCCCCTCCGCCTCCCCCCGAGGAGCGCGCGCGGCGCTGTGTGTGTCGCATGCGTGTGCGCGCTTGTGTGCGTGCGTGTTTATTTTAGGCTTGTCTTCCCTTTTGTGTTTAGGTTGAGCGGTTCGTGGCTGCGTTCCAGCCCGTAGTTTGTGGGAGGAATTCTGGCCTCCGCCGCCGTGCTTGCGAGCGCTGACTCCGGAGGCGGTGGGGGAGGCGGGGGCCGGGATGGGACAGAGCAGTGGAAAAGGGAGGAGGTTTGGCTTTTCTCCTGCCCACATTTCCTTCAGCAGGTAGAAACCAGCCAGCAGGGATTTTCTGCTGACAGCGTGCCAGGCTGCAGCGGTAACCTCTGGATGCCAAGATTTTTCCAGCGAGGCCCGTCTGCCTTGCACGCTGGTGTAAGGTTCCAGGGACAGTCTGGTAGGCCTGGCACGCTCCGCTTACCCACAGAACTCCTCTAATTAACGCAGTGGCTTCCTTCACACGGCCCTGCTGATGTGTCTTGACCCTGACCTGAAAAGAACTTCCCTGGGGGCGCGAGGGTCTGCGGGTGGAGGTGGAGGCAGCTTCTCCGCAAGAGCACTGATGCTTGGGCTGTCCAAGTGGCCTCTGGAGGGGTGCTGGGCTCCAGAGGTTGTTTGGAGCCAGCCCCTGGGAAGCACGCAGCTAGCTTTCACGTGGGGCAAGGAGACAGTCCTGCGGAAGAATCCAAGTTTGCTCGGGGGGTCTGGAAAGCAGCTTCGGCAGCTGGGCCAAGGAGGAATTAAAAACACGGATGTAACAGCAACATCCAGCTGAGACGAGCGCGGCGCGGCTCGCTCCAACTCAGCCGGGGAGGCTTTCCTGTGCCTACCCGAGGAAAAATGGCATCTCTCTCCGAGCTTTTTTCCCTTCAGCTCCTCGCAGCCTGTCACCACGGGAAATCCAGCTGGGAGCAGGGAATCCTGAAACCGCTCAGGCTTAATCCAAGTCTGTGGTAGGCAAGCACACCAGGCGCGCAGGTCCCGCTCTGCTTTTCAGCGAGATGGGACCCAGCTGCTGGTGTTTCCCCAGCGTGGTGTGCGAGGGGATAACGCCAGGACGGGACCGTGCCTTGCGTGTTCCACGGGCATAAGAGGAATGCATTCGTGGGGCAAAAGAGAAACTTGGGAAGGATTAATAGACCAGACAGCTGCTTGCCTGCTGAGTTCTGGGAATGTAAAACACTGCAGCCATCTCAACAGCTCCTAAAATTCCCCCTGACTCGTTTCCTGTTGCTGCTTTCCCAATGCTGAAAGGCTTGGGCTCCCGTGGATAAAAAAATTGGAGAGAATCCAGATTTTAGATTTCTGCCTACTCCATCTTTCCTGTCAACGGATCATTAAATAAGAAGCAGAAACGTTGTATTCGCCATACGCTCATCACCAAAGAGCTAAGTGAAAATCCTGCTTTAGGAAACAAGTGACAATTAGTTTGATGGCTCCGTGCTCCTTGGGTTATGTCGACTCCTTAACCAAGTCATTGCACACCCTAGGTAGCGAGGCATCCAGGTCAGCCCTGCTTTGAAGGGAATAGTATCAGCAGAGGGTAGAAGGAGCTGGAAGGATAAAGGTTTAGCTCTTTTCGGGGAATCAAAGACATGGAATTCATCCACACACGAAACACAGATGCTGCAAGTCATAGTGGCCAAAAGCAAGCTGCTGCATGTTACCAGTTGACAACCCCACCTTGGACACGCTGGTGAAGGAGCTAAAAGGGCAACAGGATAGACATCAAAGTCCACAAGTCCATTAGCTGAGCTGGAAAGAGCCAGGGATAGATGGTGGGGGCAAAGGAGGTGAGGAAGGAGTCCTGAGGGAGGTATGGGCTGGGGTGTCTGCTCCGCATAGGCTCGGGGAGCAGAGGGCTGGCCAGGAGCTGTAAAGCTGGGGCACTCTCAGGTGAGAATGGAGGTTGAGGTGCATCGGCACGGTGCGGAGCTCAGTACAGAGGTCATTGCCGTCACACTCATAAATTGCAGATAAGGAAGCTTGGGAAAATCTCTGAAGTGGATTTAGGTTGAGCTGAAAGGTCCCCGGTTTGCTCCGTAGTGGTCTTTATGGCCCGTCCACTTCAGGATGCTGTTAGAACCTCGTTGGGTCCTACCACAGCGGATGGCATCAACCTGCGCTGCCTTTTAAGCAGCGAATTTGCTCACTGGTTTCTACGGTCCCCCCGAGCCGCACCAAGCACGCCGGAGATGCGCAGCGACGGGAACGTACGCCTGTGGCTGCTGTTATCAGCGTTGGTCAAACCACCCGTGGCCAAGCAGAGGAAGCCGCACATCCCTCTGGCTGGGGGAACGGCACCAGGGCGATGAGAGGGACACGGGGTGAGCCTGGCCACCCCCAAGGCTGTGCCCCCACAGACGGAGGGACTCGGGCCTCCGGGCTCGGTGCCCAGACCTGCCCCACCCCACCGGCAGCGCGCAGGCACACGCCTGGCACGGGGCTGCTGGCCACACGTGCTCCGGGCTGCATGTGCCCTGCTGTGGGCTGCTCATTCCCCACCCTGGGCTGCTCATGTCCCGTTCTGGGCTGTTCGTGCCCCATCCTGGGCTGTATGTGCCCCGATGTGTCCCCGCCATGTCACGCTGGAGCTGTGTGTGCCTTGCACCTCTTCACGCCGCCTCACGTGTGCGTATCGCCACAGTCACACACGTGTGGGTACTGCCACGTGCCACGCAGGGGCTGCGCTCGCATTCCCTGGCGATGCACCCCTGAGGAATTGCATCCGTGTCCCCTGCCCCACGCGGGAGGCACCCTGGGTAAAATAGGAGCCCCTGGTTGTGTGTCCTGGGAGCTACAGAGTCCGTGCTGAGGCAGATGGGCTGCGTGGCCAGACCTGGAGGCTGCAGGCTCCTCTCCACGCTCACTTGTGAGAGATTTGCCTGATGCCAAGAGCTGGAGAGGCAAGGAGCATGTCCACTGGGGAGGGTTGTGCCACTAGCGATGCCCACACCGGCCCAGGAGTGCCCTCAATGCAGTGGCTCTTGGAGACAGGGACTGGGAGTGATGTGCTGCCAGGCCAGGGCTGGCTGCAGGACTTCCAGAAGTGTCGGTCTCCTCTCACCTCCCTCGCTTGGTGGTAGCTGGCTGTGCTTCACTTTGCTCTGTTTTAAACCTTGCCTGCTGCTCTCACTCCCAGACTGTGTTTTGCAGAATGAAGAACGGGCTGCCCTCTCCTCCCCCTTCCCATATCAAGTCTGGTGGACACTGCCCTTCACTTGCAAGTGCTGAGAGTCACCCATAGGTTCTGTTTCACCTCTGAAGCCTCCGTAGAGGACGAGGCATATGTCTTACTGGGGATGAGGGGGTTAATACTTCCTTCCTCTGCCGGCACATGTAACTTTTAAGTTGTTTTTGAATGGTGATGCTGAGTGGAGGCTGGGCTGCTTCCTTCTGAGCCCTGGCTTTGGAGTATCCCAGAAACCACCCTTGGCTGAAACTCGAAAAGGTTCAGACAAGGTCTCAGTCTGGTTAACTGGTGCAGCTGCCCCCAAAAAAGCACAGGAACCACTAATTTACAACAGGAGGCAGACAAAATCGTCTGTTTACTTTCAAGCCTTAAATTGTCTGTTAGCAAAGTGCAGACCACAAAATGGGTGGCCCCTTTCCTGGAGAAACTGTGAAAACCTGCTTAGTTCCTGCCCTAGTAAAGCAAACAAACAAACATGACCCAGAGCTGGGTTTCAGCTGCTTTGCTGCTCATCGGTACAGGAGAGCATCTGAAAACAAACTGAGAAACCCCTGCCTTGCTGATAAGAACCAGCCATGACAACAACTGATGGGAGAACCCGGCGATGCAATTAGGAATTTGAAATGTTTTAAACAAAGGGCAAAAGCAATTAGCAAAAAGGTAATTAAAGTGGATTAAATGAAGCAAAATCATCTGAGCAAAAGGCTGGGAACCAGTCCAGCCGGGCAGGATAGATAACTACACGAGATGTGGGCTCCGAGTTTGTGCGTTAATATTACTTTGCGCTTCTGCAAATCTTTGAGGACCTCAGAGCAGTCTGCAAGCAATTAAACCTCACAACACCCCAGGGAAGCAGAGGTTATTGTACACACTTACAAGGTGGCTGTACGGGGAGGGTAGAATTGATTTATGCTGGGCCCACATGGCAAGTTAGAGCCGGAGTGGGGAATAAACCTCAGAGCCCCGAGTCCTAGGAGTCTGTTTTATCAGTGAGGCGGGGAGGACGGTGCCATCTGAAGAGAGTATTTTGGCTTCCACGGCAGACATGGTGTGAGTTCATTCCTCTAAGCTGTCTTGTTTATTTTTAGCGCCTAAGTTTATATCGGGAATGACAAATTTGGCATTCGTGCTCGGATGTGGCTGGGACAGGAGCAGCTCACAACAATAAAACCTTAAACACGCTGTGGCTGCCTCTTCCTCTTCCCTTCGGCGAGCTCCACGCGTTGTGCGCTCCTGGAGCAGCCCCGGTGCGGCCATGGCTCCGGAGCCAGGCACCTCTTGGCTGTGCCGAAGAACGGTGGGAAATCCACCGGAGACACTTGGATGGAAGGCTTTGACATTCTACAATAACAAACCGATAAAAGTGGAGAGGGACGTTTTGCTTGTCCTTGGTAAAAAAAACCAAACAAAAAAAAAGCCAAAAAAAACCCCAATCTGTCTTGTATCTGTATTTAAAAAGCAAACTTGTGTTGTTGGAAAATGAATCGGGTTTCTGGGATGGTGGCTGATGCGTTCACTCCAATGGTTTGACTTCAGAAAATAAAGGAAGGGATAGAGAAAGAAAAATAATCAACCCCAAGGCTTCCCTTTTCCCGTGGGACAGCCTTGAAGCAAAGCATAAAGAGCTATGCTTGCCAAGGTTCTCTGACTCCCTCTGCTTTGGGCATCAGAGACAGGACAGGCTCCTCGATCGGTGGGCAAAGGGGCATCGCTGCAGAGCCTCTCCTGTCCATCGGGCCAGCTCGCTGGCTGCTTTTTAAAAGTCATTTGTTTAATTAGTTGTCATTTCTATTTCAACACACCTGCTGAGAAGGAGGGCTGGGCAGTGTCCTGTCTGTTGGGAAGGGGAGATTAGACAGCAATTAAAGGGGGGACTCCTACTTGGACCTCTTCAGAGAGCGGCCGAACCAGGCAGTCGATCAATCACTGGGGGCTGAGGCTGCAGCCTGTCGCTGGCCGTGCCTGAGCTGACCCTTGTGCTGTGTCAGGCCAGGGCTGACGAGTTTCAGTTCCCCATTCCTCAAGTACCTTGAGGGACATAGAGATCTGAATCTCCCCTCCCTTTGAAGATAGCTACCGCTATTTGCATCCAGCTCTTTCAAGAAGTAGCCTCCCCTTGCCTAGACCTATTACCCCTCATCTTCTCAGGATGAGATCTGGGACTTTGGCCTCCATTTCTCGTTCTCCAGGCCGCCGCACACGCAGCTGAGCATGCCCTGGGTTGCACAAGGGGTTTGAAATCCCACAGCTAGAGGGATTTAAAACCACGGCAGCCGTCGCTGCATTGCAGGAAAGCAGACTGAACAGTGAGCATCCTCATCCTGCATCCCACGGGTGCCTCCATGAGTCATAAGACTGCAGGGTCTGATCTGCATGGGTCTGTATCGTGCCTCCAGACAGGTGCCCAAAGTGACCGGACCCTTGGGAGCACATCATCCAACAGCCAGGAATACCCAGAAGCAACCGAGCAGGGTCCACACAGGATGCATTTCCCTTACGCCTCGGCGATTCTCTGGCTTTGGTTTCCACGTGAGATGCTCCACGCAGGGTTGTTCAGCACAAAGCAGACAGGGAGCGGTTGGGATTAGATGGAGCAAGGAGTGGGTATCCGTATGGAATGGCCAGGATCAGGCATTGGTTTGACTAACAGGAAGACCTCCGGTTGGAGTCAGCGGGATGAAGCATCGTGCTCGGGGCGTGAACTAATCCAGCCCTGCCTGTGTATAGGAAGACTTTTTGCTGGAGGGCAGTAGGTTATCCAGGAGAAGGCTGCTGTTCTGAAAGGGTATTTTAGGGGCACTCCATCCTCAGCAGTGACTTGTGCTGCTCACTGTCAGAGATAGGAGACTGCACTGAACAGACCATTAGTCTTATCCAGCCTCACAGCTCCCTGTGTTTTGGCTACAGCCGGCAGATAGGAATTAGCGACTGTGCAATGTTTGTTCTCACAAAGCAGGAGGGGAGGCTGACAGAAAGAAATACAGAGCAAGAGAAAAAAATAGCAAGGGAGAGAAGGAAGGAAGGGGAGGGGATGTGTGCAAACATATAAATATACATCACGCTTTCAGGATGACTTGGGCACGATGGAGAAGTCCCCTCGACTCCCTCCCACGCTGAAATTTCACCACAAACAGTTTGGGGAAGGGGGACGTACCCAGCTCTGTGGCCCCTGGCAGGTCTGAGCGCCGCGTGGGCGCTGCACCCCCGGCGCGCGCCGCCCGAGTGACAGCGATGGCGCGGGAGGAGAGCACGAGGCGCAGCCAGGAGCGAGCAGGGGAGGAGGAGGAGGTGGGGTGAGCGAGGAGGTTGACGAGGTGCTCCTCTGACACACGCCAGCAGCTCCAGTCCCGGGCTGCGTGGGTGGCAGCGCGGGCTGCGTGCCTGGCTTGCTTTTCCCAGGCACGAAGCAGCCAGCCTGCCGCACAAAGAGAGCGGTCATTATGTGACTGCTGCTCCCACCTCGCTCTCCCCGCTCGGCTCCCCTCCCTGCCAGAGCAGTCACCGCTCCTCTTTCAGTGCCTTTTCAAAGCACTCCAGCCACCCGACTCATTACTGCGTGTGCACTGGGATGGGCTGGGCTGGGATGGTGGCCGGGCAGCCAGACAAGGACCGTGACATCATTAATTCCCAGCACACAGGCAGGAGCCAGGCCTGCTCAGGAAAAGGTACTGGGGCAGAGCACCCTTTGTTTGGAGCAGCGGTGATTTGAGCACAAGTTCTGCTGAGGGATACAACTTCCCGGTCAACGCACGTACTGGTGTAACCTTGCCACCTTGGCACTAAGGGGAGGACAAGAAGTCCAAGCCAGGGGTAAACAGCGTGTCTGGCTTACAGGATACCAAATACAAATGTTTTCTGGATGGCAGGGTGAGGTTAGAGCCTCTATGGTTAGTTTAGTGGAGGGGGGTTAAATAAACTTCACCCCCCCCAGATTGCAGCCCATCTATAACTGCCAAGTGCGGGTTCACTTTGGGTGATGCATTTTTAGTGCTCGTCCTGAAGTCCTCATTGAAACTGGGGTGTGGGGATTGTCCGAGCAGTAGCACGGTGGCTCTGAAAGCTTTGGCTGCCTTTGCCAGCCCAGGGAGAGAGCCCGTCCAAGGTATCGATTGGATAATATAGGGCGGCTTTAGTCATTATGCAGAGGGATCAATCACACCAGCCAGGCTCAGTGCAACTTTAATCAGTGTGACAAAATCAGAGGTGAGGGGGAGTTCGAGGGTGGTTTTGCCCTAGATTTTTTTCCCCCTTTATCTCCAACTTTTCTCCCATCTGTTGGTGAAACAGGATATAAGCTGAAGCAGCAAAAATGCTTTGGGTTTCTTAATGCTGCAGCATAGGATGGGCAGGAAAGGTTTGATGATTCCTCCACAGCCTCTGAAACGAATCCTAGTTACTGCATGAGGAGGCTTTCGTTCTTAAAATAAAAGATTTGTTCAAATTCTTTTCTCTGTGCTGCTTGAGGATGGCAATGCCACCTCTTTGTCCTCTGAAGGACCAGATCTGAGAACCCGAGGGTTTGGGAGGACGCTGTGAAAACTGCCCCTTGCCCCGAGATGTGTTACATCACACATACTCCTCTGGCAGGTGTGGAGGGATTTTTTCAAACCGCGGTTCCTGGAAGCTGCTTGCGCTGTAGGGTCTTTCCCTCTTTCCCTGCTGCACCAGCCAGCAGCACATATCCTATAGGGCCTCTGTGGGTGAGCTCTGAGCCAGGCAGACACGAGCCAGCTCCAAACCGCAAGCTTTGTGGCCTCAGTCAGCACAGCGCCGAGCAAAAGACCGTGCAGATGTGCTCTCGGGGGGACATGCGCTGCTCTCATGTAGTTCACACTCTGCCCTGAGTGCTCCTGGAGCAAAAAATAACTCTTAAAGTTGCATAAGGAGCAACTGAATTCCCCTCCCATCTCCCCTTCACTCTTTTTCTGTAATCTGCTCCAGCTCTGCCAGGCTGACGGGTGAAAAGGAGAAAAAAACTTGCTCCTGCACAGCTCCAGGCTGTGCAGCTCTGGATACACGTAATTTCCAGGCTTCTTGAGGAGAAAGGTCTCATTTCCACATATTCCCTGCGCAGAAGAGAACTGGTGGGAGGCAGCACGTTTCTTTTGCATGGGGCTTATCATTCCCATTGCCTCTCTGCCCCTCCCTGTCTGTCTGGCAGGCTACCTGGACTGCAAGCAGAGATAGGATCACCCAAGAGACCGATAAGGGCAACGGGGATGTGGCAATCGATGGTCAGAACCTCCCCTTTAATCGGCTCTGGTAGGATTGCCCATTGGTAAACAGATTGACGCGTTTCGCAGGCTTCCCCCGCACCCTGTCTGCGTTGCTCTCTGTACTGAAGACAGTACCTGAGCCACTCATTTCCTTCAGAAAGCTCCAAGCAAGTGACTCATTCCATGGACCTTGACTTCTCATTTTGCGCGAGCAACACCGATGCATTCCCTCTTTTTGTTTTTTTTTTTTTTTTTTATGGCTGGAATTTGTCCGCTTTGCTTTAACCCTGACACAGGCAAACACCATCCCCATGACCCTGGCTTGCCAGGGATTTTATGGGAGGTCAACTCTTTTCTGCGCTCTTGGTAGCTGGATGAGGAGCAGAGCGGTGGGGAAGTCCACCGGTGTGATTACAAGAAGAAACTGGCTGTCTCCGAAGAGCAGTCTTGCCCTCCCGGGCCAGAGCTTGACCAAAGCCTCCTGCTGGCTGATGCCTGGTTGGCTGCACGTAGGCCACGGGCGGGCAGACAGCCGTGGGCCGTTTCCCAGCGGACACATATCTTCCTGATGGAGAAGGGTGATTTCAGGAGCTGCTAATGGGCTCTGTGATGGACAATCCCAGCAGAGGAGCCAAAGGCAGAGAGGGCCAGAGAGCCTGAGACCCTACTCTCATCCCTGGAGGTGGCCTCTTTCACAGCAGGGCTTCAGCTGGAAAAGCTTCTCCTCTGCCTCTGTTACTTGTTCCGCACACAAAGGGACAGCTTGGGAATGTGGTGCTGCCAACCCAACGCATCTCCCCAGCCCTTAGACAACACTTTGCACAGGCCTTTTTTCTTTTTTTTTCTGACAGTCTTTACAGCACTTTTGGAAATAAATACATCGTCCTGTTTCAGACCTGCAGCCTGACGAACAGTTGGTAGCCTGGAGAAAGCTCTACTAATGCTGCTGCTGTCTGGCTTGTTTCCCTGTGTTTAATGTGGCTTACCCCAGGAGTACGAGAAGACAGAGCGGCAAAATGTGGCTGGGATGAGTAAATAACTATTTTTGAGGCATCTCACCTTTAGCAACAACACAGGGATGGTCGTGGTTGTCATGGGGCACCTTTACTAACTCTTAAGGAATCGGTTTCTTGCTAATTGCAAGAGCGTACGCAGAACTGAAAACCGCTGCGGTGGAAGTCTGTCCCAGATTTATGGTCCCTCTTACATTAGCTAGTTAAAGAAGTAGTACAAACATTTAAACACAAGTAGCAGTAAAGATAAAAATGTAAGTTTGATTAGATAAAGAATAAAGATACGTGTTTTATATTTACACCTGGACCATAACCTTTGTTTGCTTCAAGTTAAGGCCACTCAAGTGCACGAGTATCAAGCAGAGATTTCCTGGAGGCCCAAACACCTCCTGGTGTAAATGAACCTTCGGGGTGTGGGTGCACAAGCACTTTGAGAACAACTGAAGAGTTTGTGACCTCCCTTCTGCAGGAGAAGGGGCAGAAAGGAGGACGTGAGCTCTCTCTGGGACAGAGCCAGAGGCATTAGTAAGCCCCTCTCAGCGGGAAATCCAACCAAGCTGTGGGGATAGTGGACATGGACACTTCTAGAAGGTGCAGCCAGCTCTGACAGACCCTACTGCAAAGCGATGGGGTTGTTAAAGAAGTCTGGGGACTCTTTTGGCTGAGAATTGCTCTGGAAAAAGCAAGGGGCAGGTTGCTGTGCTACTGGGTGTGCCACTGGGACAGCAGTGAACCGGTGTCACCGCTCCCCACGGTTCCAGGAGGGTGATAAGAGGCACAGGACCTCCTAGGGGGAAGGTGTGGGTTATCACATGCCTGGAGCCGTGGCAAGGTGGGTGCAAAGAGCACTTCCCCTCAGATCCACATCACAGCCTGCCGGGTGCGAAGCTGAGGTCACACCAGACTCCTCGCCCACGTAGCAATCTCCTGAGCGCGCTGATGTGCAATTAAGCGGTGTCCTCCCCGCTGTCATCACTGCAGCTACCGGCACAACCGGCCGAGCTCAGCTCAGACCCACGGTCTGACAGGTCTGGTGTCCCTCGTATCTGCCAGGACCAGATGTCATAGGAGGGACAGACTCTCGCATCTACTTTCACAACGGATGCCATTGCCACTTGCGCTGCAGGAGCCCTGATTTTTTGGCTCTGTTCTCTGTCGACACCGAGGTTAAACTAGTGCAGCTCCGTGGACTTGGTGGCACTGCCCGCCTCTGAGACACGTGTCAAGGGCACAGAGAAGCAGGCCTTGGGGACACGGTGGCACATGCCTCTATTTTTTTTTTTTTTTGATTTTTTTTTTTTTTTTTGCCCACGTCATCCGAGCAGATTCCATTTTAATGTCATGCCGGTGCGGCGGTGGTGGGTGCATTCCTCCGAGCGTTGCCATGTGAGGCCAGGATGGTATTTGGCTGCGGTTAAAGCGCTTTATCGGTTTCTGAAGTCACTTTGTAAATAGCGGCAGCCAAGAAGCCAGAGGGGAGGGGCGGGGGGGAAGAAGGGAGAAAAATAAAAGCAGGAAGAAAAAGGGCTTTGTTAATTTTAATAGGGTGTGTTATGTTCCTCCTTCATCTCCCAGATATGCCACACTTGGCGATGACAACCCGGCTTTATGGAGACTTCGGTCTCCCCTCGTACCCCCCCTTCCCGAAGCCTAGTTAAAAATCCCACACTGCATAGCAGCGAATAACTCGCATTGCGCTCCTGGCAGGCGAGGGTAAAACGCGGCTCTGTTTTCATCACGGAAAAGCCTCCGGGCGCATATTTTTGTAATTAGGCTTTTTCTGCTCAGCAGTTTTTGCAGCTGTGATGACNGAGAAGGTGCTCGGCTAACTGCGCGGCGGGTGGAAGCGGAGGCCGCGGTGCCTCTTCGAGGGCACGCTGCCGACGCCTTCGCTCGCCCCGTGCGGTCTAGCGGCAGGGCAGCAAGCTGGGGGATTCGGGGCTGGGGGCTTTGCTCCCTGCTCTGCCTCAGGGTATGGTACCATTTCTCCATTTCCTTCCAGGAAAGAAGAGGTAGCCTGGGCTGTATCTGCAGTAGCATAGGCAGCAGGTTGAGGGAGGGGATTCTGCCCCTCTGCTCTGCTCTGGGGAGACTCCCCCCCCGGCAGTGCTGGGTCCGAGTCTGGGGTCCTCAGCACAGGAGAGNCCGGCAGTGCTGGGTCCGAGTCTGGAGTTCTCAGCACAGGAGAGACAGGGACCTGTTGGAGTGGGGCCAGAGGAGGCCATGAAGATGATCGGGGGGGCTGGAATCCTCTGCTGGGAGGCCAGGCTGGGAGAGTCAGGCTTGTTCAGCCTGGCTAAGAGGAAGCTCCAGGCAGACCTTCTGGGGGCCTTTCAGGGCTTCAAGGGGCCTGTCAGAAAGATGGGGACAGGCTTTTTAGCAGGGCCTATTGGGATAGGACAAGGGGGGATGATTTTAAGCTAAAAGAGGGGAGATTTATCCTGGATGTAGGAAGAAATCTTTTACACTGAGGGTGGTGAGAGCCTGGCCCAGGTTACCCCGAGAGGTGGTCGCTGCCCCATCCCTGGCACCATTCCAGAGGAGGTTGGTCGGGGCTCTGAGCAACCTGCTCTAGCTGCAGATGTCCCTGCTCCCTGCAGGGGAGTTGGACCAGATGACCTTGAAAGGTCCCTTTGAACCCAAACCATCCTAGGATTCTATGGTTCCCTTCCACTGACTTCCCCGCTAGCGCTTGGCTTTTAAGCAGGCTTTTCTTAGCCCACACAGCCCCTGGGGAGCCTTCCCTCTCTGCCTGCCTGGGGATGAGGAAGGAGGAGGAGACGGGAGGACCTGGAGCGGTTCCCGCTCTTGGGAGGCTGCGAGGCTCCTTCCTCCCCGCCAGCCCCGGCTCCGGGAAATGGCAGGCGTGAGCTGGCCACCGGCAGGCCCCGCGCCACCCGTCCGTCCGTCCATCCGCCCGCCTGCGCTCGCTCTCCCCCTCAGCTGCCGGCCCGGAAACCTCACTCCAGCTGTGGCTTATTAAAGCCGGAATGTCTCTGCGGGACCGGGGAGAGCCAGAAGGATCATTAATAACAACTAACTCTGCTGCTTTGCGTGCCAGCCGGGGCCTGAAACAGCAGCTCCCACACAAGAGGCAAGAAACGCACCCCCTCAGCAGCATCGCTCGATGGCGGTGCACCCGACGGATTGGCACTGTGGCCCCTTCCCATCTAGGGACAAGGCAGATAGATGGATGTGCTCCTTCCTGCCAGAGCCGAGAGCGTGACGGGGATCCCTTCGCCGGGATCCCTCGCTCGTTAGATGCGTGCAGTGGAGATGAAATCTGGTAGGAGCCTGACCTCGCTCCGCTCGCCCTCCCACAGGGATAAGAGCTGACCCGAGCAATGCTCTGAGATGCATCTGGAGCGGCAAAGCCTTTGACCAGTTGCATCTTCTGTCCTAAGAAGCACTTTAGCCCCGAAGCCTGGGCTCTGCACTCCGGTGGTGACCTACCAAGTGATCGTGGGCAAGGAAATTCGTTTCTGGCCTCAGTTTCTCCTCTGTCTTGTTTATTAAACAGTGTGTTATTTGGAGGAGGGATGGAGTCTCTCGACTCGCAGGGGCCCTGCTGTTTCCTGTGTTCCTAGCCTCTACCAGAAGGAACATTCAGTAGAAGTCGTAAAGCATTCAGTGAATTTGTGCTTTTTTCCCTCTTGGTGTATCTGTCGGAACTAGATCCTTAGTTGTGTGATTGCAGACGCTGGCCCGGAGCCAGTTCTCGTGTAAGTGGGTGGATGTCATCTCATTGAGGCCACTTAGCTCTGCATTTCAGCACCCAGTGCAACAATTGACTGTCTGCCTGGGCTTTGGTGAGTTGCTGGGCTTTCCCACTTCAAACAAAAAACAACAAAAAAAGATTATAAAGAGCCAAGTGGCAAGTCCACCTTGTAGGAATACCGTGTGCCACTGAGCCAATGGACCCTCTGGCCATCCTTTTCCAGAAGCAGCTCCTCGATACGCTCTGCGAAGGGGAGCAGAGGTTCACAGCCCAAGTCTCCTCAGGTAGTTTTTGACATCCCATGTTTTACAGTTGCCATCACACCATCCAACACTGACGGCAGCAGCAAAGAATCAGATTGCAGAGTGGGCTTTGGGGACCAGTGTGATTTCACCTTTCCTAGCAGAGCTTGAAACCCTGAGATTTTTTCCTAGTGATCTGTCTGCTTGATCTAAGTGTCGACTATACAGGAATATACAGGTTTTCTATACATTTTCATGGGGCTTTCCTTCTAGTGTCATTTGCAGAGTGGTAAACTGAGCAGCCAGACACACCAAAAAAAATCAAAAGCACAGCACTTCAGAAACAGATCATCTTTTGACACCAGGCTATTTGTTATAACAATGAAGGCTCTAGACATGCTGCTTTTTTTCTTTTTAATTTCAAGTGAAAGCTGATTTTTCTGCTGAGATCGCTTGATTTCAAGAGCTGCAACCTGGAGTAAAAACCACTTCATACTGTGAAATGCTCTGCTCAAACACAACTTGCTTTCCCTGAAAACTTGGTCTTCTGATAACCAGGAAAAGGAAAGAAGCCAGCAGCTTTGGAAGACCTTACTAGAGTGCTCTTGTTTATTCTTACTATGAATTCTTGCATGCCAGCTTCCTTGTAAAACCCTTCTGTAAAAAATATCTAGAAGGAAATTAGATTTTAGAAAAAATAATCAAAAAACCTCCTCTTTCATACCAATGCACAAATCAGCTTGATCAGAACCAAAGCTGTAAGATGCATTTCTGGCCTCGGTTTTATTAAGTGACAGGGTGGCTTTATTCAGAGCAGAACAAACCAGCGGTTTCTGCTCAGAAGCCCAAATAATCTGCCCCCTGGGTGGAATTCACACTCGAGACGTTGCTGGGTCTAGAGCTTGCGCCGTCCTTTGGCACGAGGGATTTCCCCCCCCGAGCTGCATCTCCCTGTGTTTTGGCACATTGCTCAATTGCATCTTCTCCTCCTTCCCGCGTTATACCAGCAGCTCAGCCAGGCTCCACCGTTGTTCAATCAGCCCCAGAGAACTCACAGCAGAAGTTAATTTGGCCCCTCTGGCCTTTCCACTCCTATTTTAGTCGACTGGCTTCAGCTGCTGCTTCCTGTGCCGTCTCCAAGAGCAGAGCTGGGCCGGGGGGCTGTGGTGGCCAGTTGCTGGAACCAGGCCCGTGTTAAACACGGTCGGAAAACTCTGTTGGCATCACCGGCGACTGCTGTGATTCCTGTAGGATCCGTTTGGCACCTGGCTCCAGAAGTCTACTGCTGATGCGCTGCAGGTAAGGTTAAAGCTGGGGTCTGGTGAGGGTGGAGTTGAGGGTTTTGTCTGGGCTGAGAGATGTTTGGTGAAGTTTATCATGAGTCTCTGTGCTGTTGTTCCTGTGTTGTACCCCTGAGTGGTTTGGGGTAGGTTTCAGGGTGGTGTTGCTGCCTTGGTTGGTGGCTGAGCACGGTGGACAGCTCTTCCAGTTGTGCTACTACACCAGTTCAACACCAGTGCGTGCTGATACGGAGCTTGCTGTGTTGTAAATGGAGAAACAGGCAGGGAGCGGTGCTGGCACTTGCTGAACCTGGAACAGACTGGGAGGAGAGCAAGGAAGTTGTTTGTGGCAGGTGTGTACCTGCAGCCCTTCCACCAGTCTGCCCATGTGGACTGGAGTCCAGTGCTGTTGGTTGTGCTGCTGAGCGTGGCTTGCAGGCACGTTTAGTGTCATCCTCCGAAACAAGTTCTCTCTTTCATGCCGTTGTCCCTCAGGATCACAACTGGGCACCCCAGGGATCATGCAGAGCCCTCCCAGCCTTGGGAGGCTCTACTGCTTGGATTTTGGGCAGCTATGTGATGCCTGGTTGCCTCAGCTTCTTGTCTGTCCTGTGGTGCTACTGTGAGGAGAATACACCACCTGGAAACCAAATGATTGATGCACTGAAATGCCAGGCCTGGGCCGAATAAGCAGTTTACTGAGAGAGGGAAAGAGGAGAGACAGTGCCAAGGTAACAGCGGCGTACTCGCTTTGGCCATGGTGACTGGTGGGTTTGGCACAGCTCGTGCACATCAAGGGTTTTGCAAGGTCCTTGTGTCACTTCTGCAGGTCTGGGTCAGGGAAGGTCTCCTCTGATCACTTTAATACCTGCTGTTGGGAATCTGTTTGAAAATCTCTGATGTAGCACAGAGCTGCATCACTGAGGATGGGTGCTCTGGCTCGGTCCTTCTTTTGTGGAGAGGACATACTATATTACTTCAGGTGAAAGCTGCTTACATTGGTTTGTGCGAATCCATGAATGTCTCTAAACCCCAACAGATCCAGAGCTCTACAAACAAACACCGCTCGAAACTGGCGGCTCCCAACCCTGATGCAATTATGTAAAATTAAGTTCCAAATAAATTACAGCGGGAGAGGATGGGGGATCAAGGAAGAGAAGATTTTGGGAAAGCCTGTATAATTGGCCTAGGCCTTTTGACCCTGTCTATTATAGAGGATCTAAGGCTCCTTCATTACCCGACTCCACGTGCATTGTAAGTGTCAGCTCTCTCTGTGAGCAAGCTTTTGGAGGCATTTAGAATCAGACAAGTGTAGAAAATCCTCCGAGCTCTCCCAGCTAAAGTCCCTGGAGGATTCAGGTCTCCGGGCCACTCTTAGGTCTCGCGTTTGGCCTTTTCATTTTGGCTCACAAACCTGCCATTAGTCACTGACCCTTCAATAAAGCTTAGTCAGAGTTCACTGGAGGCGAAGGAAATCACACAGCCTGCTTGCCGCTGCTGCTGCGGCCCAGGGGAGGTGGGGGGCAAAGGCTGCCAGCTCCAGGAGACACTCTGAATTGTCCGCTCACAAAAGGAATATTTAGCTGATGCCATTTCTATCAAATGCCTTTCTTTCTGTTTTTGGGGGAGGGTGGTGCAGAGGTTCGTGCTCATCCCGCGTCTAAGAAACGCTGGCTGCTGGGAAAGGTGTGGAGCAGGCTCTGGATCCTTCCCGCCCAAAGCGGCTGTGGAGTTGACAGCACACGGTGGAGTCCAGGCCTTCCCCCACCAGTAGGGAACCACGTTCTTAAAGAACTGGGACCCCAGACAGCATCCTTATGGCTAGCCCTTCCAAACCATTTCCTTTGAATGATGCTGGACTCCAGCGCTGTGAGGAAGAGGAGGCCGTGTCCCTTCCAAGGCACTCGTAGGTTCTTCAGGATAGCTTGAGATATACTCAAGCTCATGAGTCTGTCGATAGGAAGGAACCCAGCCAATGCACACACCTTTTCCAATTTGGAACCGTGCCATGATTGTATATTAATGGGAATGATGGATGTGGGAACGATGGATGTTTGGCCCAGCCTCGGGGACAGCGTGATTAGAAAGGAGCAGTGTCACAGGATTCGCTATGGAGCAAGGAGCAGAAAGAGCATGATTTTTTTTTATTTCATCCTTTTAAATTTTTTTTTAAACTGAGCCCAGACCTTCAAACTTTTGGGGTATTTTTGTTTTCTCAGTGTAGTGTAGCTGGGTCCTTGGGACAGTCTGCCACAATAAGCAGGTAACGATACTAATTAGACTTCCTGCGTTCCGCTCGTTAGCCGAAGGTTTAACAATGGTGCGTCTTTTCTGCTCAAATGGTGCTCGGGGACACAGTTGGTTTTCCAGTCTGACCCACAGCTGTTAGCAGGTGAGAGCTGGTGTTTGTGAGCAGTGTTTAGTTTCCTTTGGACTTCTTCCTCTCTCTTGTGATTGCTAAATATTTCCAAGTGATTTTTACAGCCGGCTGATGCCGTTTTTTAAAAATAGCCTTTTCATGCACTGAATATTGCCTGCGTTTGAGGCAGTATGTGTGACACAGACCTGTCTGTTCCCAGCTCCGAGTGTTTCTCCAAATCTCTAATAAATCAGCCATCCTGCTGTAGCTGACACGATTTTAGCTCATTGCCAAACGGGGGATGAATTATGATATATCCACATTTAGAAAGAACTTTGAGATCTTCCAGTTACAAATAGCTCCCAGAGAAGGAGAAAGATTCAGTGAACCTGACAGGCACTATTTATGGAGGTTACAGAAAAGTACTGGAGACTGGTCTGGACCATTTTTATGATGACATATATTCCTAGGGTATCTCTGCTTTGTTCTTGCCAGCAAAGGTTTGGGGGTTCCTTCCTCTGGTTTCTTTTGATTTTTTTCCTTCTGCCTTTGCACTTTTCTTGTCTTCATTAACTATTGAATTCTGTGCTACAAACTGCACAAGTTGATCAGAATTGAGCACAAAGTACTTTGGGATATTTGGCATTGGAAAGCATCCGTTGCAAATGCAGTTGTAGGAAATCCCATGCTTGGTTCATTTAAAAGCAGCATGGAAACGGCACAGGGGCAAGTTCAGTAAAATCCAATCCACTCTGTTTTGCAATGATCTCACAAAAATTCTCCTTCCTTTCTGTGTGATGGCCCTTGAGGCGCTTAGACGAGAATGACACCGGTGTCCCCAGACATCCAGAAAATCACAAGTCAGCCCTATATGTACACAAAGATTGGGAAATGAAATTTAAAGTCGTGGGACTTAGAGAAATGTGGGGTTCTGTTGGCCTTAAATTTTTATTTTTTTGTCTCTGGTGTTTCCTCAAATTACGTTTTCAAGCTTTCTCACTTAGCCACAAGGGTTGTATTTGGATTGCTTTTTAAACGAAAACTGAGATTCTTAGAGTCATGTGACTGCAGAAACTGTGTCTTTGCACAAAATAGAGCATGAACTGTAGTGAAATGTGGATTTGTCTACCGTGAGAGCTCAGGCTTTTCACCGGATGAGCAGTAATGGCTGATGTAAATGCGTCGGAGGTGTAGTAACAAACAGGCTGAGTATGTCCTAGGAAACTTCAAACCAATTTCTTTAAAAATGGAGTGCGTGCTTGAAGCCGTACCTGCTGCAAAGTCAAGAGAGTCTTTCCCAGAACCTGCTAGATGCCATGGAGTGATCTTTCCATGTAGGATTTGTGACAACCTCACAGATGTCAGGTCTGAGGAAAGGAGCAGGCCTTTTTTCTTAGCCGAGCTGTAAAGCTCGGCAGGTTTGCAAAGCCCGGCCGGTGTGGTTCAGCACTTTCAAATCTGCAGAGACATAGGTGAGAAAAGTCTTAGGCTGCGTTTGCATGAAGGTTTTGCTCAAGTGTATGGCAGCCAAGCAATTCTAGGTGCTCAGGAATTCTCAGCTTGCTCCCAAAGTCCGTTCTTTGGCATGATACAGTGAAAGGAGTCTCTGTGCCTCAGTGTCCCTGTCTCAGCAATGATCCTCCATCACCTGCTGTTGCAAGAAGTGCCTGGAGTGGTGTAAAGCACACCAGAGGTGGGATGAGTACAAGGCCAGATTCCCCGGGTTTGATCGTAGGCTCTTGGATGCCTTTAGTGAGGAGCTGCCACTGGGCTTATTTACAGTGACGCTTTGAAAGCACGCGCGGGAAGGTTTATCGCCCTCAGACCGGCTCGTTCAATAACACTTTTGTTTGGTTTCTTTTCCAAGGTGAAATGCGACACAGCATAAAGGGGTCAAGGCAGCAGGGGACCCTGCTAGAGAGGAGGGCGGGAAAACACAGGCCAAAAGCCACAGCCATCCATATATTATGAGGAGGGGGAAAAAAAAATAGCCTGGCTTTTGGCGACTGCCCCTTCCTAGCCGCACCACCCTTCCCTAGAAACAAGTCTCCCTACTCTTACAGAGGGAGCAGGGAGACCTAGAATTCAGCTCTACCCTGCCAGCTGGACTCCGTGGCCTTGGAGGAGCCACTTTCCATCCTGGTGGCTCAGCTCTCAGTGTAGAGAAGTTCCCCTGAGGGCTGACGGGCAGAGGAGCTGCAGCAAGAGCTGCAACACATGGATATCCTCGACGAAAAGGGCAGCCGAGGACCGTGCTCTGCTGCTGCGGCGTGGGATGGTGACCCGCGGAGCTGATGCCGCAGGGAGAGCTGGGCATCTGCTCGCAGGAGAGATGCTCAAGGTCCCTGCCTGCGTTGCTGCCGCATCCAGGGGGGTGCGGTGGGAGAAGGGAGGGGAAGTCACTACTTGTGTTTCTCCTGCAGCTCCGTTTCAAGGAAAATTTGCCCTTTCACAGTTGCTTAAGCGAAATGTCAGCGAATGCCAAATGCCCGGAGCCACATATGCTCTACACAAGAGAGGTTCCATAAATCAGGGAGCAGTTAGTGGGAAAAAATCAGGTTCCAAGGAGGAAAGCAGTGGGATACGACTTTTTTTTTTTCCTTAAAGCTAGGGTAGCAGCGTTTCGGTTTATTATGTGGCCCAGCAGTGAAGGAATTCATCACATTGTCACACTCTTTTTTTTTTTTTCTTTTTTTTTAATCTGAGGAGAGAGAGTGAGTGTGTGTGTATACATGTGTGAGGTGGGGGAGGAACAAAGCGGCCGTGCAATCAACTTTGTATAAAATTGGCGCCGTGTCCCGCTCACAATGTGGGACAAAAGCTGGGGGGCTGGTGGCTCAGCTGGGAGTCAAGGCAGCACAGCTGTGACCAATGCCAACACAGTTCCCGTCAATATGGAGTGACCCTGGCTCTCTTTGCAACCTGCTTCCAGGCTCATCTCCAATAATTCTCACAAAAGACGGGAACAAACAAAACCTTTGTCAGCACTTCCAAGACTTTTCCCTCGAAAATCTTAAATATTTCATTAGACTTTTCTTGTCCCTTTTTTTTTACCTGATTGAGCTTAAAAAAAAAGTAAATGTGGACACTAAAACTCTGGGTCAACAAATGATTAAAGAAAAGGCTTAAAAGGAGAGGGGATGGGTTTAGTAGTGGGGGAAGCTACTCGTGCTGCTGTCCAGTGTGGACCACCACAGAAGCAAGAAAGCAAGAAACCTTCCCGCTCGTTAGTTAGCACTCAAGACGGGTGCAGGATTTTATTTTTTTTTAAAACCTGTTTGCTTAGAGAGGCTCAAAGTGAAATACAGTACCCAGTGGGGCTGGGGGACATGTGGTGACAAGGGCAGGCTGAGGGGCAAGCAGAGAACCTGTGTCCCAGGCTCTGCAGCCCACCAGCTGGTGGGAACCATGCTGCCTGTCCTGGTGCCCTGTGGAGAATCAGAGTGCTTTGGGTTGGAAGGGACCTTAAAGATCATCTAGACACTTCCACTAGATCAGGTTGCTCAAATCCCTGTCCAACCTGATCTTGGATGTTTCCAGGGAGGGACCGTCCACAACTCCATAGAACAGGACCACCAAGCAGTGATGGTGCTTGTGGTGAGGGAGCACTTCTGGGGCTCCCTTTCTGGAGCAGGTCTTCTAGCTGGCAGCAGTTTGAACTCTGCCTGTCTTTGACAGGTCCCGAGATGTGCTAAGGTCCCCTGGCAACACATGTTTGAATCGGTGCCAGCCTCCCTGCTTTCCCTCTGCTGCACAACAGTTCTGAGGAAACCCAAATGAACTTGAGCCCCGTTGGGTCAGGAAGAAGATCCAAGCGTTGTCCCTTATCTGGGGAGAGAGATTTGGGAAACCAGCGTTTGGCCTGTCACCGTCACATGTCCTCTTTGACGTTACTGGGTTGCTTGCTTGCACCAGCCTGGAAATCAGGGAAACTGCATCAAAAAGTGATCCTGTGTGTCAGTGCTTAGGGTGATGGGCCCTAACTCCTGAGGCAGACTTGGCCAGAGGATGTAAAGGCTTCAGAAAGAGGAGGTGGAGAAGGGAAAGAAAAAAAAGTCAAATCTTGCCTCTCCTAACCTTGACCAAGTCTATAAGATGACCCTTTTCCTAGGTGATGAGGGCTCTTCCAGGCATCCCTGAGCTAACAAAAGGATCTGGTTACAAATATTAAACACTTCTTAATAACTCTGCCCTGCCATGAAACAGAGTCCATTCTGGTTCGCCAAATGACTCTGAAAGGACTTTTTTCCTCCTCTGCTTCCCTCCTCTTGCCTGGTTTTAAATAGGCCCCGAGTGGTAGGAGCCGGCACAATGGCATCACTCCACCTTTGTTTCAGCCTTGATTTAGCCACCCTTTTAAGGACCCTACTGAATAATTCAGTGTTATCATTCAGGATGATGCTGGATTATTACAAGAGTTTCTGCCTTCCCTTCCCCCTCCTCCTCCTCTCTTACCCCCCCCTCCCATAACCTTTAAATTCTTTTCACACGTGAATGGGTTCAAAGGAAGTCGTATAAGGAAAACACACAAGGAGGAGGTTGCCGCTTTCCCCCTCTGCTGTCAGTTTGATAAATATAATGTGTCACCAATTAAAAACTCATTGCCATTCTCCCACTGCAGCCATTGCCTCGTTAAGGTCCTCCTCCCGGGGTGGCTCCCAGGATCCGCTGCTATCATTGTTGATAACAGAGGGCCTGTTTTTTTCCCATCCTGGGCCATTTCAGTGCTACACATTGGCATGTAAATAAGTTATTCACTCGACATCACTTTCTGATAGAAAAATGACCATGAAACTCTTTGATTTTGGGTTTGCTCTTGTCACAAGCGCACAATGAAATCAAGAGTTTCAGTTTTGTGTCTGTGGCTTGTGGAGGGCTGCTTTTTTTTTTTCTCCTCTCTTTTTTTTTTTTGCTTTTCTCTTTTGCAACTGCCTCTTTTCAGAATTTGTATGGAAATTGTCCCATCACACAATTTAATGCAGGCATAGTTTGACCTGGTAGGTGTCCCGACTTCAATATAGCGGAGTGTTGTTTATTTTTGCCCTCCCCAGGAACATCGAAAAACAATCTGGGTCATCAATAAAAAGTTGTTGTGTTTTTGTTTTTCTTTCCTCTTTGCGCTATTAATGCCTTTGAAGAAGAGAGGTGTGGCTGGTACCACAGACCCTCTGACTCTTTCCCATCACAGATACACGGAAGGGACGTGAACTGGGGCAGTCCCACAGCTCTGCTTTGCTGCAGGGTGCAGCAAGGGGGAGTAAATTCCAGGGAAGGCCGGTGGTTATGGAGGGAAACCTCTCCCTGGAATATTAATGCATGCCCTCGGTCTCCCTGCCTCTCTCTAGCTGCTCTTCCCCTTGGTGTTTATGTTCGTTGCATTCCGGTTTGCTTCTCAGAGTTGTTTGCAAACCAACTGCTTTTTTCACCATTTCCCTCTATTTTTTCCTCAATTCCTGGCTGCTGGGCACCTTCCTCAACTCCAGCAGCCGGAGCCAGCCTTCTCTGGAAACCAAAACCAGTGGGAGGCTTCCCACAGGCAGGGAAACTGGGTCTGCGGTCCCATCGTTCCTTCTGGATCCCAAGACGCACTCATGAAATCTCGCGCAGAGCAGCCAGGCGAGGAGGGCCGAGGCAGCTTCCTTCAAACGCTGAGAAGCTTCCCTCCAAACTTCTTTGTGTCAGGAGCTGGTGCTGTTACCAATATCCATTTCTGTGAGGCTGTCTTTGTTTCTCTTTCTGTGTTTTTGTTTTGAGATGATTGAAATTGTTGCTTTTCTCTTCCTGGAAAAGCCAGAGTCTGGTTTTTATCACAACGCCACCAACTTGCCTTTGCATTCGCTTGCTTATTTTTTTTTTTTGGCAAAAAGCTGTTGTGGTATCATTGAAAAACCATCCAGGGCACCGGTAAAAGGAGGAAAGTCTGGGTCCTTAGGTGTGATGTGCCTGCGTTTCAGGCTGAACACTGGGACTGGATTTGGGGAATCTATTTGGACTGAAATGTGGACATCTACTCAGCTCCACTCTGCTCAGAACTCCCCATTTCATCAGCTTGAGACGTTCAGTGCTTTGCTTTGAGTCACAGTAACCCGGCATGGAACACTTCCAGGCAGGGAACACCAGGACTGGGATTTGGGGCTCCCTTCTATACCTCTTATTTTTTCCTGTTCCTGTTTTGTGGTGTTTTTTTTTTTTTTAAAAAAAAAACCTCAACAGAGCTTTTGGAGAGAGATTGGAGAAGCTTTCGTTTTGGGGAGCTGGGACGCCGGTTTTAGTAATCGGGATGATTCTGTGTGGTGTTTGAAGTGGAAATGCATGCAGATTTGAAGCATGTATGCTCCCAGCAATGTTCTGGAAAGCCTTGATTGTTAGAACAATTTAATAAAGCGATGAGTTTCTCCCACCCACCCCACCCCCTGCTTGCTTGTCCTCTCTCGAGGGCTCAGCCTGCAATTTCTTCTGTGAAATTCCCCCTCATCTGCCAAGCACTACCTTCAAGATGGGGAGTTCCCTGGAGCTGAAAGACAAAAGGATTTGCAATCAAAGCCTTGGAATAGGAAAATAAAAAGAAAAGAAGACGGAAAGAAAAAAAGGCTTAAAGTTTTTTTCCATGTACATCTAGGCTGTCTGGGCAGCTTGGAAGTGGAGAGGGAAGAACTGTGGATTCTTTTTGCCTCATTTTCAGTGACACAGCCATAGGGGCATGGTTGTCTCCCTGAATCCCCCAGGTAGTGGATCTAGTAAAGCACGTGCGTTGGCTGCTAAAGTCTCTTGCCTCTTTTTATGGCCCCATGATGGAAAGAGGATGATAATTTGATTGTTTAGTCTGCAACTAAAGTCAGTGGTATTTCTGAAAGAGAAGCAAGGTGAGCACTGGCCATCACTTTGGTGGCGAAATGAGAGAGAAGCTGTGGTGTAAGAAAACCAACCTAGAGACCAGCGGCCAGAGAGCAGGACAATGGTGTGTCGTCCCCGCGGATCTGTAGTTCTGGGGTAAATCTGTCCCCAGCAGCTTGTGGGGCAGCTGGGCCAGGGAAGGCAACAGAGCTTGGGACAGTGAGGAAAATGATTGCAGAGCGTCTTTCAAGAAGCGCAGCCCTCCTGGCATCTCTGAAAGGCCTTTGAGCTTCGTCTCCTTGTGTGAAAAGAAGCGCTGGTCGCTGACACAGCTGAAAAGCCACCTCTGTAACCGGCACGATGACTTTTTGCCTTTCTCCCTTCTGATATTATTTACCTCGCTCTTGGTTTGAAGTGCCCAAAGCCAGGATGAAGGCCCACGTTTCTCCCCACCCCTCCTTCTCCTCCTCCTCCTCCCTCGTTATTCTTTAACTTTCTAAGGCGACTGTCCTCTCTGTTTACCCGGCTGCAGTGCCAAAGGCGAGGGTGCCCAGGGACTGTTTATCCGCTGTCAGTCTATGAGGCAGCATCCCTCAACCCCGGGGTCACCCGAGGGATTGACACCTTAACCCAGGGGCCTGGATTCCGGGCTGCCCTCCTTAGAGATGCACCAGGCTGTCAGTAACAAGGCCACAGGTTTATTCAACGGAGATCTCCAGATCTCAAAAGATAATCTGGGAATAATTGGGACTTAAGGAACTTGTGGGAATCTGATTTTTTTTTTTTTCCTTGCAGCACTGCCATTCACGAAACAGATGGACATCTTATTTCTCTCTAATTTGATGGGCTTTCTTGACAAAATGGCAGAGGTTGCACTTTGCTACAATAATAACCTGCCACTCAGACTTTGTAAGGGGTTTGTGTAGATTTCTTCTTAATTAGACCGTGTCTCGCTATCAGCGAGGGGATGCGTGCGTGTGTGCCGAGCGGGGATATTCTGAGCAGCTTCTCTGCCTGATGGAGCCTGGAAAAGTGTGGAGAAAAATCAGGGGGGCTTTCGTGTTTGTGTCAGGTTTGCGGGTTTTTTTAAAGTCTCATTTGAAAAATAAAGATTGGGATGTGAGCTCATTGTCCAGATGATAATGTATTCATGGATTTGCTCCTTCTCACCCTGCAACTAAACAACAGTGAGGGGCAGCTTTCCCGTGGGCTTGGGGGGCAGGCTTGAAAGCTTTGCAGACCATTGGGATTACTCTCAGGTTTGCAAAACCCACTTTTCAGTTGCAAAAAACTTTCCAATCCTGCCATTTAACCCCTGACCTTCTCTGCTACTTCCCTTTCCCTCCTCTCCCCCACCAAAGTGGATCCTCTGGTCAAAGCGTGGGATCCATCTCTCCTGTCAAGCCCACTGGTGTCAGTCAGCAATAAGCTTTTCTTTGCAAGTAAAAAGCAATTTGGAACTCTTTTAATTACTGCAAGTAGTGATGACTGGTTAAAGAACCAAACAAAACCCAACCACTACCAAAAAGAGGGCTATTTGATGTTGGTTTTATTTACCTTATTCTGTGCCTTTAGAAACTGTACTTTCAGTTTTTCCCTGTGGTCAGATGAACCAGCAATTTACTTTTTGAAAGCTGAGCTTATCGTGCAATCGCTTGACTTCAGCGACTAGAGAGGAAGAAGGATGCCCAGTACTGTGAGATAGTACCAGTGGAAATTTGTAGCCTGTTCTACACAGAAGGAAATGAAGCAACTTTGAGCTGTAAGGTGGGGTGAGCGGAACATTAGCTTGACAACTTCATTAGCGTTTCCCTCCCCTCGTGTTCACCGCTCAGACACAGAACATTTGCTGGATGCTCCGGTCCCCAAGGAAGGAAGAGCCTGCAGAGGTGACAAGTCAGTCTAATCATACGCTCTGTCAGTAGCACTGTGGCATCTTTATTGAATTTTTACCCTTTATTCAGCTTCCTGTGTGTTTTGTCAGCTGTCATAACCAGGCTGCCCACAACAGGTCCTGCTCCTGGCAGGGCTGACTCTGCTTCCTTCACCCGTAGCAGGGATGGAGGGCTTTCTGAAGAAGTGCAAGCCCAATGCCTTTTGTGCTGCTTTTTTGGACAAGTTGGCTAAAGCTGCCTTCGTGAGACGTTCTCAGACCCTGCTCCGAGGGAGCTGTTCCAGCAGCATCTATTGAATAGGAGGCACAGGGTGCACCGTCACCAGACTTTCACCAAGGGTTCATTTTGAGTTATTAATAGACAGTTCTTGCAATCAACAATCAAAAAAACCAGGCAGATGCCAGCTGCATCCCTCCTGCTCAGCAGAAATTTTAACTCAATGACAGTAGCCAGGATTGGGATAATGTCCCTTTCCCCTGCTCTGTGCATCTGTGCGGCAGACTGCTGAGAGTTCTTACTGACATTTGTGGCCTGGATGGTCCATGTGCTTTCTGCCACATGAGTTCCTTTCCTTAGCAGAAGATGATAGAGTAAATCTACTACTGATTAGTTGAGTCACTATGTCTTCACAGGACTTTAGCTTTATTTTCTACTATCTGTCTCGAGGGTCCAATTAATTCTTCTTCCCAGGGCTGCTTCTGGCTGGGAGCTTTGTGTGGGACGGTATTCCTAGGAGTGTTTTCTGAGGATGTCTTCAGAGGTTTGAGGCTATATTTTCTAGAATAAAAGGTCTGCCACCCTCCTGACCTATCTAGCAACCCTTGACTACCCTGGGCTGTCATTAAGACACTGCATTTCTTAGTGTTGAGGCAGCCTATGTGTAAGAACTCTGAGCATTTTTGTGCTTCTCTTATCTGCAGCCTGGTGCTCCAAGGGGCCTTTAGCAGCCCTTCTTGTGCCTACGGGCTGCATGGCCGTGCCCACGGACTCTGACCCTCCACACCACTCAATTCACCTTCCTCAGTGTTCACTTCCCCTAAAAACCACCTAAAGAAACAAACCCTCCTCCTCCTCTATTGGGATCGCTACTGTTGAAATAAGTTTTCTCCACGCTTCCCATCAGCTTGGGCTGGAGATGTTTTCTCTCGGACTCTTTGTAAACCTCCCGGGTAACCGTGTTTAAACAAACCGCAGCACTCCTCTGTGCTGCAGGGGAGCAAAAGTTTAAAAGGAGGTCAGAGCTGTGGTACCACCTTCTGCAAACACAGCCCTGACACGCCGAAACGGAGCCCAACGGCTGCCAGGAGGCTCTTCCAGGATCTCCAGTTTCCACGAGCGGAGATACCAACGCGAAGGACCTTGGCTTGATTTATTCCTTCCCAGAGCCGAGGTGGCGCGAAGGATTTAAAGAAGGCTATCTAATAGAGTGCTGGAAATTATAAATCAGTGGGGCTTTGTGAAGGTTATTACTTTAAACAAAGAGGGGGCTGAATGGAGCCAATTAAACGGCACCTGAATTGATAAACAAACTGGTTATTGTAGGGGGCTATTCGGCAGCTCTGGCGGTCCCCCCTTCTCGGAGGCCGGGATGAATGTGGAGCAAGGCCTGGGGAGAAATTTACATGTGATTGGAGTTTAATGGGCCGCAACAGGCCTCCCATCCCATCGCCATGGAAACCGGCCCTTTCTCAAGATTTTAAACAGTCTGAAATGTCCTTTTATTGTCTGCTTCCAATGTGTCATGTGAGCCCAACGGGGTGGGTGCTTGTATGTATCAATTTGTTTCTGTCTCCGGGCACGGCATCGCCAGGCCATGAATATATGTGGGGGGACGCGGGGACAAAGGGCCCAGCTGATGGGGCTCCATGGAGACCCCGCCGCCCCGCGCGCAGGAATGGTGACATATGGTCCGGCCTGACCCCGGGCAGCCCCACAATAGGCAACCACGCTGCCCCGCTCAACTGCGCCGTCCGTCCCCCCTTTAGCGTTGGCTATTCATCCCCGGGGCCAAGTCAACTTGCCCGGCCCGCTCCCCTGCTTGTTTGGGTTGGGTTGTTGTTTTTTTTTTTCTAAAAATCTCGGCCGTTGATCACTAGAGTCTGGCAAAAGGAAGAATGAGAGAAAGAAATAAAGGCGGAAAGAAAAGGCTCTTCATGTCCCAGAGATGTTTGCTTTCCACTTGATTGGAAGCTGAATGGACGTGAACATTGGAGCAGCACGAACGCTGGGCAGGAGCAGGAGAGACGTTCTCTGGTATTTGAATGGTTAAGCTGGATGAGGCTGAGGGTTCACCTGGCCCTGGATCGTATCTGTTACTGTAGTCAACATTAAATGCGTCTGAAAAGGATGAGGAACCTGAGGGGATACTCACTCCACACCCAAATTTGGATTTTTCCAGGTGACTTGCATGTCAAACCAGATTGGTTTGCATCGTTTTACCTTCCTGACAAAAATGTGAACTGTGTAACTCTGAAACCTGTCTTCTTACACCCGCCTGACCTGCAAGCTCTGCTCAACCCTTGGTTGCGATGAGCAGCGGCTCCCCCAGTCAGCGGTATTTGCATATGGACGCATATGCATGTTGTGTTCTTCCAGGAACATTCATCTGAGAGCGAGCCACGGGAATGGATAATTTATAAATGAATCCAAAAGCCAGACATACAGAAGTCATCAGAACTAGGCTGCCATGCTAACATCGTGCAGGCACCAGCCAGAACTGGAAGGGAACCAGTTGCAGCCAGTTGAAGAGCTCATTGTCCAAAATACGCAGGGACTGGGCTGTGAACCAGCAGGAGCTGGCAAAACCGGGGAAGAAATACTTCTTTCAAAATTAATGAATCTACTGAAGAAAACCTTCCACAAACAGGGAAAAATTAAAAAAATCTCTTCAACCGTTCTCTGCAACTTATTTGCCAAACTCTACGTAATGTTCACAATACAACGTGGTTCCTGTTTGTTTCTCAAGAGGAGATTTTTTATTTTTCCAAATGTGTCTGAGAGACTGAGACAGGATGCTATCTGTGATATCAGAAGATCAGTCAGTTCTTCGTTGCTTTCGCCCCCACCCCCACCCCCAGTCATCTCCCGCTTTCAAAGCTGTCCTGTATTCTGCTGTGGACACGAACTGGTGTTAAAGGGGGACTGGAGATAAGCTGCATTCTCCCTTTCATCTCTGGGGTGTGAGTCTGTCTACAGCCGCACGAGGAGAGGAAATGATTTCCTGGCAGTTTGGTAGGCTGCACGCACCAAGTCCATCAGATCTGAGAAAACAAAGAAGAAATCCAGAGTTCCCTGTACCTCTTGTCTCAGAAGAGTTACAGCAGTTGGAGCATAAACTGAAAGGCAATTCCTGAAAGTCGGGACTGAAACTATTGGCAGTGCAGTGCGATGTGTAGCTACCAGAGGCTGCTCTTCAGGAGACCAGATCTGACATCTGCTTGTGCAGGAGCTGGGCTGTAGCAGATCTCCTGTCTTCTAGATCCCAGAGCTGCATTTCAGGCACTTGCATATCAGTTTGTTTTACACCTTCTTGGTGTCATCCTCTCCCACCGTTTTGCTTTCCCTGCCAGAAGGTGTGAGCAGAGGGAGCAAACCAGCTGAAGGATTGAGCCACGTTAGCAACTTGCAGTGGTGCCCGGAGCTGATGACTAGAGCTTAGCTCATTGGTGGCAACCCAAGAAGTTGCCCTACCCTATTTTTCAAAGGTGTCTGTGTCCAAGGTGCAGGGAAAAGGCTTTGCAGCAGGGTCACTGTGTGGTTTTAAAACTGCTTGATATTAAACTGGTGCAATCCTCTTAGTTTGAGGGGGGAAAAAAGTCATCTTTGGTTTCACTTTTCATTAATATCTTCTGGAGTTGAGTTTAGCTTGGGATTTAATGCCTTAGTTTGAAAGCTACCAGCTTCTCCTGGGGAAAAGGAGTTCTTATCCTTGAAAGACCTTAATGAAAAGGCTTTATTCATTATATCTATTAGCCCATTTTGATTTGTCTTGACTTTTTTTTTTCAAATCCCTTTTTAAAGGAGTCTGCTCCTGCTCTTAAGCTTGGATCTGTGGAGGTCAGACAACCATGACAGCCAAGCACCCTCTTTCACATGTCACGGCTTTACCATTTGCTTAGGAGTGATTTTTCCTGCCAAGTTTATTGCCATTCCTTGCATTTGAAAGAAAATTACTCTTATTTAGCTGGTGGCGTCTGTGCAGAAGAGTAACATGAAGCAAAAGGGATGGTTAGAATCTCGCAGAAGGCATTCACCTGCAGGACGAAACTGTCGTGTAATGGATTTGTTTTCACATCCTAGTCCCTCAATCCAGTGAGTTTCATTTTTAAACAGGATCTGGGTAATCCACCATGTCACCAGCCCTCTGCAAAATGATTTAATTGTCGGCTAAAGAGAAAAGGAAGGTTGCAAGGAGACACTCGAAGAGAGGAAGTGACGCCAATACAACATCACATCCTGACATTTAGCACGCTCTGCCGCTTCAAAGTTCAGGAATGAATCCTTCTCTCTCGTGCAAGCTAATTACCCAAGGTACTTCCAACATCCCTCCTGCTAATCAAGGCTAGTGCGTGCTATAAACGGAGAGGGAGGAAATGGCTGGAATGCGACGTGTGGGAACTGTGCCGTTTAATCTTTGGAACCGCTGCCTAAAAGTGCAGATGCAACAGTGGCTGACTATGCCTTCTCTTTAAGGGATGGATGGGGGGAGATATTCCAGTAGAAATTTGTACAGTGAGGAAACCGCTGTCACAAGAAACTTCTTCCTTGGTGGTCTGGTTTACAAAGCCTATGAATAAGGCTTAGACTTAGTTTCTCCTTTGCAGGCTGGGTAATCGCTCAGTAGCGCGGAGTTATAATCGAAGCAATCGGAATAAATCAAAAATTCCTGGTTTATGGCATCCATTTGGTCTTTAATGGATTAATTCTCGGCATTTCTCGCAGGCTTCAACATTTGTGCCCGTCGTAAACGGTGTTTTTCTCTCTTCTGCTCTTCTTTGCTCTCCAAATGGCTGCCCTCGCCCTCCCACGCCGGGTCGCAGTCTCTTCAGAAAGTCATTTAACAAAACGGCCGCCCTGTGGACTCTGTGTCTTCGCAATGTCAGGAAAGTTCAAACGCTGCAAACGGGCCTGGGATAGAGTGAGACTGGAGGACGTGTTCACCCAGGCCTGGACAGACAGAAGCTGACGCTGCTGCTGCTGAAGGTTATAGCTGAGGGATCAAGACTTATTTATTTTCAAGTCTGTAGGCAGCACAATCCCCCCGGTGGGCCCCAGGCTGCTGAACACATCTCCCCTTGTAGTGAAGGAAGTCATTCTGCAGAGAGATGACAATGTGGCCACACAGATGCTTATTCCCTCTGTGAGGTCCGCATCAGCTGGGCTCGGTTTAGCACTGAAAATACACATGGGGTGTTAAGCTCTTAGAGATGATGTTGCTCGTCTTTCTCTTGGTTCTGTCACTGTAGTCCTCACTGGGGACAGAAATTACTCCAAATTCAGCTCCATAGTCATGATGGTGAGTCACTGCTGACTCAGCTTTCTTCCCAGTGGGTGAGGATGCAAAGTTCCTTCCCCCCAGCATATGCCATACCCACCACGGTCGAGATAGCACTCCAGTGGGTGCTCTCTGGATGCACTTGAGGTTTAGCAAAAGTGGTTTGGTCCAGGTACTGTAAAAATTGCTCAGTCTGCTACAGCATTTTTTGGGGAAAACCAAAATAGGTCAGTGCAGGTGGTGGAAGCATCTCTAGGCTGCCTGTCTCTTCTGGGACAGCACGCAGCCCTAACAGCTCTGTGCTGAGAGCACCACAATCTCTTAGCACAGCTCCCAATTTCATTGCTCTTTCCTTTCTGAAGTGCCCTGGATGCCAGACTAACCCCACTCTTCCTGCCACGTTGGGTCAGAAGCTTTCTTAAAAGTGAATTAGCCAAGCTGTTAAACCCTAATAACTGGAGGATTGCTCCTTACATCAAATAGCAATTCCAATTAATTACCTGCTGGGGGAGGAGAGTCTGTTGTTGGTGCTTCTTTGTGGGGTTTGTGGGCTGTGTGGCTAGGGTGTTGCTGGGGGTTCTCCAGTGAGCTTCATGTGGTCTGACTGACCAGTTCCTGCTCGCAGAGCTGAGGGAGGCAGCTCTTGAAGGGGCCACTTACTAGAGGGAAGTGATGTGGGATGTTGATGTCTCCACCAGCAAATCCTCTCTGATGATCAGAGTACCTCTTATGTGACTGGCTCTTCCAAAAAGTATGTCCCAGCAGGACTTAGGGGTCTGGTTTGAAATACAGGCTGGGTCTATCCTGCACTGTAAGCCTGACCAAGTCATGCTGGTCAGCACAGCGAGGCAGCTCTGAAAAGGCAGGATCTTTCTGGGTAGCATGGTCCCAGCTGCAGCATAGTACTGCAACTTCTCTCCCTTTCTGGAGCCTCAGGCAGTGCACACTGCAGCCTGGCGGGGCCCAGATCAGGCTGGCTTGCTGCAGCTGATACCTGGGATCCTGGTCTGGGCAAGAAGCCACATGCCAGTACATGAGATGAAGTTTGGTACTTCTGGTGGAAAGTATTGCGAGTGAGAAGACATCTGGGCTGGAGAGAAGAAAGTGTTTGTTTAGATTCTGTGAGAGAGGCAGGTGAAGGTTTGAGGCAGAGCTGCCAGGGAGAGTCAGAGACATAAAGGTGTCCAGTGATCTTAGCCAGGATGCACAACAGCCCGGCCAGGTCTCTGAAATCAGGTGCCATGGTTCTCATCACATACTAGTTTCACATTCAGGGAGTTACACTGACCTCAGCAAACCTGCCCCTGATTTACACCTTGCTGCTAATTTTCACTGCTGTGTCATTTCGAGCCATTTCTTCCTGTAACCCGGTAAAGGGGACCATGTGCTGGGACCTCTGGAGAGCTGCAGCTACTGGCACTTGCATCAACCATGAGTGGCAGGAAAACACTTCTTTTGCTGAGCTCAAGCCCTGAGCTTTATCCACAGGAGCATCCTCCTCCCTGAAGCCTCAGCACAAAACGCTTTTTGTATTAAACAAAAACTTGGCTAATTCCTGTTGCTAGTTTGAAGGGAGGTGAACAGACCTTGGGGAATCAAACACGATGCTGCACAGCGAGTTTTGGCAAAGTTTAAAGCAACCAGCAAGACACAAATGTTCTTTTGTTCCCTCAAAGGATGGAGTAGTGAAGGGTTACTTTTCCCCCCTAGGAAAGGACACTGGCAGCACATGTATTGGAGGTCCCACCTCTTCTTGTTTGTGGGGTGGGAGATGAAATGGGAAAATGGAGAAGACACGCATCCGGTGTTGCCTTTAGGAAGAGCTGAGCTGCCCTGGGAATCAAAAGCTAAGCCAGAAATCCCCGGCATTTCCCAGTTCCCCATTGCATGGCTGCTCCTATTCAGAGAAGAATCTCTTCTCTTTAAAAAGAGGGCTTCAAGTGTGTCTAATTTAGTCTCCAAGGTGGGCACAGGAAATTGTGGATGAAGCAAGGCAAACTGTTGTCTGTGAAACTCATTTGCAGTCCTCCACAGAGTCTGCTAGATGTGCTGCCGTAGTCTTTGTCCAAGCCACCCATGTGAGGGATTAAATACCTATTGATTCAGTGGAAAATACTTTAATATTTGGTTTTGGTCCTAAGAGCAGTACAAATGATTTCTTTCCTCATGAAAATCAGCTCAGTGCTATTAACAATAATGGGTTTTGTCTCTGAAGCTGGGCCCTCTCTGTGAGCTGGTTTAATTTAGGAATATCTGCATTGCAAGCACTTGAAATGATTCTTCCTCACCCTTTCTTTCTCAGATGCATACTGCTATCTCCATACCCATGTAAAAGCTTTATAGTCCAAAGATTTTTTTTATATATCCTGCAGGACAATTACTATAGCGAGGGGTCTCTCCAATAAAAATATTTTCTGGCTTAGACTGAGATCACTATGTGTGCGAACGATACAGGAAAAAACAAATCCCTACTTGTAAACCAATCGACTTCCCACCCTACCAAATAGGAGCTGTGACCCAAATTTACCCTCTTTCCTAGAAAAATCCTTGTTGGTTTCATATATTCTAAACATAGTGTAAATGTCAGCTTGCTTTCTCTGAGTGTTCCAAGAGACTCTCCCAGTGCGATCCCACGGTGTCCCGCTTTTGAATTTCCACTGCTTTGGAGAGGCAGAATAAACACTTCTCTACACCTGAGCTGAATCTCTTGGGCTCCGTGTGTTTGACATCATGATGAGTTGGCAGAAGAGCTCTGCCTCTCTCTGCAGCTGCCAGAATGTCACAAGATGTTACAGCAGTATATAGAAATAAAAGTGAGAAGGAATTGCTGCTTAGAAAGAGTGAAATTTCTCTTTTTTCAAAAGCAAATCTTTTCGTGGAATGCCTGCAAATTAATCTCGGAGTTCTGTGACTCGTCCTTCTCCGGCGACTGCCTGAAACACAATTAAAAGTACATCAAAGGCAGAGCAGAAGGGCTGTGTCTCCTTCTACCATATAATCTTGGTGCCTGGCTGCTGCCAGGGCGCTTGGCAAGCGTGTGAACAATCTCGTAACCTCCGTCCCTCCCCTGACTGGGGCCTTGTGTGCGTCACGCTCGGGCTCGCGCCCGGCCAGGCGTGCGCCCGGCCGCTCCACGCGCTTTATCTGCCCCTCCAGCCACTCCCTTTGCTGGGATCTGGGTGGGGGGAGTTTGGGGCACCTCTCGACTTTGGGGTTTCTCTGCAGAAGTTACAGAGAGACAGAGAGAGAGAGGAGATGGAGCTGGTTTGGAGTTAATGCCTCCAGTAACTCTACAAGTCCCATCCTTCTTCCTCTCTTTTCTCTTTCTCAACACCACCTTATCAGCTGCACTGGTCACAAATTGAAGCACAGGGTACAAACCTGCATTTGAGCAGGGACTCAGAACCCAGCCTGCTCTGTGCTTGGACACAACACAGTCCCACAAAGCAGCTGCTTCTTGGACACATCCCTGAGTTGGAAGCAGTGTGGAAGTAGAGGAGCCTGCTCAGATGTCAGCGAGCTTCCTCGCAGGAGCAGGGAGCGGAGCCACATACACGGCGAGGTGGAAGGAGTTGCTTTTGATGATGGCTTCATTTCAGTAGTCATTGAGCAAATACTGCAGCCACACCTCAGTAGGGACTGGATGGGCAAGATGAGCAGGTCCCTTCTGCTGGAGCTCTAGCACAAATGAGTCAGCAGGCCAGAGAGATCAGTACTTGGGCACTGGTACCTCACCTCTGTGATCAGTTCAAGGGAGCTGCTCAGACAGGAGCTGTTTGGAGTGATTCAGAAGCATGACAGAGCTGGTACCCCATTGGGACACGGCTAAGTTCCCCCTCACCCCCGTATTTCTGCACGGTGCTGCTTTGTCTTTTGGATACCAGCCACACTCTGCAGCAGCGGTGGCTGCATTTTACTGGTGGTTCCTCTGCGTATTTCATAAAACTCTCTGGGTTGTTCCTCTGCAGTCTTCAGTGTAATGTTGAAATGAGCAAGGTGAATGGGGTGGGTCTTGACTGTTGTAAACCAACAAACCCCAGTGAGGTGTGTGATGGTTGATACCAGCCAAGTCTGTGACCTTGTGGCACGTTGCTTTGTCTGGGGATAACTGAGAAGTATTGGGGACACTTTGGTGTATCTCAGAAGCAGAAAAGCTCGCTCTCTATCCATCACCATGGGTGCTTTCCACTGTTCCTGGGGGGACTTTGATGGAGAGAGCTAAATCATTCCTTTCTCTCTGGGAAACAAATCCTTCAGCAGATCAGATTTCCTCTTTTCATCTGTGTGGGCCAGGCAGCCAGGAGATGCCTGTGCATCCAAGCTGCTCTGGGGATAACTTTGGGATGTGGCGCTTTTCCGACTTGACTTTGGTATCTGTATGTCAGCAGAACTCTCTAGAAAATCCCGCCTCGTGTATATGTTTAGGTCTCCTGTGCTTCCTTATGAATCACTTAGCCCGTTCCAGCAGTAGCCAGGATCACAGCCTGGCCCTGTGCAGTCTTGTGAGGCTGTGCAGGGATATCCCAGGGAAGAAAGGGGATGGAGAGGAGGTGGCTGAGGAGATGTCAGGTCGGTGTCTTGCTCTGCTCTCTGCTCAGCTGTGGGGGTGTGTAGCTGTCACTACGCTCCCTTACAAGTCTTTGGCACTGGTGAAGTCCACAGTGTTCACCGGATGTGTCCTCTTTGATATAAAGAGAATGACTGCTCTAAAGCAGCATCTCTCACCAGTAGAAAAAAACCTCATCCTTTTGGTTCTGTCACCCTTCGAACGAGCCCTGTAGCTGCTTTGGATGTTCTGTCTCAATGGCTAACACCAAGCAGGGAGGAAAATAAACAAGCAAATAGAGAGACAAGAAAAAAATAAAACCCTGGAAGGAAAAAGCTAAAGCAACACGTCTAGAAGACAACTCAAGGGCAGCCAGTGATGGGCAGGAGAAATGCTGCCACTTCCAGTCATATCAGGGGAGAGGAAAATCAGGCAGACACTGCGTCACCATCCTTAAAGTACTCAGGTTAGGGAGAATTATGACAAGTCTGTTCATAATGCATGCGAACATGGGCAAAGAGCTGATGAGGGCTCTGGCTTCTCCTGGCAAGTGCATGATGGCTGCCTGGGTCCAGAGTGGTCTACTCACCTTTTTGGAGAGCGTGGCAGGTGCCTGGGGCTGGGAAACACCCACCAGGCACCGCAGTCACGGCTTGAAAGCCTGAGGTATCACCATACTCTCCTAAGTGCTTGAACAGCTCTCCTCTAGGTGAGATCCCCACGTGAGGGTGAAGATCCCTGTAATTGCAGCAGTGTGCTCAGGAAAGTCACTCATTTCTGTGCAAATTAAGGGTCAGTTCCTTTGTTTTTTTTTTTCTTGAGAGAGTCAAAAATAATAAAATCAATTGTGATTCACTCCTGGGATGGTGAAAGTGAGCTGGGCAAGGCATGAGCAACTACCTAATCCCCTTCCCATAGCTCCCAGGCAGTCAGAGCTAATAAGTGTTCCCACAAAGAGCCCGGCCTCCAGGCTGGGGTGGTGAGCAGAGGTGCTGGGCTCTGTCCCGCAGCGGGAAGTGACTGGGAGAAGTGCAAGGCATGGCAAGGAGAGAGACACCCCCGAGCTGGGAAAGGTGCAGGAGATGTGAGGGTGGCAGCATCCCACAGCTGTGGTTTCCTGGAAACTTCATCCAGGGCTGCTCTGTAGTCACAGTGCAGAGTGCCGGGAGGCCAGCAGCCCTTGGTCCTGCATGGACAGGGTGGCAGAAGGAGCCCAAGGGCTTCTGAAAGAAGTGATTTGCAGGGGATCACCTGGCAGGACAGAACGGGGGAGTCATGATGGAGGAGCACGGAGGAGGGCAACATAGGTGAGCAACAGAAGGAAAAACCTGGGAGCCAGGGGGGAGCAGAGAGAGGAAGCGGTTCACAGAACTCTGAATGGGAAGCCGGAGCATCCAGCCAGTGACTGCTGTGCTAGCCCCAGATCTGACTTGGAGGGGAAAAGCCTCTGCTATCACATGCAAACAATTTAGCTCGAGAACCATGGTTTTATTGCCTGCCGAGTGCTTTTCCAAATGGGACCTGGAGCTTTCACACACTTCTCTGCCTCTTCTGCATTCTCTTATTCCTCAGAGGCATAAGGATTTTTATCTTTATCCAGCATTAAAAAAAAATAAAAAATCCATAAACCCAGCTGCCTTAAAAAATAAAGCCCCTTTCCTAGTCTATGCTAATAATTTACTATTATTCCAGGTTTTATTACAAGCTCTTTCAAGGGCTGCCCAGAGCCCCATCCGTAAATAGCACATAACTCAGGCCATGAGGATTTCCTCCCCGGTGGGACTTTTAATGTCTAAACCAGAGGTGTCAAACAAGCAGCTCAAAGACCCGTTGTGGCCCTGGAGAGTTCTACATCTGGACTATATCTCAGTGCTTAACACATTAGCTTTTGCCCCAAGCAGCTCCGGATTTCCCTCGTCAGTTTGCGCTGAACCCGAGTTAGGTTTGATTTAAGAGGCTCAACATTCAAAGGAAAAGAAAAGGTACCTGCTTAACCGTTCAAAGTGCTGCCCTGAAGGCTCCCAGGGTTTTGGAGCAGGGTGCAGGTACTTATCTCCCCTGAGGGGATGCACATTGCACCCAGACCTGCTTGGGAGAGAGAGAGGAGAGAGAAGGGCTCTCTGTGCCAGGTTCTGGTCCCACGCACCAGCCCTTCTCCCTGGTTATCGCTGCATCTCTGCACAACCTGCGGGCTGTGTGAGCTGCCCTCGAAATCCCATTCAGCTCTGAGTGGAGGGGGGCTCTGGAGAGCTAATGGCTCTCTGTCCTCCTTTTAATTCGTGGGAGATGGAGTGTGGCCTCAAAAAGGGGAATTTGGGAGAGTCGGACTCTCTTCCTGCCTCTTCCATGACCTTCGTGGGTGGTACGAAGTCATTTCCTTTTCTGCTTTCTCTCTTGCGCCGTCTCTGCCTCTTCTGACAGCTGGGACTGTCCCTTCATCTGTTCCCATACTGTCTGGCACAGTAAGGCTCTGATCCCAGCTGGGCCAACTGGTCCAACAGTGTAAACAAGTAAAACATTGAAGTGTCGCTTGCATAGAGAGATGGAGGCTGCGCTGCATCCCTCCCCCTGCTGCTGCAGAAGTGCCTGTTGCCAATGATAAAACCTATTTTAACATTTTAAGATTAATTCCTTTCCAGGACTTACTTAGGGCACTATTTAGCTTGCTGATTCCAGTTCTAAACTGGGCAGAGCATCAATGGAAAGGGTGCTGTGTGTAGATGATGTGGATGCTCAGCCCTGGGATTTTGTCCCATGCTGAGTCTTTTGGCATGCAAAATTTGGGCTTAGAGGAGAGAAAAGAAACTCCATTTCTGTGTGGTTTTTCTTGTCTGAACTCTGTTAAATCCTGAGCCCATCTGTGGCCTGAACCTGCTCAAAGTACCGTATTTCGTGAGCCTATGACAGCGGGATTGTACAGCGTTGGTTTAGAGGATGGGCATTCAGTTGTAGCAGCCTCCTTGCAGAAAGAGGCTCAGGTGCCCAGCACCAGCCAGGATCCGGCTCACCCCCTGGGAAAGAGCTGTCCCTGGTTTCACTGCAGCACGGCCTCAACCGCCGGCAGGCTGTGGATGGATTTACCCACCACCGAGGGGCTGGGGAGCGTGCCCAGCTGTCCCGTACGCCCCGAGGAGACTCGGTGCTTTTTTTCCCCCCTCTTCCATTTGAGGCTTATATTTCAGCGCTGGCAGAGGTGCAGACGTGCTGGGGAAGCCAGCCCGGACAACCCATCCCATGCTCCTTCCACACGGCACCTGCTGCATTTCTAAAGCGTTTCTGCCCCAGATGCCTCCGTGTGAGGTCTGGGTGGATCCTGTTCAGCTCCCAAGGCAGAAAGGGCACGTGGCTGCTGGTGCTGGGTTTGCAGACTCTCGAGCGACTCTCTGCCGCCTTTCCTCTTGGGACGCCCGCTCCCTTCCCCCTGCTCCCCTCCCCGTTCTCCTTCCCTCGGCTGCCTGCAGCAGGTTGATAGGCGAAACCTGCTGCTCCTGTGTAAGTGTTGTAATGACATTAACAATCTGCCACCGGCAAGTTTCCAGCGTGAGGCGAGCAGCCTCCGCTCGGAGCGTGCAATCTTGGCAGGCTGACACTTTCCCATGCCTTCTGCCCTCTGTCAGCGGGGAGGTGGGCCACTCCCAGCCTGACAGCTCCGACAGGATACCTTCACAATGACTGAAATAATAGACCTAGCGATGGGAAAATGAGGCCAAGAGAACCCAAGGGTGAATTACAAGATGAATAACTTCCCTGAAGCCACGTCCCAGAGCATGCCTTGGCCTGCTGTTGATTCACCAGCTGACTTCCCCTCCTTTGCCTTGCTCCACCGCCCTCCGCTCCCCTCCTGGGAGACAGACCTGTCTGGATTCCGTCACTTGCCTAAAATAACTGAGAGGGTTCAGAGAGGAGAGGAAAGGCAGAAGAGAGGACAGGCGCAGAGAAGCGTAGAGCCCTGCAAAGCGTCAGCCCCGTGTGCTTGAAGAAATGCGCTCTCTGAGTGGGAATTTCAGAAGTGGCAACCGAGTGAGAATGAGCGATTGGGCTGTTGCCAGCAAAAACCATGGGAGTTGCTTTAGCTGGGCTCTCCGTGTCCATCCTTTCTGGCCTTGCCCTCCTTACTTTAAGTAAAGCTTTGGCTGGGGTTCCGGAGCTACGGTTGCTCAGGTACCAGTTCTGGGGCCAGGAAGAAGCGATAGCATCTGTAGCTCTAGAGAATCATGTGCTCTCCACACTGGGAACACCCTTGGCCGTAGTTGGCCCCAGACAGTGAGATCAGACCCACTGACCAGAGGTATGGGGGCAAGCAGGCCAGCGCTACATCACAGGCAAACAGGAGGAGAGTGGCAGCAGCCACCAGTAATGTCCCCTGCCCTCGGCTGCGGAGAGGGACGGCTGCCTCGTTTTTTGAGGAAGCAGCCAGTCCTGGGGCTAAGCAGTGAGGTTAGGAGACAGCTCATTATCGGGTGACTGACGTGAGGAGCCCTGTGTGTCGCAGCAGGCTGCACTGTCAGCACAGGACTGCCTCGCGAAGACGCCGGGCTGGTGCTGGTCTGCCTACCACCCTCCAGCACTCGGACTTGCCATCAGGATGCTTTTAGCAACGAGGATGAACCAGCCCTAAGAGAAAGGAATGAGCTTCATGCTCCCCAACAGGTAACCAAAGCGAGTGCCGGTGTGGCGGTGAGATGCTCTGCCCACGGTGCTCTAAAACTTGCCTGCTTTTTGCCCTGGGTTTTAAAATGCACCAGGTCTATGTCCAGTTGGAGATGAGTCCTGTTTCTATTCACATTCCATATTCTGCAATTCATACACACGTCAATCAAAACTGTTGTTAGCCATAGCTGTCACGTCAAGTCCACGTCTAACACCGCGAGTGATTGACAGCAAAGTTTGTTATCTGTGAATGTGTCATCCCATCCAGCACCCGGTGCTGGAGTGCTGCCTGACAGGTCATCAGTGGGAGACTTCCATCATCCATATATTATGAGATGGTTCGAACAAATCATTTTTCAGCTAGTCTCAGACACACGCGTTCTTCTGCATCCCTGTTAAGCTGAGATATAGGATTTGACAGTGGAAAGGGGCAGAGGCCGATGGACCTTGGTCAGACAAATCCTGGAGGGTCAGCAAATAAAACCAGGCTATATCCATTTCTGTCCTAACTCTTCTGAAGGAATTTGAGGCAGCGGGTTCACAAAGAAACAGAGGACGGGAAGAAAATCACTGAGAGCAGCAGACCTCTGAAGGCCTTCCACTAGAAAGCCCCAAGATATGGTGGCTTAGCAACTTTTTACACAGACTGGGAGAGCTTGAAAAGAGCCCTCTCATTTGGCTTCTTGCTTGCCTGTTTTCCACCAGAACCAGCCCAAATCCTCTTTTGCAAAATGCTGTGTGGGAAAAGGTAACGCTAAGTTGAGAGCGACCTGTGCTTGTCAGCCAAGAAAGGGTCAGGATGTGTTCTGAATGAAAGTCTGGGTTACCACCGAATTGATTTCATATACTAGTTCACTGGCCATAGAAATCAGTGGAATGGAAAGACTCCAGTTAATCTTGATAAACTTTGAGCCGGGCCTTCGGTGCAATACGATCCCAAAAAGATGCCCGTTTTGGGACCCGATAAACCTTAGCAGGGCTGTTCAGCTCTGAGAACAGCTGCGTGAGGGACAGAGCGAGGACTTGGGAATCAATCAGGCGCAAGTCAATGTCCACAGTTAAAGTCTCAAGTGATATGAAAATACACTGACTTCTTAAATGAATTGTTTAGGTGGCTGAGCTTATTTTTCTTCCTCTTTTTTTTTTTTTTTTATGTACTTTAAATATTGTTGTGTGAATGCTTTAATGCTGAGATGTGTTAGTAATCTTAGAAAGATTGTTTCCAAAACAATGGTTCTTGTAACTTTTTTCCTTCCCAAGGACCTTTAAAAGTCTCTCTGTTCAGATTTGGAGTTAAAATTACATTTAAGTGTGGTAGAAAAGCTACATGTCTTTTGGGGCAGAAATTATGTCCTCCGAGGAAGCATAGCCACTAGAAAATTCATGACCTGGAGTTGATCAGGCTTGGGAAAACTCTGATCTCGAGTCCCCTGCAAACTTTTCTATCTGTTTTATAGCACTAGCAACTCTGGGCTGGATTTTGATTCTTGCTAAAGCCAGTGGAGTTTTTGCACTTGTATTTATCAGTCTGTCACACTGTATCCGGCAGGTTTCTCTGTCTGCATCCCTGCTTGGATGCTACAGAGCAGTGATACCTCTATCTGGACTTTTTTGTGGCCTCAGGAATGCGATTGATCCATGGAGACCTCTTTGGAAGCCAAGCATACATTAGTTTATGAACATAGAGGTCAGCTTATAACATTATACATCAAAGAGATATTGAAGGCAAATCATAAAACCAGCTTCCTTCATCCCACGCAACCCTCACGTTTTGATTTCCCGATGAAGAGACCCAAAGGTTTGTTTGGGCTGTAATTAGTGAGCTTTATAGTCGCCACTCAATCATAACAAATTCATTTGGCTCGGGAGAAGTTTAAACCCAGCCGATGCAGAATTAAATCCACAACTGGCTTTATAATTCTCTACTTAAAAATGACATTCACAAGCACTTTGATCTGCTACGCTTTGAAAGTTACCAAATTTAGATGCGTGGATTTCCAGTGAGGTGGAGGGGAGGAAAAAGATACTTGACACTTTTCCAGTCACTTTAGTCGAATGCCCCTGAACACTGCAAAAGGGTGAGTTTTTATAAAATCTTTTCTGAATTAGAATCTCTATTGATACATAAACGCAGATGGATGGGTAGCCAGCTAGGTAAGCAGGTGGACAGGCAGGTAAAGAGATAGGCAGGGGGTGGGAAAGAGGAGGCAGTCTAAAATTCACCTTGTCCCGTGTCTTTTCCTTCTTTTTGGGGGCTCTGGGCCTTCACAGCAGGACATGTCGAGGGAGTGTGCCCTGGTCTGTACTGCCCTGGGCGTTAGCTGCCAGTGATGATCTTATGCCTTTTCTAATCCTACTTCTCCATGCAATGAGGCCCATTCATCCCAAGAGCCATTGGGGTGGCAGCCTTCTCGCCAGACAGACACCCGTCAGCTGGCTGTCACCTACAAATCCGTGCTACACCTGCCGACAGCAGCCGGCAGAGCTTCGCTGTCTCCCCCGGTGCTGAGTGGGGGGCTGTTCTGTGCCTTGCGTTCCCCTCTACCTGTGCCACAGAAGTGCTGACATAGTCTGCGAGGACCTGTGCCTTCGAAATCGCTGCGGGAGCACAAGGCAGGCGCTCGCTAATCCACAGTAATTTTAGCCTGGCACAGATCCCTTGTCACCTTCCCGGAGAAGCCAGTTGCGTGTTCTTGCGAAGCAAAGCAGACACCTTTGGCAAAGTGCTTGTGGTCCCGGTCTCTGAGTGGGGGGCACAGGATCCCTGTATCGATTTCAGCCACTGCGCTGCCTGCCTGATGCCTTTTCTGCAAATTAAAATAGTGTCGCAGAGAGACATTCCCCCAGGACACAAAAATGAATGGTGACCTTCCTTTGTAGAAAGTGAGGCATCCACCCATTCTTCAGCAGCTGCTTCTTTCTTGCAGGACTCCTTAAGATTCCAAGGACCAGGGACCTGATGCTGACAGGACTTAGTTCCTACTGAAAACAAAGGGCCAATCTGTAATACACTCGCTGGTTGGATGCATTTTGCTTGGCACCTTTTCCAGGGGCTAACTAGCGTGGTAGGAATACTGTAGGTATTGGTGTCTTCTGCTTCTGAGGAGGTCAAGTAATTGCCTGAGGGTGCAGGGAGCGAACAGAGTAGATGGCTTGAGCTCTTCTGCTTTCTGTAAAGAGGAGGTCGTGTGGAAAAGTAACAGCAAAGGAAACTTTTCCTGCAAAGCCCTGTGCTGCAGAGAAAGGTGATGTAAACCCTGGCCCACCCAGCAGCCTGAACTCTTGCTCAGCTGCTTCCAAGCAGGAGGACTCCGCATTTGAGAGCTTTGCTCTTAATGACAAATCAGCCGATGTGGGAGATCAATTCTCCAATAGCAGGGCATAACGTCTCTCCCACTGGTCCTCTGAGATTTCACAGCGAAAGCTGCTGAAACCTTAGAGCTCAGAGAGAATCCCACAATTATTATTGTGGCCTTCAAAGCCACAATCTGTAATTCAGTAAGACTGGATCTTTTCTACCATGTAGCCTCCGCATGAACCATTAGACATAAAAAAAGTCAGCTGCCAGTTTCAGTGCTGAAAGCAGAGTTATCCTTCCCAAGATAAGACACTGACCTGTATCTTTTCATAAAACTTGAACCTCACCTAGGATGGGACTAATGTCTCTGATATCTGACCTTAGGCCAGACAAATTCCAAATAGCAATTCAGAGCTAGAAAATTGGATTCATTCCCCTACTGCTATTGGAGTGATCCAGCTCCCTTTTAGCCCATTTTCAGTGAAGTAGCCAGAAGGACCTCAAGAGTGTGTAACACTCTGGGTTTGGGGGACCAAATCTGCAGGAATGTGTCAGTAATACATGAACTAACCGTAGCCTATTAGCTCAGATATAAACAGGGAAGCCACAACAGCCTGGGTTTCAACCACTGAATTTCCAGCCAGGATCCCAGACTTGCTGCACCTCTGCTTCTCCGAGCGGAGCTGACCCATGGTACGCTTGCAAGATACGCACCCACCTCCCAAGAGCAGCGTGGGTATTTCAGCCATGCCCCTTTCCAGCTCTGGGTGGGGATACAGGGCAGGTTTCACTGGTGGCACTGGTATACTGCAGGTCAAGAGCACACACAGGTAGCCTGGACCCGGGGAGCAGCTGCAGCGCTGCTGTTTTCTTGCAGGCCATAGCCTGATTTCTGTCAGCTGCACGATGCATTAAGCAGCGCTTTGTTTTCCCCTCTGGACTGAGCCACTTGAAGTCCTACCCTTCCAAGGCCACATATAGAAAAAGAAATTATGGAAACAAATCGTTCTACTTGTGTGTTTTTTGGGCTGCCTATTTTAAATTAAGTACCCTCCTGGCTCATAGAGCACACGTAAGATCCAAAGCCATGGGATGGAGTCACACTTCTCTGAGAGTAGACCTTTATTTTCAGCAAAGTTACGTTACTTTGCTGTATATTAACACGGGTTGTCAGCTATTTTAACAGCAGTGAGTGGCAATGGGAAAGAAGAAAAGGCTTCTGAAGGGTTTTGCTGTGTCTCTTGTTAGTGGGCTGACCTTGTGCTTCCAGAATCACATGTGTGTGAGGAGCACAGTTGGCTTCAGTTCTCCTCTAGCCAGGGGCCAGGTCACTTCAAGACTTGTAAACGTGCTGGTACTGAAGGGTAGTCCACTTTGGCAGGAGGGGGAAGACAGCGAGATCTGTAGCACCGGTCACATTGGTAGGTGAAACCCTCACCAGCCAGGATCATTTCTAACAGCTTGCTCTTTCCAGTCAAGTTGAGTCGCTCCAAGGCAGTTGAATTTACCCTCCTCGCAGCCAGGTCACTGCACTTTGGTCCCCACTAAAAATAACCCAGCAATAGATGTGTCCTAGTCTATTTGAATCTTAAATAGCAGTTTGTGTCATCTCGTGGCTTCTGCGCCCGGTTCCGCGCTGTCCTCTTTCCAAAGTCGTTACGCGAAGAAAGCGACGAAGCTTTTGATGGCCGGCGGTGAGGGAAAGAGAATTCCCGTTTGGACTTAGAGCAGGAAAAGCTGCTCACAAAGCAAAATAGGCTAAAAAATTTCTTGGTGACTCTGGTCAGTCTTCACATCCTCTTTAATTTCTGTGAGTGTTGGTGTCTTTCCCGTTCCCTGCGAACATCCCGCGTACAGGTAACGGCAGCAATAACACGTCACTGCCTTTGCTGTTGGCATCTGGATTTGTTCCGCCTTCTCACTTCATCTGTTGCGCCAGGACTTAGGATGCAGAGGGACTGGAGGGTACAAGAGGGAATCCTAAAGAGCCCAGGCAGCTCATCCCTCAGCACAGCCTCCTCGTATCACACACGGCATCGGCGCTGCGCCGAGTAACAGCGCGCGGAGTGCGAGGAGTCCTGTGGGGAGAAGGTTACGGAGCAGATGGGAAGGGAATGGCAAGGCTGTAAAATGCCCATAGGCTGACTGGATTGGGGTGGGTCACTGCGGCTTACACTGTTGCTCTTGTGAAAATTACCGTGATACATCTTGTGCATCACAATGGGACAACTGGGGAGAGATGGTGGAACTTTGCTGGGATTTTTGGTCTAATTTTTGTCCTTCTCCTGTACGAGGCACCGGCTTCTAAACTCAATTAGATGAGTGCAAGATTAGACTCTGACCCGCTCTCTCCAAACTGATGCTGCTTTGTCTTCCCAGAGAAAATCTGTGCTCTAGCAATCGCCCCTTTGTGAGCAGAGCACTTCATACTTGTTTTATCTTCTCCAGATTTGGAGGGAGAGCAAAATCTCTAGACATGTAAACAGCCTTAATGAGAAAACCAAGATCTGCCTGCTTTCAGAAACAGAGTTAAATATAGCTTCTAAATGCTGCTAATTGATTTTAGATGTCTGGGGAAAGCTTTTTGCCTTCACACCATCCCACCCACGCTGCTCAGCAGCTCCTCACCTGCCCCTGTCGCTCCCTGAGTTACGGGGAATCAGTAGCAGAACCTCTGTACTCAGGATTTGTCAGTTAGTTTAGCACCCAAACGCCGTCGGAAAAACCACGGGCTGCTCAGAGCCCCTGACTCAGGCCTTTGTAAAACCTGCGTGGATTCTCATGCCTTCTTCCCATCTGCTGCAGTCTTTTGTTTTTTTATGTTTTGGCCTTGAAATCTTTCCCTTCTTTGAAAACGAGTCTGTTTACAAACATTTGCCTCAGAACAGTTCTGCTGTTCAAACAGGCCGAGAGGAAAACTGCTCATCTCTGCACAGACAACATATTCATCCAGATGTGTATGGTCTTGCAAGTAGCCAGAAAGGCCTAGTCTGTGGAAGAAAGGATGCAAAGGCAGATGTGGCTTGTTTAAGTTTAAGGAATAAACTGTGGATACACGGTTGATTTTATTTTTATTTTTTTTTACTATGCAAGAATTACAAACGACAGGATAGTTATGGGTAGAAAAATGCTGTAGAATATGACCCTCCATACTCCTTAGACTTTTCCGTGCTCTCTCTGAGGTGAGACAGGTTAATTAAAAGGATGTAAAGTAGCCTTCTCCGATTGAAACACTCGTGGGGGAGCCTGGAGTTTTGCCATTTCCCATTTTGTAGCCAGCCCTGTGGGGTAGTCCCACCTTGCAAAGAGGTGTCTCCAGCTGACAGAGGAGCCTCGTGGGATTGGACCTGCTAAAAACTAAGGCTGAAAACAGACTATCAAGGCTTTAAAAATTTCCGCTAAGGACTCGTGGCTTACCAAGGACCGACACTTTTTCAGTCGCTGTTTAGTTTAAGGTGCCTTAAAGAGGCTGATTTCTTTTTTTTTTTTTAAAGAGCGAAACTCAGCAGTTTGTGAAGATCAGACTCCCTTAAAGCCCTGCCAGCTTTTGCAGAGCCTGGTGGTGACTGATAAAGATCTACCTCTCATAGGTGTCTGTGGTATAGACTAGGCTTTGTGGCTGTTGTCTTGAACTTCAGAATAGTGAACGGGAAAGGGTTGGGAGGTTGGGGTTTTTTTTTGGGGGGAGAGCAACTCCCAGCCAGCAGTATCAAGATTTTGACGGGGGAACAAACTGAATTGCTTATGCAGCTCTGCCTAAAGATGCAACGCGCTTCTCTTGTGTTTCTAACCCTGCCACTGGAGTTACAAACATCTCACTGTACAGCGAAATGGAGATACCGGCCCCACAACCTATAGTATAACCAGGAACAATCTCGTGGTTTTCAGTCAATGCTTTCAGATGTCAGAAACCTCCTTCTGCTGACAGGGACTGAAGTAGGAACAGAAAGAGGTCCACAGAAGTGTACGTGCTAATTGGATATGTTAACTTCTGGCCGATCGGTTATACAATGGACGAGCTTTCAGCGCTTTTAGTGCGTGCGGGATCTGGCTTGTCTGTTGCGTAAGAGCTGTCCCGTAGCCCTCCAGGAGTGATTTATCTCGGGGTAATATGACGGGCTCTTGAATTGCAATGAAAACCCCTTTCTTCAACAATAGTTCGGGGTAACCTCATAATAACCTCCTCCACCTTCCCCAGAGAAATGCTTCAGTCAGATAAAGGAATTTGTTATCCACACAGAAACATCTGCCCCCTTCCTCCGAAAGGACCGACTCAGAGTGACAGTTACCCTTTCCGCACCGTTCTGCGTCGCTTTCTAAAACAACAGCAATATCAAGGTTGGATGGAGTTGTTTTTTGTTGTGGTTTTGGGTTTTTTTTTTGTTGTGGGTTTGTTTTTTTTCCTACCAGCTTTGGTTGCGGAAAGATCACCTGAACTGGATTTGTAGCGTTGGGTTTTATTTCATAATGATGGATGTGCTGGTTAAATGTAATGGAAGAGGCAAGATAGCAGAGCAGAAATTTGGCGCCAACTGCCTTGCTTTGAAAGAGCCTGCATTCCAGCCTGCCTAAGAGGGGCTAAATGGAAAGATCTGATTAAGCGTCTCAGTGTTGTGACCCTGACCTCAAAGAACACGCCGATTCTCTGGAGGAACTTCATTTCAATTAATCAGCTTAACAGCCTGAGTAAATCTGGCTGCATCCATTGAGCCCGAGGAACCGCTCCCTCTCCTCGGAGGGTCTCTGTGACGCGCAATCCAAAGGGATGAGGTGGTGCTTGCCGGCCTGCCTGCCTTTGCCACCCTGGGCGGAGGGGGTCGGGGGAACCTTTATCTACCTCTCCTTGACTGGTGGAATAACGGGGAGATGACCCCAGAGCCCCCCCACCCCTCTGTGACGCTGCTCACGCAGCCCTTGGCCGCCTTCCGGCAGGGCTGCCAGTGGGACGGGACAGGGAGCAGGACCCCACGTGTAAAAGGAGAGGTGGGCACCTCCCAGCCCTGCACCCCACGGGCCTTGGACCCCCTCGGGCTTCTCCCTCCCAGATGGGGAAGGAGAACGGTTCAGCAGCAGCAGAAAAGGAGATGTAGTTGTAATGGAAGGAGGTGGAGGGCAAGTAAAGTGCTGTGTGAGGAGGGAGCAGAGCACAGGCAGGAGGGTAAGCCCAGGAAACTTCCTCTCTGGGCAGCTCGTAAGCAAAAGAGTGCAAAGGCACCAGGGCAAAAGATGGGAAGGGAAAAAGACTTCAGCGGAAGCCTCGGGTGCTTGCCTCTGGTGGTTCTTTGCCGGTTAGTGAACTGGCCTTGCCCAGAAGCTGAAAAGGGCTTTGCTACTCGCCTGGGGCCTTGCAGGAGACTCTCTTTCCTTGCACCGAGCCATAATTCTCAGGGGATGCCTGCTGGGGCTGCAGTGCTGTGAAGACATAGCTGAACTACCGCTAAACGTTTCGCTGAGCTTTGTGGCTGGAACTAAATTCCCAGCTCTGGGTATCCTCCTGCCAACTCTGGAAAGGGCTGGTTACCAGTTACCCCCGTATTTTTCCCTTTGTAACGAGGTAGAGCTGTTGTAGTTCCGTTCGGCTGAAGGAGGCATCACGGGCTAGCTGGGTTTTACTGCTGTCTTCCTCCCACCTCACCTTGCTCCACCACACCCAGATCATGCCGTGTGGACTCCTGGCTGCCTGCACTCTGCCTCACCACTATCGCTTTGGCACTGTGTTCATCCCTTTGGACTTTTACCTTGCAGCAGCAGCACACTTTGCTCTTTTACTGCACCTTTAAAGGGATTAAGACCAAATTTAGCGCAATCTGGGAAAGCAGCTGTATAGAAAACCTTGAAGGAGCGTGGCAGCCCTCCCCAAATTGTAGAGGAACGGCCTGGCAGAGCCAGAAGAGCACAAGTGCAGGGTCTGGGTACAACCCAAGGGCAGACAGTATTTGAATCTGAGTTGTACATCTTCTGAAACGATCTGGAGTTAACGTCAACAACATCCCTTGGAAGGATTTGCAGCTTCTGGCAGGCAAGTTCGTTGGTGCCACGCACCTTACGTCCAGCTCCTGTACCACCAGACCCAGGCACCGAGAAGTCTGTGACTTGCCTGAGGCCCAAAAGAGAGCAGGTGGATACGAAAGCCGAGCGCTGAGCGCCGGGGCCCCGCAGCGTTTGTGCGGAGGCTGAAACGACAGCGGTGCCCTTCCCTGGTTGCATTTCAGGGTGTCACTTCAGAGGCAGAGCAGTGACTGACTGCTCCTCTCGCGCTGGGAGCCGAGCGTCCCAGAGGAGCGCCGCGGCGTGTGTCATGTTTGCACTGCTGCGATCATTCAAATCCCACTCAGGAAAGAGGTTGTTTCTTTTTCTGCGCCTGAGCTCAGGGGCGTAGCGCTTGGCAGGTTTGTTTTTAGCCTGGGTACCTTGTCTATAAAAGAAATTTGCTGGATCTAGGAGGGGGGATCTGGAGGGGATTGGGCACTGAGGGACAAGTCCGGAGACACGGTGCTGCCCCAGGGAGAGCTACAGTTACAGGCAGGCGACAGACAGGCTTTCATCCGCTCTTCCAAGCTTTCTTCAGACAGAAGAGGAGGGGTAGTAACTGGCTGTGGGGGATGGAAGAGAATTGCTGTAACATGATTTTATGTCTGTGATTGCATAACAAAACCTCCTGGGAACCTCCTGATTCAAATGGATACCTAGTTGTGGTGGTAGGATCGAGGACTTTCAGCACTGATCGATTGCCCACGCTTTGGTGCAGAGGAATTGCTGGACTGGATCAGTACCAGGCTCCAAGCAGCCTGAGCTCCTGTATCTAACCATGGCCGAAATATTATAAAGGTATAAAAAGCCTTCAGAAGCAGATAATCTGCTTTATGTGTGAACCTTGAAAGATGAAATTGCATTTCCATTCTAAAAAAAAATAAAATCCCTGGGCCTGATGTATTAATTGGATGCTCTGGAAACATCAAGTCCTTCTCTGTACTGCAAAACGCTGCTGGTCCCGCTGTGACCCAGCCCACCCGCCAGAAAAAAACCCTAGGATTTGGGGAGGGGGTGGTCAAGAGAATCAGCTTTGCCTACGGGGATCCCGTGGACTGGAGGATGGAGGAAGCCCAGCTAAGATGGGTCAGGCCTCTGGCCGTGGCTTTGGCACGCACGCATGTCATCTGTTGGCTTCTGTCTCGATGATTACACGATAGCCCCACCTCATAAATTTGGAGGAAAGCACACAAAGCTTTCCCTTCCATACTGTGCGCTCACTCTTAATGGTCTTTCTCCGCACCACGGCCTTATTAATTGGTGACAATTGGAAGTGGTTAATTCTGTGTGTGCGAGGCTGCAATTGCTTCCACTTGGCCAGGATTCAAGTACTGGGGGTGAGTCAGAATGGGTGGCAAAACTGTCTTTTCCTCAGTTCCCTTGCTTACTGGAGGGAAAAAAAAAAAAAAAAAGCCACAACCCCGAGTTATTCTCTTTTATGAGGTAGGCATTGTGAGGCCAGGCAATTGAATTTACAACAGCATTGAGTATCAGAGTCTATCTGGCCCTGTCAATGAGAGTGGCGAGAAAAAAAAAGACACACATTAACCCTCAGCTCCGAGTTCCCAGGCGTTTCAATAGGGTTCCCAACTTCCCAAAGAGCCCGCTGCATACTCGATGAGACCCTTTATACCTTCTAATTACCCTCCTCACAATAGGGACAGACTCTCTTGCCTCTTTTGTAGGCGAGATAGTAACTTTTGAGCACACCACCCCCACACGCGATCCCTGCGGCAAGGTGGGAAGGAGCAAAACCTGAAGCGGTTATTTCAGGAGCTCTTCCAGCAGGTAACCAGCAGCAAAGCCTTTCCTCAGGTTCCACCAGCAGATTTTTAGGAATCTTTCTTCTGAGCAGGAGCATGATACTTGCAAAACTCCCAGAAAACATTTAATGCCCCCAGACAGCCCCCTCACCTTCCCTCCCCCCAGCTATTTTTCCACAGGAATCCCTTCCAGCAGCCCTATTTAAGGCCATAAAGTTTGCTCCTGCTTTTTGAGGGGGTCGCACATACAGGATGAGCCTCTCTGCCCACTCTCACCCAACAAAATGAAAGGAAGGGGGGAAAAAAAAAAATCATCTATTTCAAAGAGTTTATTTATTTAAAACACCTGCAATTTTTTTCTTTTTTTGGAAGTCTTCAAACACAGGCACGCACACACACACAGACAAACGGGATACAAACAACTTTGGCATTATATTTTTGAATATTTGTTACAAAACTATTTCTCATTTATTTTTTTCTTAAAAAAAGTATCTCAAATAAAGGCATTTTAAAGGAGTAAAAATACAAGTTGAGATCCCAACCTCTGAAAATAATAAATAGCACGTTCATAGTGAGGTCCTTTTTTTTCCTTTCTGTTTAAATCTGCTTTAGAAAAACCCCCGAACATAAGAGGGCTCCATACAACGGAGCCAACAGAAGAGTTGGTTGGTTTTTTTGAGGAGCGGTCGGAGGGGAAATAGTTTTAGGCAAGTCACCAAGGCCTCCACACCGATTCACTGCGCTCGCCGATGGGACTTCCCGCCTGGGACGCTGGAACAATGCTGCCCCCAAATGATGTCAAGCCCTGCACCGGGGATGCCGATGGGGTGGCAGCTCCGTTCCCCGAGCCGCTGCCTGCGGACACCGGGACGTTGGCGTTGGCGTAGAGGGGAATAACCGGTCCGGAGCCGGGAGGAAAAGCAGGGTTCGGGATGAGAAAAGCAAACTGGCCGTCGGTGGCAGGGACGAGCTGGAAGCCCCCATAGACCTTAGGGGACAAGGCTTCGGCGGGGTTCAGCTTGCAGGGCACGGGCACGGCTCCGGCTGCTGCGGGGGGCAGCTGGACGTGCAGAGGCTGCTGTGCCAGATGTGCGGGCTGGCCGGACGGCGGGGGTGGCGGCGGCGGAGGCGGGTAGTTCATGGCCACGATCTGACCCAGGCAAGCCGAGAGGTGACTGAGGAGGCGGGTACGCACGTCGGTGTTGACCCCTTCGCAGGTAGACAGGAACCGCGTCACCTCGTTCATGCACTCGTTGAATCCAGCCCGGTACTTGCCGAGGACGGTGGGGTCGGCGCTGAGCGCAGCTGGAGGGCAGAGGGGGTGCAAGGTGAGCGGCGGGTCAAGGAGCTCGCTCCCCTCGGTGACCGGTCTCCGGTCCCCGGTCCCCCGCCCGGAGTTCCCTCCACCCCATCCCCGGGGCGGGCAGGTCGCGCTTACCCGTCATCTGCGCCCGTTGCAGGTTTCGCAGGTGCTTGACGGTCATCTCCAGGATGTCCGCCTTCTCCAGCTTGGAGTGCCGGGAGCTCTGCGGGAGGAGAGACGCGCTGTCAAAGGGCTGCCCGCGGCCGGCCGGCCAGACCTCCCCCTGCGTCGCCCCCCGACCCCACTTACGTCCTTCTTCAGCGCATCCAGGATGAGGGTCTTCAGCTGCCCCAGGCTCTCATTGATCCGCGCCCGGCGCCGCTTCTCCATGATGGGCTTGGACGACTGCGGGGAGAGCGCAGGCGGTCAGCTCCCCCGGGCCGACCCCGGTCCCAGCTCCACCCGACCCCCTCCCCAACCCCAAGCCCCGACACCGACCTCAGCACGGCCGCGGACTCGCCGCCATCCAGCG
>VWZK01007636.1:130025-149126 GCA_013396935.1 Baryphthengus martii | reverse complement strand
TCAGCCCCGGGGCTTTGGAGACTTGCCCGTGCGCGGCCCCCGCGGCGTGATGGGGAACCGGAGCTCCCGAGCGCCTTCCCACGCCTACCCCCGGGGAAAGGTCACGCTTTGGGACCCTGCCCCGGTTTAGCCGGTGAGGAAAGGTCAGAACCTCTCGAGAGTCCTGAGACGCTCCCCGGGGCTGAGTTTGCCAGCGGGTGCGGTGACCGGGCCCGGCAGCCGCCGGGGGACCCCAGGGGGGGCTCGGCACCCACCGAGCTCAGTTGTGCCCGTGCGAGAGGCACGTCGGCCCCTGGCCCCAATTCTCTGCTGTTTTTCCTTAAGAAAGATTAAAAGAGCATTCTGCTCGCGGTGCCAGGTTCGTGACGTCATGCGATGTAAAATCTCCCTCCTTTTCGTGGGTCCCTCCCCGCACACGGACCCATCCAGCGTGTCTTCAGTGGCAGTGGGCATTAAAAGCCGGGAAAAACCCAGCGAAGCAACCGGGGCCATCTCAACCGGCATCCCACAGCTCGGAACCGAGCCCTTGCCGTGGCTCACGTGGGTCACGGTGCCCACGCACGGCCCCGCTGGGGGATCTCCCGTGGCTCGCTGCCTCCGTGCCCGGTGCAGCACAGCCCTGCGTCCGTCCCCTCTGCTCCCACATCCAAATAACTTCCTTTAATGTGGAACTGCCATCATTAAGCAGCCTTCAAGCTCTTGGCTAATTTCAAAATCTGCCTATTTAAAGACCTTTGTAGAGAATGCGGCGTGTGTATTAAATCTCTGCGCTGCGGGCTTAGATCTTTTAATAATCATAAATTGGGTATTAGCTTTCCGTAGACCAAGATCTGAAATTCCATATGATATCTTGACTTAAAATGCACGATGCCTTTTTTTTTTTCCCCTTTCTTACCCATTCTGCCGCAAGGATAAAAGAACGGGTTGCTGAAATTTTGAAAACTCCTGAGTGAAAACGCGTCCGGTTCTCCCTCCGAAAACCAAGCGTGACCTGGCCTAGTTTGGGGAAATTTTTTTTGGAGGAGAACGTAACCACACACTACATTTAATCCCTACTCTTGGCCCGTCTCGTGCTTTGCTTTTCATTTGCTCCGCTGAATCATTCCCTTCGCCTTAGCCGTTTCTGCAGCCGTTTGTGCGATTCCTGGCCGTGCTGCTGCTCCTCGGGGAGACGTTCCCACACCTGAGTGGTGGCGCCTGAGGACAGAGCCCAGGGACAAGCCTGGGAGTGCCACCTTCCGTCAGCTGCCACCCACCCGTCTCCGCTGAGGTCTGGGGCATCCCAAGGCCGACTGGGGTGGGTTGTGTCCTTCTGCGCTGGAATGTGTGCTGGATTCCTGCCTCCCTGGGACAAGGGAGCGGGAATGGGGTCAGTGGGGAGTGGGAGGGGGTCAGTGGGAGCAGAATGTGGCCGGTGGCTTCTCAGTGAGAGCCATCCCTGCGTGGGCCTGGCGTCCGTTCCGCACTAGGTGCTAAGAGAGACCCAGGAGGGCAAAGAGAAGGAAGGAAAGGAAAAAAAAAAAGAAAGAAAATATTTCCATTTCGCAGAAATATTTCCATTCTCGTTGCTGCCTCAGCTTCTGAGCCTTTCATTCCAGGTGCAGTTTGAGGTGGTTTGCCACGTACAGGCTGCAGAACGCACGCAAATAAGACGTGCTGCATGGAAACGGCATCATCTGCCTGCAGACATCAAAGGATCCAGGGGAATACATTTATTTCAGGATTCTTTTCCTCTATCACACTAAGGCACACGTGACCACAGAAAGCAGCAATTCTTGGCTGAATTGCGATTTTGGGGGGTTTGTGGGAGGTGGGTTGTTTTTCTGGCTACTTATCTAAATGCCCCCAAAGTCAGGCCGGTTCCGTGGCGAAAAGTGCGCCGAGGTGCCTGTTGTCTGGCTGGAGAGTAAGAAGTGTTTGCTTTAGAAGTCTCACTGGGAAGGTTCAGGGATCTCTTTCCTTCTGAGACCGATAAAACGCAGAACAACAGCTCTTTGCGCAATCTCCCTTTCTCGTGTAAAAATGCTGTGAGGAAATAACTAATAACAAAAATGGTGTCCCTCCTTCGACAGATAATTCTGAATGCATTTATTACATAATGATGGTGACAAAAAATAGCATTAAACGAGCAAGTTTTTCCACAGAACCTACCCCAAATGATGCAGTTCCCAGGCTGGGAGCAGTGATTATTGATTGTGCTCTTCTCCAGAGAGAATTCCTCTCCATGTGATAAGTTGGGAGAGTTTTTGTCGTTCTAAAAGCCTGACATAAGGCACAGCCCTTCTCCTCGAATTTCACCTCTGTTCAGGTTTCAAAGCTCAGTGAGTTCTGGGGAAAGACTCTCATTTCCTTAAGCGACTTCAGATTAAGCCGGGATTCTGTTTTACCCCAGAACCGGCATTTTGGAGATAACCGCATTGCTTTTCACCGAGTCGCGTTCCTACCTAAACCCACGGTTCGAGAATGTTGCAGCTCCAAACCTGAGCCAGAGGTTGATTGCAGACCCTTCCCGGTACTGAGAGGAAAGCTCAATTCCAGTGTTCTTCCGCAGACTCCTTGGGAGCACCAGTGTGACCAGTAAGACTCATGCTGGAAGGTCCCTGCATGTCAGCTGAATTGGATCCTGTGGGTGAACCGAAAACCCCTGTCCTGCCCCCCCCTGGTGCTTTGTGATTCAGGAGAGAGGGTTATTTCCTAGAAGGCTTCTTTTCTGCAGTATTTTATGTCCTTTTAGTGGCAATTTAGCCTGCACAACAGCGAGAGGATGGGACACAACCCGTCTTCCCTCTGCTACCCTCCGTACGGGTCAGCTCAGGCCGTATCCTGCACAGGCTCTTGCATTTCATCCTCCTCTCACGCAATTATTCCCTTGCAGGTAGTACTGCTCTGGCTGGGTGTAATTTGGGTTTTACAGCTTGTGTCACCAGCAACCTGTCCTGTAGACACACTGGGAAAGTGAAAGCCTTTAAACTGTCTCTGGATGGAGACCTGGGATTTTCCTTCTTAAGGCTTGTATGAAAAGTCCCTGTGATTCCTCCCTGGGCATGGCCTATATATTTAGTCTTGATCCCTTAAAAAAACATCATGTTCATACATGTTGTGGTGGTTTTTTTTAAAAACCCCAATGATTTAAAGGCTCTTTTTGCCTGAAGACTGGCAATGTGAGGTGGGTTATTCATGCTGATACTGGTGTTTGGTTAGATGAGAGAGAACAGAAGAGGACAAACTGCTCATGTTGGTCTCCTCTTGTCCTCTCCCAGCCCGGATATGCACTGGATCCACAGCTCTCTTTGATCACTAAACCCAATTTTATTACAGCCAGGCTTCTAAAATTTTGAAGCACAAGTCAAAAGCTTGCAGCTGGGGTGAAAAGGCTCATAAAAGGCCCGGGGTCCCAGGGGGCTGAATGCAGGTTTTGTCTCCTTCCCGAGCCCTGCCTGCCTGTGCCCCTGGCCGTGCCTTGTTCCCCAGGCACTGTTTGTTCTGGGTATTGTTGGGCAGACAGCTGTGGCTGTGTTCAGCCACTCCAGCGCCTGTTTGCCCAGGGATTGGGCTGTAATCCCTCCTGGATTTCCCTCTGCTTGATCCCATGCAATCATCCCCCGCCATACACCACTTTGGATAGTGTGTCAAAGGGAATGCTGAAGGAGAAATTAAGACATTAAGGCCTGGCAGATTGTGAGGAGGTTCTTTAGCGGACTATAATGTGTAACAAATTACAGTACAGCCTTCTGCCCCGAGCATCCTTTTCAAACCTAGCACGGCCTCTTTTTGTCCCTCCGGAGCTTACCGCTCTAATCAACCGAAATTAATTATCAGGCTCGTAGCACTCGCAAAATCCCCCAAACAAGCCCAAGGCCAAAAAAGGGTTCGAGGAAACACGGAGCGGTGTTTTGTGCACGCCTGCCTCCCTCCCTCCCACCCCACAGCCCGTTTCTGCTGCATTCCCCTCCTCCCTATCTCTCCGGTGCCCTTTAGAGTCGCTTCTGAACGGCTTCAGATCAGGAAGAAACCACCGGCTCGGACTTCAGCGTGGCCGTCTCCCGCTTATCCACAGCGCCAGGCTGGGCCGGGTGCTTTTCCAAAGCTGTGGAGCCGAGGCCACGTCTTGCAAAGCAAAGGTTTTTCCTCAGCTATGTCTTGAGGCGTGCAAAGCGTTCCCTTGGTTCCTCAGGTTCCTCTGTGCGCTTCCAGAACGGCGCTCGGCACGTTCCTTGCGTCCGACACGCGCTGACCGCTCGGGCTGCGCTGTCGCGTTGCACAGGGGAAGAAAATTAGGATAAACTGAAGGCGTTCTTTGGCTCCGAGGAAAAGTCGGGGCTCCTTCAGCTAAATGCAAATCTATTTCTAAGAAAATTACTGTCTGTGCTAATAAACTCTTATTCTTTGTGCCTGCTGCTGTTGAGGACATCCTTTTCAGGGCTGCGAAACTGGCTGTGGGAACGCGACGCTGGTAAGGTGGGAGGAATTTTGCAACGTTAGAAATGGAGATTTTTCTGGGGCTCTTTTACTATGCAGCAAATGGGTTTTAATTTCTTTTCTCACCTCCCTTCCTCCTTCCCCGCCCTTGGAAATTTAAGCAAAAGAAAATCGCAACTGCGTACACAAAAAACCTTTCTGAAGACATTGCCCTGGTTTTGTCTCTCGGTGCTGAGAGCCTCCGTCGAGCTGCAGCGATAGAATAGACCAGCTGATTGAGACAGATGTTCTCTTCTTTAGCAAGTGCCAACACTTTGCCCAAACACATATTTGCTGACTTACCCTTACACTGGAAAACATCTTGAAAAGGCGGCGGAGATAAAAAGGAAGGGAACGAAGCCGCGTTGTGTCCAGATTTAACACAGCCCAGTGCTCCATTCTCTAAAACCAGTCCTGGTTGAAGAGGTCCCTTTCACTGGATCCTGTTCATTTGTTGATGGATAATAGGGGCTGAGTTGCGGCAATCCGTGTGCAGAAAGCAGAAAATAGAGTCAATTACATCTGTATTAGGTGGCCTTGGGGAGAAAATCTCCTTACATGCCTTCCACTGATACTGTTCTTAATTATATTGGCTAAGGAGCTGCCTACGTTAAATCCAAACACAACTTGAGCTGCTCTAAATATAGAGCCTAAAATACCTCCTGAGAAAGTAATGGTGGTGATGTAACTTTCCGGCAGGACTTTAAATTAAGCTTTTTAATTTGCCCACAATAAACATCTCAAAATGAGACGGTGTGATGATGCCATCACCTCGTTTCTGTGCCCGGGGCGCCTGACCCTGCACAGCCCCTTTCCTCCGAGGAAGGAATGAATCACGCACCGGCTCCGGCACTGAATGCAGGATGCGGCACCGCGCTGGGCACCGAGCCCCTGGCCTGGTGCGGGGTCTCTGCTGCAGCTTTCCGGGTCCTAGGGCAGCAGCACTGGGCATTGCTGGTGGCAGGGCAATGGAGGAACGTGCCTGCTCCTGCCCAGCCCCTGCTGTCACCAGCCCAGTGCTGAGCAAAGCAGAACATGGGCAAGGACGCTGCCCGGGGTGAAGCACCCAGGTGGGACGGTGCTCAGTGAGGAGCAGTAGTGGGATTCTGCCCCTCTGCTCTGCTCTGAGGAGACCTCATCTGGAGCACTGGGTCCAGTTCTGGGGTCCTCAGCACGGGAGAGATGTGGAGCTGTTGGAGTGGGGCCAGAGGAGCCCCAGCAATGCTGGGAGGGCTGGAACCCTCTGCTGGGAGGCCAGGCTGGAGAGTTGGGCTTGTGCAGCCTGCAGAAGAGAAGGGTCTGGGATAACTTTCTTGTGGCGTTTTAGTGCTTCCAGGGGCCTGTCAGAAAGATGGGGACAGACTTTTGAGCAGGGCCTGTTGGGACAGGACAAGGGTTAATAGTTTGAAACTAAAAGAGGGGAGATTTATACCAGTATAAGAAATGCTTGATGCTGAGAGTGGTGAGAGCCTGGCCCAGGTTGCCCCAAGAGGTGGTCGCTGCCCCATCCCTGGAACCATTCCAGGGGAGGTTGGACAGGACTCTGAGCAACCTGCTCTGGTTGCAGATGTCCCTGCTCCCTGCAGGGGGGTTGGGCTAGATGACCTTGAAAGGTTCCTTCCTACCTGAACCATCCTATGATGATCCAGAGCAGCTCTGCCAGGACCTGCCTCAGATTCCCAGCAGAGACCTGAAAACCTACCCCATGGAGAAATGATGGGCTGAATGAGAGCGGGACAGGGTCTGCACTGCTCCCCTCTGCTCTGGCTGGGGCTGCCGGCCCAAAGCAACCCCCTGGCTGGAGCAAGAGGAGGCTGCTGCAGCCCTCCCCAACCCAGGGGAGGTATTTGCGGTATTTCACAGCCCCTTTCATTTTGGTTTCTCTTAATCTTATTAAGTGTCTGTTCCCATACCTGGGGGGAAAAAAAAAAAAAATGCCACCAATTATATTTGCTTTGCCTTTGAAAAGATTTGTCATTTTGCCATCTGTAGGCAAGCATGCTCTGCAACAATAGGTTTTGTTTGACTTCTCTAGTAAAAAGGTCCCTAGTTTTTTTCCTGGCCGCGTCCACAGCTTGCTTTCCCCCCGCCTCATTCTTTTCAGAGAGCCTGTTGATGAGCTTGGCCTAATCAGATTAACTCAACCCAGACACAGCAGTGGCAGTTTATTCTCTTTTAAAAGGACTCCACGGTTTCCTACAAACTTTTTGTAAACTCTTCATCTCCGGCTAAACTCTTTTGTAAGCTGTATCCAATGGACTCTTTGAGAGACCCACACTCCCCGTCAATGAAGACCTGTTAGAATGGGTCACTAATCCAAAAGAGGGGAGAAATGCCTTTAAAGCCGTGCACTGAGGCATTGGGAGCCCTGACTAGCGCCCGCAGAAAGAGAGAATTGAATTCCCAAAGAGCTGGAACATTTAATTTGATTCCTAAAATAAATATTTTGAAAAAGTCCATCTTGTTTACAACGCTAATGAAATGAGGTGTTTTCCTCTGAAGTTCTCTGGGTGCTAAGGACACGCTTTGGGGCCTGGTTTTCACCCTGCCCACTCTTCCCCTCAAACAAACCCACAAGGAGCTCAGAAGAAGAGAGAAAACAAAGCAGCAGCTTGTGGAGCGCGTTTTATAGTTCTGGGTGATCACGCCGCCTTTCTTCAGGCAGGAAGAGATCGGTTTGGGATCTATAGGCGGCACTATCCCTGATGCAGACGGGAAGCTCCTCGCTGCTCTGAGAAGCATTGGGTGACGCTGCTGTGGATCAGACTTCTCTCTTTGCTTTGGGGTTTTGATTCCGTGCCACTGAAACCACGAGCAAAGATTCCTCTGCTGTCAGCGGGCGGCTGGAGCGGTGCGCAGTGCCCAGCTACACGCTCCTGCATCCCAGAGCCCCCGCGCTGGCTGCAGGAGCTGCTGCTCCCCGCTCCCTCCAGTGCTCTTCAGCACGAGACAGAGCTGCTGGACGTAATTTAAAGGTTTCTGGTGCACCATGGCTGGGAAAAATAATTTCGGTGATCGTTTCGTTACATTTTAGCTGGAGATTAATGTGCCTACAAAGGTCGGCGTTAACACACGTGGCAGAAATCACCTTTTTCCTCGGTGGGTTGGATGCAGGTGCAGGTCTGGCTATGGCCACACACCTGCAGCAGGCACAGCCAGCTCCAATGCATCCAGCCCTCATTCTCCCAGTCTTCCAGTTTCACGACCAGTACGCTTTGGGATTTGTGCTTGTGAAAAAAAGAACCATCTAGGCCCATGTTTCAATGTCTAGAGAACCTCTGACTAGCATCAGGCCGGACCTTTTCCTTCCAAGAAGATTTTCTGGAGTTGTTGTGAGCTTGTGATTGGCATGTCTGAACAACTTCATTGTGGAGAGGATTTCATGGCATTCAGTGGAAGTTTCCACTCCTTTAGAGTCGCACAGAGAAGATTAACGTTGTGACTTCATCCCCCTGCCATTGTCATTGTGACTTAGAGTCATTTCGCGTCTTTGATAAAACTTGCTCCAGTTAGAAATAAGCAAAGAAGGTCCCACAATGCACACAATGAGCAAAACAACTCCCTGAAAAATACCCTATTGTCTTCCAGGAAGAAGATGGCAATTTTTCATGGTAACAGCTTTATATTAAAAATTGCATTGAATGGCAAAAAAAAAAAAAATGTTGTCTTAATTAAGCAGGAGAGACAGGACACCCAACCTGGCACACCTCCCACTCCCTGCAAAATAGCGACAGTGACAGTTCCTCACTAGCTTATGGTCTTAGGACACGTTTGCTCCCCTAAGCATTGCAGAGAGAATGTCTTATCTCCAGACATTTCTCATGTAGCTTTTTCCTCTCCATACTTTGAACCTAAATGCTCCAGACTTCCCATGAACTGGCAGAATATTAACTTTTCTTCTGGTTTCCGCCTGTTATTCTTGCCAAAGACATTACGCCTGGATTAAAACCTGTTCGAAAAGAAGATGAGAGAAATAAGTCTTGGATTTGTATTTTGAAGGAGGTGGAACTTGAATCATTTTTAAGCCTACGCTTAACCTAACCGGTTGTTCTAAGGAGCAGCGTGTGTGAGGCATGGGAGGAAGGAAAATCGACAAATCCAAAGACAAGTAGCCAAGATCCTGGTACAAGTTAATCTGTGAAACCCCAAGAAACCACTGATGGAGCAGTGATGTGCTGTGCTCGGACCAGGGCCACTCTGCAGCACCCATGGCCGGGGCAGCGGTGCCCTGCATGGGACAGGCTCATTTGGAGGCAGATTCCCGGAGAACCACCGCTGTCTGCATGGAGATGGCTCCAGAACCCCCATCAGCATATCACTGACCTCAGCTCAGCTCACAGCACCCACAGCACCCTTCTTCTTTGTCGGCTGGGTCAGCAAAGCATCAATGTTGCCTTCACGCAGACTTGTTTACCAGGAGAAACCCATTCTGTAGGTCATTTCTCTCGCAACTGATCCTCTCCAGCCATCCAGGACTGCCCATGCAGATTTCTCCACCTATTCCTCACCATGCCCCTGCCTGGCCAAGCAGCTTTGTCGCTGCTCCAGCTGGGTCATGGGGAAGGAGGCTCCTGAGCCTGCACCCTCACGGTTCTGCTGGATGAAAGGGCTGCGGTGGCTGCCTGGCCTGTTTGCAGCACCCACCCTTTATCGCCCGACATTCAGGGTTTATGGCGACTGGAAGCAAGCGATGAAAGGGAAACTGCTCCGGCTGCTGAGGGCCTTTGAATGACTCTCTTCGTTTCCCAGGATGGATAAGAAAACCAGCCCCTCTGGAGAATGCCAGGGTGGTTTGTCCAGCTCAAAGGGATGCTGGGGATGTTCCACTTGCTGGACTCTTGCCCAGTGTCCCAGTGGCCACAAAAAGGCTGGCTGGTCAGCCCAGAAGCTCCCTGGGTTCCCCATTGGAACTGGGCTGTGGCCTCAGGCTCTGTGGGTCTCACGCCTACCGAATCCCCCACCACAAACCCAAAGCCTTATTCTTACCTCCAGGTTTTAATGAAAGAAAACCTTCTCTTTAATAAAAAAGGGAAAGAAAGGGAAGTGGGGGCCCTTCTGGCTTGGGAGAGTCAGGTTTTGTGCCTACCTTATTAGGCACTAATTGGGATTTTAACAAAAATTGTCCTGTCACGTGCAGGTGGCCGGTGACAACGTGCCTGTGACTGAAGAGCAAGTCTTGACATAAGGAGAGTCCGGGAGCTCGCTGGGAGCCAGCTCGTCCTGTCTGATCTCCTGCGTGCCCGTCTGGCGCTCCATGAATAATTAATAAATTAATGATACACCTCGCTGCTGTACCTTAAACACAATGGCAGCTGCAGCTGAAACCTGCTGCCCTGCAAGGACCTGGCAGAGCCCGTGGGCTGGGCAGCTCCGGTTGTTCCTGCGGGATGGGGCGTGGGAAGCTGGGTCTGGACACGGGTGTTCCACGGGGAAGGGCGCGGGCCACCCTTCATCTGCAAAGGAGATTAAACCCTGTTAAGGTGATCTGGCTGCGGAGGTGGGACTGGGCTATATTTAGACCATGCTCCTCGGCCACAGAGCTGGGAAACTGGAGGGTGTCACGTGGAGGTGGCGTTTGGGCCTGTCTGCCCCTGACTCTGGAGCGGTCCCCCTGCGGCGGGCTTTCCTGGGTTTGTAATCACTCTTCAGGGAAATGACCAGACTGACAGCAATTAAATTTGGGCCAGCAGACTTCTAATGAGGGGTTGGGCAGGCTTTGCCTTCTGGTTTGCCGAACAGCTCGGTCAGGAGTTATTGCACAACCTTGCGGTGGTTTTCCAGCTCATATTCAGGAAAATGACCAGCCAATGATCTAAAAGAGCTGATGCTAGAAAATTATCGCATGCCAAAAAGAGAGAACTTGGTTAAGGCTGCAAAGTCAGGCACACAGCGCTGGTTCAGCTTGTGCAGGCAACCCCATCTCAGCACCTCCGTGTGTGACGGTGTCGTTAACACCGTGGTCTTGAGCCCTCTCTGTAGGAGCTCCAGCTCCTCCTGTGCAGGGGCTTGGCTGGTGTTCACCCAGCCCCTGACTCACAGACAACAGGAGCTGGAAGGTAAATGCAACAGGGGCAGATGAGGAGAAGAAAGAAGATCTCCTCTAGGCACTTTCATCCCCTCTGAGTTTGCTTCAGGCATCTCCTTTCCTGCAAAACACGTCGCACAGAAAATTTCAGCTGAGGCACCCGAGGCCTGGCAGAGTTACAAGCAACAAAACCCACGGTCTTCTAACAGGATGCTTCGAGCAATCCCTACAGCAGGCAGCACTCCAAGCCACCAGCTGCCAGCACCGCACCATGGGCTCAGCACCCTGGTAGGCGAAAAGCACAGAGCCCACTTCCCACCAGCGCTTGGAAATGGGGCGAGCAAAAAGGGAACTTGCAGAGGGCGCTCCTGCAAGGTAGCCCTGTTCCAGCAGAGCGTGTTTGGCCCTGCTGAAGCTGGTGGCATTTGACATCAAACCAGGCTGGGGAGGTTTGCAGAGGCAGATTTGCTCGGCTCTGAGCAGCTCTTGCTGTAGGGCCTTGTTAGCGGCGTGTGCTGCGCTGGGAAGTCTTTGCCCAGGGTGGTGTGAAATCCTCCATCCCTTCCTGACGTGCCAGGCATATAAACACGACGTTCCCCTGGTCCCTGCAGAAGCCTGCTGCATCGCAGGGGGAAAAGGTTTAATGAAAAATTTAAAGGCCGGCGTCTTAAAATAAATTCCAATCCTGGCTGAAATTTCACAGCGGCTGCTAAATGTCTCTCGCTCTAGGACTTGTGAGCGAGAAGCGAAACAATTGCTCCCTTCCAAGAGAAAAAAAAAAAAATGGGCCTTGTTCCCTCGCTGGGCTGGTGAGACATGAAGCCAGCTCCACCAGAGGGGTGGGAGGTGATGGATGTAATTAAAAGCCCAGAGGGAGGGAGGGAGGAGGGAGAGAGGGAAGAACAATAAATGGACGCAGCTTATCTTGCGGCTGAAAGCTGATCTTCATGGACATGTAGCATATGGTATTTTCAATAATGGATAAACAGTTTAAAGGGGACCTGCAAATGTTGTCTTTTAATGAGCTAGCAGCAGGGTTATGTGCTGAATACCCTCAACTCACCTTTTATCTTGCTCCCAGGTCCCCCCAGTTGTGGCCAGCCGGGCTCCCGCTGGGCTCTGAAGCCCCAGCACACACTATGTCATGTCACAGCTGCCATGGACCCAGCCCAGTGGGGTCGAGGGGGTAAATATAATTACCCAAGCTGGACTTTGGCCAGGACAGCAGGGCTAGTTCCCTTACTCTTGCAAAAACTGCTGTGGGATCTTTAATTACCGCCGCAGGTCAAGACCCTTGGTTTTTACCAGCACATTTCATCTCTAAGACAGCATCGCTGGCAGCCCAGGGGCCCACTGCAGAGCCGCTGCGTTCACTTCGGAGCACTGAATTGTCCCTATTTTACAAGGGCCACCTCTTGAAAAGAGATGGAAGCAGCAAAGAAGCCTTCTCTCACCAGCAGGTTTCAAGCTTGCAGCTTCACGATCTGTTTTGCAGATCCCCAAAAGAAACAGGTTGGAGGGAAATGTCCTGAGGCAGCCCCTGAAACAGCCACATGGCCCTTGGATCTGCTCTCCCTGACCAGGACCAAAGATCTGTGGGCACAGGGGAGACTCTTGTCCCAGAAAAAACGTTGCATGTGGAGATCAGTCTCCAGAACCTGGTGCCTGCCCTTTCCCTGTGTGATCTCAGAAAATGCTGAGCAGCTGGAGCCTGCATTGCCCGTATCAGCTCCGCCCAGATAAAAATGGGAAGCCTTGAAGAGGTGAGTTGAGGTCTTGGCTTCACCTGCACCTTGTGGACTTAAGTAGAGCTCAAGGAACTTGGAGATGCTGGGGATGGAGATATGGGAGAGACACACTCAGCCCTGCAAGTACCTTTCCATTGATGGGATTTAATTTAAGCTCCAGGTTCATCTATTTTCTCTCCTCTGGGAAACAGTGGAAGCAGTGCCTGTCCACGGTGGGCCTTCAAAGCAGGCCTAAGTGGTGGCCGTGCAGAAAGGGGTTAGGAAAGCTCTTTCCTGGGCTTCTTTACCTCTGTTCCCACAGGCAGCTGGGAAGGGGAGATCCCAGTCACCTCCTTGCTGTGCTTGTGGCAAAACAAAGGAATGATTTTGCTTCTGTTTCCTCAGAACTGGAAAGAGAAGAACAACTTGGAGAAGAACAACTTGCAAATTTAACCTGGGAGTGCAGGTGAGAAGGCAGCTGGCTGGGTAGTGGTGGGAGAGACAACCCCTGCACTGGGTGCTGTACTGGCAGCAAGGGTGAAACAGGGTGACCAGCCTGTGTGGGTTTTGGAACTCCTCTGTCCTCACCACTGACAGGCTTTGCCTCTGCAAGACAATCTCTGTGTTTTAAGTCACCATTAGGCCTCAGCTGGGTTAGGGTCAGTAAACTGCAGTGCCTAGTTCATCTCCGGTCTAAGAGCGTGTTTCCAGAGGGTTAAACTGAATCCAATTTTGAGGCTAAGCTTTTGGCTGCTATAGATCTGTGCAGATCCTTCAAAGCTCTGGTGCTTGACATCAGCTCAGGCTACGGGCAGCCATGCTCTCTTTTCATGCTATAATCTCCACCCATGTTTGTGTGGAATTATCTTCTTCCTCCTTTGACATGCTCTGATGCCCCGCAACCACCCTCTCTCATCCACACTGGCTGATGTTCTGTGTGTTAGCTTCTGCTGGACCGCTGTTGAGCACGGCCTGTGTCTCCTGCTCCTTGGGGAAGCTCAGCTGCACTGGACCTCATCACACATGAGCAAGGGTGTGGAGATAAGGCTGGAGAGTTCCTTCCTTGTCACTTGAGAGGAACAGAAACTTTTTGGTTTAAGAGGCATCTATCATGCAGGCTGAGTTCAGAGCTTTTAATACCCTTCTACGAGTCAGCTTTTCTTAGCCCCTGAGAGCAAAAGTGGGAGAGCAACTGAGTAACCCTGGTGCTGAACAGGGCCGGACACGTTCCCACAGTCCAAGCTCCTCTGAAGGCAGAGCTGGGCTTCTCCTGCAGCCCCAGAAAGCCCCCTTTTCCGTCTGCTGGCATGTTCCTGGGTTCAGACCCTTCCCATCTTTCAGGCAAAGCCCTGGGAGTCTGGGGCATTTTTAGTTAACTGAAAATATACATGTGTTTTGGGAGCCATCTCCTTTTGTACCAGCTCATTAGGGGAAATAAATGGCCCCTGACCATCTGTCATCTTTGTGCAGGTACCTGGCAGAGAGGGGTGGGAAAAGGCGCAGAGGATCCTTAATCCGCTCAGGCTTCAGCAAAGTGAGCGGTGCTTCCCACAATATAATTACAGCGGCCCTGCTGCAAAGTGACAGACCTAGTGAGTGGAAATAGATGAATGTAATTAAAATCCCAGGGAGAGAGCGATGGAGACAGAGACGCACAGAAGAGCAGCGGAGGGAGAAAGAGTGGTGGAGGGCGAGGAAGCAAATAACAGGAGGCAGCTAGTCATCAGGATAAGGACCATATGCTGATTTCATTAGCGAAGAAAAAGAGTAGAAGCTTATTACTGATAAATTCTTGTCTTTTCCTCTCATCTACTTGCCTTAAAAAAAAGGAAAAAGTCACGGATTTAAAGCCTGAAGGATGAGTACAACCACCCAGACCGACCTGATAGGAATACTGAGCCCCAGCAGGCTTTGCATCCAGAGATGAAGTTATGCCCTCCGAAGCTCCAGGCCACTGCCTGTGGATTAAAGAAACTTTAGTCCTCAGAGCATCCCTGGTTGAAGGGGCTGCTGCTATCAAGTGATGAGCGCAAGAAGTCAGGAGAAAATGTCTCCCAGATTCTTCCAGTGGTGTGTGTATGAGGAGAGTCTGGGTCAGGTGCAGCTTCACAGGCATGAGAGCAAAGTGCTTGGGAACCTGGAGCGGGAACTTTTCAGCAGAAAGCAGCTTTACTGGAATTGGCCGCACGTGAAGCAGTAACCCAGCTGCTTTCAGAAGGACTCTCTGGCAACAGCATTAGACCTTCTTTTCTCATGCTATCCCACATCTCTCCTCTCCCTTTGGCACCCACAGGAGGAGCAAGCTCACCTCTCTAAGGCTCTTTTGCTTACTCTCAATCCAATTGGTACCCCACATCCCTATCCCCGCTCTCTCTTAGCAAGAGCTGGCCATCCTCTCATCCTTCAGAAGCCTTGCAGCGGGCTGGCTCCAGCCCTCGCCACCATAACTGCAGGGATGCTGAAGGAGGGGAGCTGGCAGTGACTACTGGCTGTAAAAAAAAAAAACAAGCCAAAATTTAAAAAGCTTCCTCAGCCTGCCAAGTGACCGGCCGGAGAGAAAAATCTCAGGGAACACTTTTACTAGAGTCCTTTTCGAGCTCTCAGGGCTGGCACACGAACCCTGCAGCCCCAGCATCCCAAGTGCTGCTGGAGGGCTTGTTGTGTCCTTAGGAGAGCCGTGAGTGGAGTTGCTTGGTGCTGGGCTCTTGTGATTTAAAGCAGCTCTCTGAAGCACCGTGATTGTGTTGACCAGGGATGGTTGTTTTCGCTCTTCTTTCCTCTTTAAAATGACTTTTTTTTTTTTTCTTCCTGCCATCTCTTTGATGTCTTTTAATTACTTTTCCCCCTCCTCCTTTAGAGAACTCTGAATAGGTGGGTGAGGTTTATTTATTGGCTTTGCTATGGATGAGGCTGGGTGGTGACCAGCCTCTTCCTCCAGTAAGTCATCTTCAGGGGAATAATACAGTAATAACGGGGGCTGGGGCTGCTTTCCTGGGAGAGGCTGAAAAGCCCCACTGCTGCTCAGTGCAGCCCTTGCACCATCCCGCAGCCCCTGGCCTGGAGCTGAGGCGATTTGCTGGGATGCTCTAGGAAGGAGGAGGCTCTGGTGGATAAAGCGGCTGTCATGGAGCACCGTGGGAGTGACTGGGTTATCTCCCAGTTTGGTTTCAGAGCTGAGAGAAGACTGGATTCTGTATGAGGAGGGAAGGAAAAGTGAGGGGGTTTGGGTGCCCATCTTGAGAAGCTCTTCACCTCCCTGTGGCACAGACCAAGGTTGGCTCAGCGTGGGTCAGGCCTGGGATTAGCAGCTCCCTGTTCTCAGCACAAATGTGTCAGGATCAGCCTCTCTCCGGAGGGAGGCATTTTGTCCCCATCCCCCTCCTCCATCCTCCTCTTGCTCGGGATGGATGGGAAATTTGAGGAATGTTCAGATTTTACTCATTAGCCCAACCTCCTGCTGGCCCTGGTTTAAAACAACCTGCAGGGGCTTCCCTTGATCGGTGATGTATGAGTGGCAGCGATGGGGCAAGCCAGACATTGAGCCTGGCTGGAGTCGGACTGCCTCACATTTCACTGCTAACTTGTCTTCTGCGACTGGACATAATTTAGTCTAATTGTCTTTATGTGGGTTTCTTTCATCATGGCCACAATCCGGTTTAGCCAGCGGCTAACAAGGACATTTCAGTGGGTGCTGGTCTGGGCCATCTCTGGTGCTTCTTTCTCTTTCAGTTTCCCAGGGCAGGGCTGGTGGCAGCTCTCTCTGAAGGAGAGAGAGGTACCTTCAGAAGAGCTGGGCTGAGCACCCAAGAAGTCAGGGAGGGCAGAGGGACCATATCTCTGCAACGAGCACTGGTATAGATCATAGAATCGTTTTGGCTGGAAGAGACCTTTCAGATCATCCAGTCCAACCATTCCCCCAGCCTTGCCAGGGCACCACCAACCCCTGTCCCTCAGCACCTTGTCTCCACAGCCTGGAAACCCCTCCAGGGATCATGGAGACTCCACCTCTGCCCTGGGCAGCCCTTATGGGGAAGAAGTTGCTCTTATGGGGAAGAAGTTGCTTTTCAGGTCCAACCTGAACCTCCCTTGGTGCAACTTGAGGCCATTTCCTCTTGTCCTATCGATTGTTCCTTAGGAGAACAGACTGACCCCTACAACTGATGCTGCTTCATTGCTCACATCCCACTCTCACAGAGCAGGAAAGGAAAGCCAGCTCTACCTTTTGCCTGTCTGGACATAATTGCAAACATGCAAGTCCTAAGCCCTGGTCTGGAGGATAAGAAACTGTCACCAGTGTCTTTCCTTGCTGCTGCTGGAGATAGTGAGCTGCAGAAGTAGGTAAGCCACAGTCAGAGGTCCTTTCTTGGAGCCCTCTGCTCCCAGGCAACACAGAGTGGACTTGCCAAGTTCTCCTTTTGCGCTCTAGCAATGGCAGGTCCTGGTCATTGCTGCTGTGGCTCTCCTGGGAACCTCTGGAGGCCAGGCTGAACCTTAAGTCGCAACACTTTTCAAACCTCTCAGAGGTTTGTGTGGAAAAGATGGGGTTCCCCAGGAGCCGAGAGGCTGCTGGTCCATGCCCTGCACCCATGGAGCACTGAGATGCGCTGCAGGCACAGGCTGGCTTCGGCCATTGGCACTTTCGATGCTCCTGAAGTGTACCAGCGTGTCCGGACATCCTGAGCCGCACACATCCTTCTGCCACCGATGAAGTGCCTGGAACAAGCAGAAGGTGCTTGGCCTCATCCCAGTCTGGGAAAATGGGCCGTGTGCTTGGGTCTCCGGGCTGCCTGCAGCCCGCCACCCGCTCGGGAGCTGCGGAAGCGGAAGGCTCTGTGCTTTGGGAGGGACCGTGCAGCCACCCAGCCGGAATTATCCTGCCCTTTTGTGCGAGATGTTTGGGTTCGGGGTGTTGTTGTTGTTGTTGGGGGGGATTGTCGCTTTGGTTTTCTTGGAAGCATGTCCCTAGATTTTTGACGGGAAGAAGCTGGCGTTTCATGAAAGCCTCTCCCTCATTATTTAATGTTAAAGCACTTCAATTAGTTTCATTTGATTTACTTTGATGCTTTTGTTCCCCGAGGTTTCCAGCACACAGGGCTGCTCCACCTCTCGGTGGCTGTTCCACTTTGATCTCGGCAGCGCTGCTAAGGGCCTCCTGCCACTCCCCAGGCACTGGGGACAGAAGCATCCACGCACAGCAAACCCCAGTCCCGGCACTGGCACCGCCGGGGCTGCGGCTCTGGCTGCTCCGCTTCCCCCCGTCCTGTCGTCACCCCCATCTGTTCCAAAACCAATATTGACTCGGGAGTGGGGGAGCCCCCCGCCAGGCTGGTTTAATCAAAGCTTTCCCCAGCAAATGAAGTTTTTACAAGAAGGTCTCCAGGTGCTCGGGCTAGGGGAGGAGGACACAATGGCCGGCCCGGCGGGGGCTTGCTGCTATGGCAAAGAGGGGGAACCGGAGGGGCCGGGAGCCCCGGGTGAACTCCCGGGGTTAGGCCGTATCTACAGGAGCCAGACAGCGGTTTGAACACAGAGCCAAAACATTTAACATTTGCAAACCAATTAAGAAGGGGAGAGAGGCAGGGAGGGGAGGTCGAGGTATTTCGGCGCAGAACCTTGTTCTCATGGGAATGCCACAGCAAAGCCCTCTCTGTGTGACAGATGCCCTCGACCAGAGTCCCCCAGTTTCACTGGGAAGCCTTCCCTTTCCCATGCCCGCTCAACGTAGCTTTCAAAAGCTGGTACTTACCTAGTTTCTCCTTCTTGCCAAGGGCGAGCAGCAAGGTTTGGGTCTCTAGGGCCTTGCCATAATCATTTGCAGAAGGAGAGTTAATACAACATTGGGAGTGACCCCGAAGCTGCTGGGGAAAGTGCGGGCAAATGTGGGAAGAGCTCTCCAGCACTGTACTGGTGACCGCTCTCTTGTCCGGGTCTCGGTAGTGGTTGTACCTGTGTCCAACCAAGGCTGGAATAGGAAGTAAATCAGTTTGGGACGTGTTGCCCCCATTGACTGGTAGGAAGATCACTTGGGTAACGTCCAGCCTGACCCTGCCGGTGCCAGGTACCACACTGCACGTGGCAGTGGGAAGTTTGGGATTTGCTCCCGACGTTTATCTTCAGGTTCCACTCTATAGCACGCCTTGGGAGGACACGGGGACGTCTCCCCTCCTTCCAGCAACCAGCTGGCTTGCCTGAGGATGGCACAGCTCAACCCTACACCTGTGGACGACACCACAGCGTCACAAATCCATGGCCATCTACATCACTCCTTTGCATGCAAACCGGAGGCCAGGACAGAGTCCAGGTGAGCAAGTCCGATGAAACATGCTCCAGAGCTGGAGGGAGAGAGAGTTCAGAACTTTTTGGGTGTTCTTGTGCAACTAGGGGGGGTGGGGGGGAAAATCCCAGCAATCAGTTAAAAATGCATCCATTGAAAGCAAATAAACAGCTGAGAACAATGGGCGAGGGTAAGGAGAGGGGCTGCCTCGGGGAGAGCAGACGGACCCGCGGGATGAAAGATGACGCGCTGAAAACCGGCATTTAAAAATAAAGCGCCGTCTTTACACCACTTTTTTTAACTACTTGGAATATTTCCCCTGCCATGGAGGTCGCTGCCCGAAGGCAGTTTTGGGCAGGGGCAGCATAAATGGGGTTTGTGGTTAAAAGCCCAGCGCTTTGGCGGCAATTGTAAAATGCTACCAGGCTTCCCAGTAAACGAAGCGCCTTTTATTTTTCCCCCCTTTAAGGGGAATGTAATTAGTTTAAAACCAGCAGCAGGGAAGCACTACGGCTCCTTTTCCAGGGACAATGGCAAAATAAGTGTATCAACACCCTGGCCAGCATATTTTGCTTTCCTGATGAGACCAGAGATTGCCTGCAGCCTCTTTTTTTTTT
>VWZK01007636.1:108653-129998 GCA_013396935.1 Baryphthengus martii | reverse complement strand
TTTTTTTTTTTTTTCTTTTTGTCCCCTGAGAACTACTCGGGGCTGCTCTAAATTGTGCATTTTTATTACAGAGCTCGGGGCTCGGGGGCACTGCAGCTCATCCAGCTCTCCAGGAGTCCTCACGCAACTGCCCACGGGCGCCTGCCCCGCAGGTGACCGAAGCCGGAGGCACTGACTTCTCAGGACTCTGACTCCATCTCCAGAGCTCCACGACTGCAGGAGGGCTTGGAAAATTTAGCCAAGCTTTCCAGCCGTCTTTTGGTTACCTGCCCCAGTGCATTTCTGCTTGACCTGCCTGTGGGAACATCACAAACGGGTTTATTCTCCCAGCACCCCCACCAGGAAAGTGAAGAGTTATTATTTCCTTTGGCTTCTGCTTAGCAATATTTGCTAGTTTCTGAAACAAATTCTCTGGAGCAACTAAACTGAGCGGTATCTTGGGACCAAGATAAAACAAAAGCTTTTCAGCTACAACCTTTGTCCTCCTCATGAGCCTGAGCCTTGTATCGGCTCCAGTGCAGCTGGGGAGGCAAAAGTCGTGCCGAGATTTCTGCATTTGCCTCCACATTTTGCACATATTACATCGCTCCCTCCGGTCGCTGGGCAGGGCGCTGGAGCCTGCCCTGGAGATGCTGCCGCTCACTGCTCTGTCACTGGGTGAGGTTCCTCCGGGATGCTTCTCCCAGCTCCCTTGTTTCCCAGGAAGGGGGAAGCTCCCAGCTTGCCAGGCAATCTGGAGGGACCAGGACGGTTCCCTCCTCCTCCCACCTGGAGCAGGAGGCAGCGGTCCCAGTCCCATCCCACCAGGGCTGTGCCTCCGTCCCAGCCAGCCTGGGGGACACATTATTATTTCCCAGTTGATAGGGTTCAGTGGGACTGAAAGAGCTACACGCCCTCTGGTAATTTGTAGTTTGTCGATGCTGAGCTGACATTTAACTGAACCCAGGGCAGCAGCAGGCAGTGAGGAGCGAGGAATCGCTCCGCTATTGTAAGACCCCAGACAGTGGGAGCTTGGCTAATAGGGGACATTCTTTCCTGCCAGGACTTCCTCCGCCACTTTAATGCATTCAGGATCAGCCTTGGTGATTTGGACTCGTTAACGGCAGCATTCGGGTGACTGTCTTCCCCATTTCCCTAGCATGAATATTATCCCTATTTTGTCCTGCATTGTTCATAACCAGGGGGGGACAATTAATCAGAGCAGAAAGGACTTTATTCAGCTGGAATTCCTTCTGGGGCTGCACCACTGAGAACAAATTAGCAGTTCACACGTTGCAATTGGCCTTTTCTGTGGACACGGAGTTTGGAGCCCGGTCACCTCTGAGGGGTGTGAGGGAGCGTGCACCTTCCCACTGCACACGAGTATCACCGGGGGCTGCCTGAGCTGTTGGAAGGCGTTCTTACTTCTCTGGAGAGGAAGGCCAGGGCTTCTGGGAGTATCTGGACAAACCTCAAAGTGGCCACTAACCACCAACCTAAGCACTTAAATCCACGTCTGCTCCTAATTTAGGATTGCTGCCTTCACCGACTTTTCCTAACCGCTGTTTGCCTGCGTTTCCACGCAGCGAGGCGGCAAATGGCTCTAACCCTGGTCCTGACATTCCCTTGCTTACCTGCCACACTGTTTGTTTCAGGAAAACAGCTGGAAGAACTCATCTCGGAGCAGGTCCGGGCACGCAAGAGCAGCGACCTGTCTGGAGTGAGTATCTGGGAAGGCTGCTGCCTGACCTGGGCTCAGCTCTGACACACGTCTCCGCTGGAAACCCCGACCTTCATGGGCTGAGCAGAAGTGCCTGGCTGACCGCTGGTGCTGCTGCCCCTCCTGCCATCAGCAGGGCTTGGGGAGCCGTAGCCCTGGCACGATGCTATCGACCAGGCGGCCGGCTGGAGGGAGACGGAGAGACTAATGGAGTTCAGGGATTCTCTGACTCGGAGGACACGGTTTCATTCCCTGGGCAGTGAGTGCTAATTGCTGACTGAAAACTGGTAGTACGAGATTCACCTCTTCCCAGAGGACACACCAGTGTCCACTGCAGCTACTGCGAATGTCCGAAGCGGACGTTCCTCACCGTGAAACACAGTGATCTAGAGCCATTATTTTCCATCAGCTCCATCCTGCAAACCATTTCCCAGATGAAGGACTAAACGAATCAAGTTTCCTGTTCTCTGCAGCAGGTGACTAATGGTGTCATCTCTCTGGGGGGGTTGTGTTTAAGGCTTCTTTTGAGATGCTCAGTATTGATTAGTAGGTGGAGTGTGATGGTCCTTATCTGCCTGGCTGCTGAGCTTTGGGGCTTCCCTAATGGTGAAGCAGACAGACCTTGGAAACAAACATTTAATCCAAGGAATGTTAGGAAGGAACAGGCAGGGAACTGAGACATCCTCTCATAAGGCTGTGAAGTTGAAACGTGCTTGCTAACTGCAAGATTCAAGTGGTTTGAGAGCACGGGGAGCACAGAACCTTCCACTCTGCGGTAGTTGGATCAGCCAAGGTCACCAGAAGCCAGATGCTCTTGCCATCTGATGTCTGTTTTTTAGGGTGCTCAAAACTGAGTCACCTCGTCTTACTCTGTTCAGGCAAAATAAATTCAACCTGCAGCCTGTTTTGTGCTCTTAGCAGTCACTGGAAAGCAGCCCAAGGACTGGACCTGGGACAGAAACATCTGAGAGATGTTTCTGCAGGGGAGCAGCAGCAGATTGACTGAGATTGAGTCTGTGGCAGTTCCTTTTCTCAGCAGAGCAGTAAATGACCTGCTCATCAGGATGTGAGTTAATGTGGGTGATGAGCTTGGTCCTTCAGGCTCTGTGGTCTCTAGGCCTGTGTTTGAACCCTACAATCATGTCTGCAACACCCCACTCCCCTAGTCTCTGAGGCTACAGGTAGAGCTGTTCACAAGGTCCTCGGGGACACCAGGCGCCCTGCCCATTGCAATGACTGGGCTAATGGGCTGGAGGGGTGTGGCAGTCACAAAAAGGTTAATTTTCTGAGAGGACAATGAGCTTGGGATGTTCAGACAAGCTGGGCCGGCTCTGTCCTTGTGCTACAGATTTGCTCCAGCAGGCATGAAACTAGAAAGAAGTGATTCAGCCTCTGACCTGCAAGGCAGCCCCGTGGGGCTTGCCAGGTTTTGTTGGAGAAGAGGACATGTTCCTGCATGTGAGCTTCCAGCACCCATCTTGCCAAGGTGCAGGGTAGAAGTGGCAAACCCAGCTGACCCAGCTGGGAAGGGAATGGGCTCTGCCAAGAGCTCTCTCGGGAGCTGTGTCCTTTCCGGGGAGACCAAACAGATCTGCCTGGCTGAGCAGAGTCGTGGGACCGGGGAGGCCCTGGCTCCTGCTAGGACGCTTCTCTCCACCAGCAATGCATTAGGAAGAGATGGAGTTTGGCTAGCAGTCATTCCTCTGATCGATGGGATGAAATTTGATAAGGAAACAGGAGAAATGTGCTCAGCACACACGAAAACTCATCTTTGGATCTTGCCCTGTGGGAAAAAAAGGGCAGGAGGGATAGAGCTGTGAATACCAGCCTTCCTGGAAGGCTTTTCTTGCTGATGGCTTCCCAGGGCATCCCCCAGGGAGTTTTCAAGCGGGAGTTTGCATCTCAGGAACCACAGGGCCAAGATGCAGACAGCCAACGGAAGGGCATCAAATGCTGGCTGGTTTCATTCAGGGCGGGGTCCAGGAGGAAGTATTGGCCCCTGTAAGCAGGTGTAGAAGAGCCAATTTCCCAGCAAACCTGCTCCTGACTATGAGTCAGCCACTTGCTATCCAAACTGGAAAACTTTCAGACCACTTGGCTTATCCTGGAGCACTGCTGGTTTTATGTCAGAGTACCAGAGAGGGGAATCCCACCGGAAGGGGGGCTGTGCTTTCACCAGATGAAGGATTTCTGCATCTATCTCTTGCTACTGAACGTGCAAACCTTGCCCAGAGGCAGGCAAAGGGCAGCCAGCCAGAGGACAAACATCCTTTGAGAGCAGCACTGCGTGCGGAAAGGCCATGCAGGAAGAATCGAGACCCTCTGAGACACTCCGGAGGGCTGAGAACGTGTTGTGAAGCTGCTCTGCCTTCTCTCGGTGATAAATGTCACACAGGGACACACGCGACGTCCCTGCCTTCGCTGCGCAAATGGGAGCAGGGAGGTGGCTGTTTGATCCCCTGGCGCCTGCGCTGCGGCTTGAAATACGGGCTCGTGTCAGCATCAATTTGGAAACGTCTCCGTCAGGCAGGCACGCTCCCCTCGGATGCGTGGCGGTGGCAGGCAGCGCACCGCGACTGCGATAAATAAAATGTACTCATTTACTGAAATGGGGGCAATCTACACCGAAACAGGCTGCAGGAAGCTCGCCCTCCTCCCGTCGCGCCCAGTGAGTCACTGCAGCTCCCTGAAGTATCAAGATCTGGAAAGCACCCAAGACAACAATCAACCAAATCGGGTCTCTCGGCCGATAAAGCTGCATTATCAGGCTCCATCCAGCTGCTGAGTCAGCCCTCCCCACCCTCCCAGCCTGGCAGGCAACCAGGGAGCGGGCTGCTGCCGGAGCGATAGGGGATCAAGGCCCCTTCCCACCCCGTGCAGCTTCCTCAGCGGCCGATAATCCACCCGGCTGCGGTCGTCTGCTCTGCCAACCCACGCGGATGGGTGATGTTAACCTGCGGGGTTCATCCGCTGGAAGCTGCACGGATGGGCCAAGCCAGAGCCCGGCCGCTCTCGCCCTTCCTGCACGTGTGTGGCATTTTGCTGGGGACGTCGCTGGCTTTGGCCGTCAGCTGGCTGGTGGCACTGCGCCCGCTTCCCCCAGCTGAGTGTCTGGCCCTTCCATCCTTCCCACCAGGTGCGGGGATCTGGCGTGGATGGTGCACCAGGATGCCCCGTCACGGTGCAGACAGCCCGGGTTCCAGTTTCCCATGGCTCGCCCTTGCCCGTAGGCGTTGGAGCAGAGCTGGATGAGGCAGATGGGCAGAGCTGCAAGCGCACACGGGCTGCGAGGAAGCCAAGCGGCAGGAGAAGGAGGCCCTGAGGTGAAAAACCTTGTGACTGTCACCTGCCCTTTGATGGTCACACCCGATAGGGCTGGTGAGGCAGCCGCAGCCTGCCCACGGCGGCTCTCCCAGCAGGCCTGGCTCCCCTTGCTCCCCTGGGTGCAAAGGCCGCGGGGGTTCCATCCCAGCCAGGCTTGTGAGCAGACCTGGGACAGAATGGGCTGAGCTCACCAGCTCCTGGGCATCTGCATCTGCTGTTGCTGGGAGGAATCCTGCAAAGAGTGTCTGGGAGAGGGAAAAGAGGGTGCTGGGAAGAGCTCAGCATGGTGATAGTGCAGGTGGGAGTGCTCTGGAAAAGCTGCAGAGTGCCTCATTTCTTTGCAATATTTAGTGTCTCCATCTAGCACTGCTGTATTGTTTGCATTACGGTACATTATCAGTGATGCTGTTTTCCCATGTCCTAGAGTTTCAGAATTTCTGTTCAACCATAATTTAGGGACTGTGACTAACAGTGGTTTGGAACTAAAACAGGTCTGGAAAAGGCAGAGTTTTTTGCAGAGCGCAAACCTATCTTTGCAGCTTCATTTGCTTCCTACTCAGCTTTCAAACCTCCACAGGTTCTTTCCCCACCAAGCTTCGTTTTGAGTCTCTCTTTTAAATCTGTCACATTTCACTTGGCTCAACAATGAAATGAGACACAGACCTGAGCAAGCAAACTTGGGACCAGAATGTTCAGTATCTCTGCAGCTGGATACATTAACTTGGGACCAGAGGATGGAAATTCCCAGCATGTTCAGTGCACGAGCCTCACGCTTCAAAAAAAAAATNCTGCGAGTGCCCCCGCGCGGTGCCGGCTGCCCCTGCTCGGGATGGGGCCGGGACCGGGACCAGGAGCAGGCCGAGTGGGACAACCACGGGAACGAGGAGAGAAGCCCTCTGGGAGTTGGAAGGGTCACCAGCGTGGGGTGGTTCTCCTGGTCCCCAGCACCGCTAGGCTCTGAATCTCCCCCTGGGCTTGGCACTGGGGAGGCTGCACCACGAATCCTGGGGTCAGGTTTGGGACCCTCTCTTCCAGAAGGACATTGAGGGGCTGGAGCGTGGCCAGAGAAGGGCAATGGAGCTGGGGAAGGGTCTAAAGCACAAGTCTGGTGAGGAGCAGCTGAGGGACCTGGGCTTGTTGAGCGTGGAGCAAAGGAGGCTCAGGGGAGACCTTCTTACTCTCCACAATTCCCTGAAGGGAGGTTAGAGCCAGGGGGGGGTGTCTGTCTTTTCTCCTAAATAACAAGCAATAGGACAAGAGGAGGGAGGGGCTGAATGAGGACAGGTGACCCTTCCTCAGCCTGTTCCCAGACCAGTGACCAAGTCTTTGCAATGTAGTTCTGTGGTGTTTCCCTTCTGCAGGGCGTGGTGGAGCTGGCAGGGTGCAAGGGGAGGTGGGCAACACTCCTTATTCGAACTCACTGCCCTCCTCCCTGCCCAGCACAAGCACTGGGAGGGGTAAACTCAGGATGCTCACCTCCAAATAGCAGGACAAATGCAAAGTCTGAAAGCTTGGGCTGCTGATGGCTGGGGAAGGGGCTGCTCTCCTTCCCATCACATCAGTGTGCGGGGCCTACCGTGTGCTGGCTAAAAGGCTGGCGAGGCATGGCCAGTGTGGTACAGTCCAGGAGGNAAAAAAATTTAAAAAATAGTCCCTGCTAAAGAAGCCAGTGGGAAAAGCACACAGGATGGTGAGTGGAGCTGGGGACTTAGTGCAGCTCATTCTGGGGGATCTCAGCCAGCACCTGCACATCATTCATCTTCTTTTATTGCCCTTTCTCAGCTTCTTGCTGTATTTTAATGCAAAGCCTGATACCCCCTTCGGAAAGAGACATTCTCCAGGCCTTCCTGTGTGCTTGGGAACGCTGCTGGCCCTTATATTTTGGACAGATATATAGACAGAAAAAAAAAATTGGGACCAGGGATGTGGTGAAAGTATTTTCACTATCAGAAGCCTTGCTTCCCTCAGACTGGCCCGAGCAAAGCCGGGGCCACAAAGCCCCACGACATTGCCCCGTGGTGTGAGTGACCGTGCAGTGCAAGACCCCCCAGTGAGGAGGTGGAAGGATGGGGATGAGGGGCTGGGGCAGGGCAGTTGATGTGGCTGGTGCTGAGCCCAGTCCCTGTCCCTCGCTCCAGCACGGCTGGTGGCTGGCCCTGCAGCAGCAGGTGTGGCAGGACATGTTCGCTCCGGGGCTAATCCCTTGTCCCTATTTTCCTCTCAGCATGGGAAAGCAAATCGCTGCTTTTAATCTCATTTTCCAGCTCCCACCCCAGAGGGGGGCACAGGCCCAGGTGAGAATGCTCCAGCTTCCTGGATGAGTTTATTTTATCCCCTGACCTGACCCATATGCTGGACAGTGAAGAACTGTGGGGGTCGCTGGAAAACCAGGGTGGTTGCACAGCAGTGAGCACAAGGCCCACCAGAGAAGGGGAGAGAGCAGCCCAGGGTCCTCTGGGCATGCCCCTTGGATATTTTCTCACCTCTGGGTGCTATATCAGACCCTTTGCCTTGACACGAGCTTCCCTGAGTTACACACCCCTCACACACTCCTCCCTGGCCCTGATCCCCAGCAGAGCAGGGACTCCGAGCTCGCTGCCAGCACAGGGAGGAGAGAGAGAACTGTGGGGCTCAGGCAGCTGCCAGCCTTGCCTCAGATCTCCCCCTCCCGGCAGCGCTCCAAGCCCCTGTCCCAGATAACCACTGGTGACCTCAGAGCATCTCCCTCCATTCTCATCCCCAGGAGGTCCTCGGTAGCCTTGCCCTCCCTCTCCCAGCTCTGCCTGCAGCTCTGGGTTTGAAGCTACTTAGCAGGCAGCAGCTTCAGACACATTTTGTGGCCACACGCAGAGACAATAATCACTTGTAGTCTGGCCTCGGCATCGCCAGCGGCCCGGCTGGCTGCACGGCGGAGGCAGCGAGGACGGCATCTCGGCGTGTGGATGGCATTTCTCATCACCCTGGCACCTGGCATCCCACCCACAGGACCCCCCAGGCGGCGGGGACTCCACGCCTGCCTCGGGGCTGCACGGGTTAAAGAGCAGCAGGGATTTTCCCACTGCGCACCAGAGCCCCACATGGTTTTGCTGGCGGCTGAAACGTGACTTGAGCTGGGTCGTGGTAAGTGGGTGGGATGAGAGTTTCACGACCTGGTTCCAGCAGAGGCGTGGGCAGCATCACTAGAATGATTAATACTGGGGGGAGGCAGAGAGAGACCCAGCAATGCGCTGATAAGGGAGGGCTGACAGAGACGAACGACAATAACAGAAAGGACCCGCTTGTCAGTCACCTCAAGAAATACCCCCCCAGGAAATGATAAACTGTGTGTGCCACCTGCTTCCACCTCTGTTGACTCAAACCATGGGATACCTGAGAGGCCAGTGCACGCATGATGTGAGATTTCCAGTGTTATTTATTGGAGCTCGTAATTCAGATGAGAAAATGGAAAATATCATGCGCCTCTCATCCCAGCTGCCTCTCAGGCTGCCCAGCCTGCTTGCCGCTCCCTGCTTCTGGCAGCTGAGAGGTGAAGCGCAAGAGAATCCAGATGATCGCTAAAGCCTCGCTTCCTGGGGCTCTGGAGAACTGGGTCCTTGCAAATTTTCACTCCGCAGCTGCTGACGACAGGGTGGAGGGCAGGTGTGGGGAAGGGGAGGTGTGAGATGAGAAGAGGAACAGATGTGATTCAGACAGAGCAGCTCTGAGATACTCAGCACCAGTCCTGGCAGTTGTGATTCTGCTGCCTGTGTTGAGACCCGTGCTGGGCCACCCTTACAGGATCTGGTAGCAGAATTAAGTGGCATATTAGCAGTAAGTGGACCTGCCCTTCTGTTTATGACTAGATAGCATCAGCTGCTGCCAGCCATAAACTGCTTCTAGCTAAGCAGGCAGGGAAGCAGGTAAGAAACCTCAGTGCAACCAGAGGCTCAGCAGAGGGGCTCAGGGTCGCTCTGGGGCTTTATGGGCAGGGGAGCATCGTGCAGCGTGTGAGCAGCCCCTTCTAGCCGGGCTCTGCGGTCATCTCCTCTGCACTGCCGGCTGCATTTGGAATGCAAGGAGAATATCAGCGACTTCTGGAGATCACACAGGTGAAACGGCTGCATCAGCTCAGCCCGAGGAGGGTCCGTGTCCTGGGGCTGCTCCACCAGCCCCTGCCCCTGCCTCGCAGCTCTCCCCGCCGGCGGGACCGGCTCCGGTGTGCGCTGCCCTCTCGTGGCACCGCTCTGCTCCCTACAGGAACCGGGGCCGGGTACAAGCAGAGCTCCGTCCGTAGCGGGCTGAGCTCCCGCGGGGCTGCCCGCGGCTCCCACTCCGGCTGCCGCCCNTAGTTCTGTGGTGTTTCCCTTCTGCAGGGCGTGGTGGAGCTGGCAGGGTGCAAGGGGAGGTGGGCAACACTCCTTATTCGAACTCACTGCCCTCCTCCCTGCCCAGCACAAGCACTGGGAGGGGTAAACTCAGGATGCTCACCTCCAAATAGCAGGACAAATGCAAAGTCTGAAAGCTTGGGCTGCTGATGGCTGGGGAAGGGGCTGCTCTCCTTCCCATCACATCAGTGTGCGGGGCCTACCGTGTGCTGGCTAAAAGGCTGGCGAGGCATGGCCAGTGTGGTACAGTCCAGGAGGGTAATGGGTATTGGATTGCTCCCTTAGGATTGAACCTAATCCTCATTAGACTGAAACCCATTTCAATTAAGACAGGCTGGGCTCCTCCTTTGTCTTTCTTTTAATTGGACCGTTCCTGCTGCTAAATGGGCAGCTTAAGCATCCCAAAGACCCTGAGAAAAGCCCGGCATGTCCCCTAATGGGGTTTGAAAGTGGAGAAATAACAGCATAATCAGTCTCTTCCTCTTTGTGTCAGCCCTTGATTCACACCGCCTGCCCCCCTCCCCTTCACACCCTTTCACTGAGTGGCTGCTGACAGATGGGAACAGGGCCGCCACCTCAATGGGGTTTGTCGGGGGCTTTCATGGGCCCTGTTGCCATTCTCTGTCCTTCTTCTTCGTCTGCTCTTGGCCTTTGTGCCAAGACTGAGAACAAGCTGGGAAAGCTGAGCCCGTCCTGTAAATACCTGCTGGATCAGCTTAGGGCTGAAAGGACAAGATGGGGAGTACTTGGCACAGCTCTTTATCCCTTCCTCTGCTCGCTTTGCTTTCCCTCCTCCACCCTCTCTTGTTCCTTTTTTTTTTTAGTATTTATATAGCCTGATTTTCTCTCGCGCTCTTCATCTCTCTCTGTTTTCCCTGCACTTTTTTCCTCCAGCAGCATTTCGTTGTCTCTCTTCACTCTTGTTCTCCTTCCCGTGACCCCTTTGTTGGCCTTTACCAGTTGGCTTTTGGCTCGCCTAGACCTCTCCTCCCAGGCCATGGGAGCTTGAAGAGGACGCATGACCTACTTCCAGGGACCCAAAACTGAGGTAATTGCTGGACAAGCAGCCCCTGCATCTGCCTGCCCTGACATTCCACATGCTTTTCTACCCCAGTGTCCCTATGTTTGGGGCAAGCCACTGGAGAAGCACAGGCTTCTGTGCATACAGCTAATTTCTCACCAAACTGGTCCAAACCAAAGCCTGCCCTCTATGTGGACCTGATGGGCTTGGCCAAGCCCACACTCAGGGCTTCCCCCAGTTCAAAATCCAGATGTTGTGCTCCCTCTTCCACACAGACCAGCCAGGAGGGGAATCCTTCATTGCCATAGCTGGGATGGATGAGGGTTTTTCCTTGTGTTGACAGTAGAAGAGAAGCTCAACACGGCATTCATTTGGGGAAGAGGTTTGGTGACTGACTTGCTCTATCTGTCAGTTAATAGTCAAGAGGGTGTCCTAACCAGTCTCTGCCACAGGTGACTGCTGGGAATGTGAGCTCAGAGCTCTGGACTTGGCCCAAGATATCCTGGGACAAAAAGAGCTTTCACCTCATGTATCGAGAGACTCTTCTACTACCCCAGAGGCTCCTCTCATGCTTGGAGGACCACCCTGGTGCTGGGGACATCTTGGAACACTTCTTGAGCAACCTGCATGGTGAGATGCTCTGGCTGGAGAGGGTCTTCACAGGTTTCTGGGCTGCACTTGCCCAGCTGACAGCTTCTATCCTCTGGTGGCCCCCAGCCCAGCCTCCCCCGGGGGTTCCGTGTGCTGAGCTGTAAGACAAAAGCCGGTGGGAGGCACCAGGTGTGTGTCAACCTGCTTAAGGCAGACAGGTCACCTCCAGATTAACTTGCATAAATCCTGACTTCATTAAAGCTGCAATCCCCTCTTGTGCAGACAGCGCTGGCCAGGAGTGGTGAGGTGAACGTGTGCAAGTCGCGCTGGCCGTCTGACCCTGTGTTGGTCCCAAGGCAGCCGGGATGAAATCGATCTGGAGTGGTCCCAAAGAAAGAATGAAGTTAACTCCTGCCCAGGAGCTGTGGCAAAAGTGTTCTGAGGGAACGGGAAGAAAGCAGAGCAATACAAAAGCTGGATAGAGCTGCTCAGTGGATGCTCGCGTTGCTAAATGATGGATCCTCTTTGGAACATCACAGCTGGAAGTAAAGGGAGCTCTTGGGTTCTGTGTGTGAGCTCTGTAGATGCAGGAGACCGAGGCCCTGTTTATCACTTGGTCATCAAAATATGTTTCCACCATCCCACCCACGAAAGAGGATGAAAAGTGAAATATGAAGAAAACTGGCATCATTTTTAGCTTGTTCTGCAAAGACCTCTGGCCTTCTTCTGGACTTGATGATCTTAAAGGTCTTCTCCAACATAAACAATATTACATTTCTTAATTAAACTTTCCCCAGGAGTTGGATTTTTGAGTAGGTCTCCTCCACTCTCTCTCTCACTGTACGTCTCCTCCAGCATCTCCCTGCACCTTCTCATGCATCTCCTCCCGAGTTTCCTCACGCTCCTTAATCCGTCTGTGCTCTGCTGGGCTGATGTTTCTGCACATAATGGGACACGGTCATTTTTTTCAGAGCTGACTGGAAGCAACTGTGATGGCACCGTGCACTTTGTGCCTTCCTCCCACACGTCACCTCCCAGCTGTTGAAACCTGCTCTGTATGTCCCACACAAGGCTCACGCGCGAGGGAACCGCGCACTCAGGGGCGCGCTTACGGAGCGCTCCGCCTTGCGATAATCGCTCAGTCATGCAGGTAATAACCCAGCCCTCAAGCAAGGGCTGATTGGGCGCTCATGCACGATGTCATCAAGCACCCAGGCATGACGCTGCTGGCCGCTCATGCATAAATTAATTGGGTGCTCAGGGGTGGTGCAAATGTGCGCTCATACGTGTTCTGAGCGGGAGCTCAGGCGTGAGCCAGCAGCTCATATGTGAACTTATTGGGTGCTCATGTGTGACGTAATTGAGCAACCAGACAGAAATTAATCGGGTGTTCTTGCATGAAACTAATCAGGTGCTGTGTGGGCGCTAATTGGGCCCTCATGCATAAATTAGCTGGGCGGTCATGCGTCAGCACGCCGGGCTGTCATGCGTGTACAAAACGGGTGCTCACGCATGAGCGGATGGGGTGCTCATGTGTAAAGGAATTGGTCTGGGAGGCCATCTGGGCGCGCTGTGCTCACGCCGGGCATGCTGGGAGTTGTGGTTCTTTCTCATGGCAGAGGTGCCCAGAGAGGCATGGTGGGATCCCCCCTCCATGAGCTCCCCTCTGTGGATACCGTGAGGGTACATGGCACGGAGGAGATTTCAGCCTCCAAACCAGCTCAAGCTTCAAACCGGTCCCGAGTGGGGCTTGCGCCAAGCTCTGAACTTCCCTTCTCCACGGCACACTCCGTGGCCTGTGTGTGTGATGGAGAATTCAGGTCTCAGCTCTAAGTTTGGGTGTCGCTTCTTCATTAACAGATACACAAACAAAACACCACAGCAACCACCACCAACTTTGCTATATCCAGGTATCTATTCCTAAAAATGTTCTCTACAGAAACACCCAAGCGTGGATGAGGGATACATCAGGCATGTCTCTCTAGCTCTGGTGTAATGCATCTAATCTTACCCCCGTGCATGCACATTCCGGTGGATTGGAGACCACTGTGGCCACAGCCACACCAAGACGTCCTGCTGTTGTTCTGTGAACATGACCTGTGCTGAAGCTCTGCCTGGTGTGGGCTGCTGTGTGGTGACACAGGCTGTTCAACCCAATGCACTGGCACTTGAGGGGACGTAGAGAAAAATAAAATGCGGTAAATTACGTTTAACTAATCTATAATTAACGTGTTTTCTGTGTTTCCATGCAGGATTTCCCTGCATGACAGCCGCTTGGTTGCTGCTGCCATTACTCCAGGTAACTCCTACAGAACTGGGGTGAGGCCGCACAGGAGACCTGCAATCTCTGTCCGTTGGTGAACTTTTCAGTATTTTCCAGAGTAGAGAGATGTCCTTTTACATCTTTAACATATGATGTCACCTACTCCTAGTCCTTGGATTCGTGGAAGCCTGACCTGTCTTTTCCTGTACATCCAGAGACACAGAAAGGAGACTTTGCCTGGGTGTAGTGAAGCCATGGAAGGTAAGAGAGCTTGCAGGGCTTCCAGCTCCCACTCCTGCTCTCAGGGCTCTCACAGCCAACATCTGCTGCAGCTTTCGCTCCCGCTGCTGCCTGTGACATGTTTGCAGGAGGAGCTCTGGCAGTGGCTGCGTGCTTCCCACTGGCTCATCTTTTCATAGCACATAATCTGATCTATGAGCATTTTAACGACTTCCCATCACAGCCATATCACCCAGCACGGGAAATCTTACGGGGCTCCTCTGCACGACTTACAGAAAAAAAAAAAAGCAAGAGCTTCATTTATCTGTATGTAAGTGCGTGTCGGTCCCTCAGACATGAACTCGACCTCCCTTTCCTTTCCCTTCCAAACAGGTCATATGTACTGGGGGGTTCTTTTCTCTTCCATATGGTGTCAAGCCCACCTTGGGCCGGAGACCCTGGGAGAGCGCCTGGCAGACAGCTGGGAACAGAGGGAAAACAGCAGCCGCCGCTACTGTAACTTCCAAAGGGCCGCAGCAGGATGGGAGAGGGATGCAGCTCCAGGAGCTGTCTCCCTGGAAACCGCAGCGTAGGAGACATAATGAGGAGTGTCCCTCCCCTCCAACAGCTCTTTAATTCCTTCTTCATCTTTCTTTACAGCTGGGGGAGTGAAGAGCTGGATGGCGGGGCAGTGTGTCCCCCCTCAGCCCAACCTATTGTGAGTTTATGACACCTAGTCTTAGAAAAGCACATTTTTAACCCAGCTGCCGCTATAACTTATTGCGATGCCTTGTTATAGCTTGGGAGCGGAGGGGGAGGGAGAAGAAAGGAGGTCATGCAAAGGGTGCTGTGTGGCTCAGAGGGGACCCTCAAAAACAGTCAGGGCAGGAGAAAGATGCGGGCTCCCAGCTCGTTCTCATTTGGCTCTTCCCACAAATGCGGTACCTCAATGATGCATTCAAGTCTGGGACATCCAGAGGGACACTGGGGACAGAGCAATGGGACATATTCCTTCATGCTGCCTAAAACCATCTACCTTCTCACACTCCAAAGGCAGGTGACTAAGGCAGAGGAGGGATGAGAGCCCCATGGATTCAAGGTCCCCATATCGTCACTGCTGCTGGTGCCGGGGCACCGAGTGAGACCCTGGAGAGTGAGCTCACTACCTGGTGCAGCTGCACCCTGGGGTGCCCAGCTCACCTACAGGAGCAGGTAGGCACCCTGCACTGGAACAACCGGCCCCTCCGAGCAGGGAGGAGGATTGCTCCCCAGGAAAGGGCATCCGGGGCCGTTCGGCCTTTTTCCCGGCAACGGAGCCACCCCTGCAGGGCAGTGCTTCCCCACCCTGCCCCATCCCTTGCCACCTCCCTTTTTGTCCTTCCTCCCTTTTTGTTATTTGAGAAATGAATTTTAAAAAATGGAATCAGTTTTCCCTTTGGGGGGATTAAAGCCCTCAGCATTCAAGCTCCCAGCACAGGAAACAGTGGCTTTTCTTCTGGTGCAACTTGGAAAGACATGGCTCTCTGTTCTCCCTGAAAGCCCCTCACACTGAATGACCCACAGGCCCTGAATGAAGTGCCTCTCAATTAAAAGTTTCCCATTGATGCCGCCTGAATGAGACCTTGCTGCGGAATTCACCCTGGCTGAATGGCCTGGGCCTTCATCAAATATTAAGGGGCCAATAGATTTCCCACAATATTTGTACACCTTCCTTTGTGGAGATTTTTCCCTCCATTGAACCAGAAACCGTTAACACATCCGCTCCCGACGCGCCCCCTTCTTGCTGCTCATTAGGAGCCGTGGCGGCAGGGATGGCCGCTGCTCTGCCCACCCCTGGGACAGGCCTGGGGCGGGCAGGGCACAGGAGCAGCCACCTGCTTGTATTCATCCCCTGGCAAGGCCAAGCCCAGCTTGAAATCCTGTGGAAAAATGAGAGAGATGGGAACGGGCAGCGGTTCTCACCACAGTATCCTCACCTGCCCAGAGCTCTGGGCAAAATTCCTCCCAGCCAGGGGTCACCTGCTCAGAGAAGGGGCTTTGGTGGCATCACCATGCTCTCTCCTGGTGGTCCTAGGGACAAGGCAGGAGAAGGGGAGCCCCCCCTCCTGCTCCCCATTCCCAGCACAAAGAGAAAGTGGTTTTAAATCCGGGGCTCCCTTCTGCCTGGGGACAAAAGCTCTGAGACACTTGAAGAGCAGCGAGGGCCTCGCTGACAGCTCTGATTGTTAAAGAACAGTGGCAGCAAGGCGGCCCCCACCCCTATTAATGATGCTAATTAGAAACCATGCAGGGCAGCCTCGTGGGGGTGGGGGTGAGGAGAGAGGGGTGGGCTCTGCATAATTTATTCTCACTTAATCTCATTAAAGGGGAAAAAGAGAGCAAAAGAGAAATGAGTGTGGGAACACAGGGCATGGGAGGAGAGCTGCTGCTCTGGCCTTTGCCAGCACCTCTTTCTGCCAGAGGACTTCATGGAGCTGAGTATCATCACCCCAGCTTTCCAGGTGGGGAAAAGAGGCATGGAGGTGGGTAGCTGAGGTTGCACAGCAGGTCAGCGAGAGCTGGGAGCTGAACCCAAGGTGTCCACGCCTCCTTACACCTTCTCCTGCTGCTGTTTTCCCTTCCCACGTTGTTCTGAAGAGTGGGATTGCCAGAGGGCTGGAGAGGTGAAGGTGTCACAGCCTCACTGAGCCAGGTGTCAGGCAGAGCAGAGACAGGCCCTGACCTTGCAGCAGCAGCCGCAGAGCTCTAAGCTCAGATAAGCGCCTGATGAAACCATTGCTGCGTTGTTATCAGCAGGTTGTAGGAGACAGAGGTTGGGAAGAGCCTGTCCTTGCAGGCCCCCTGGGATCCTGCCCACGTGCGGCTCCACACGCTCGTCCTGCTGCCAGGAGGAGGCTGCCTTTGCCCTGCCTTCATGGCCTGCTGGCCTGTAGCTTCAGACTGGTATGGATGGGAATAACCCCTTGATTTCCACCACACACAGTCAGAGAGCCCCTGCCCCACCGCGCCTGCAGCTGAGCGAGGGATGCAAAGCATCCAGGCGCACGTTACGCTCGAAGCAAACCTAGGGGAAGGACTTGTGGTGCTTGGGGTCTCCTGTCAGCACCCTCAAACTGGACCAGCTCTCATTAGCTCTCCTCTGAGGTGCACTGTTATTGCTGCTGGGGAGCACTTCAAAGCTATTTCACAGCCAACAGGATAATAAAATTCACATGTGGCTGCCCAGAGGGACAGGACCCTGAAACGAATCCCAGCAAGCGCAGACATTCTGGCATAACTCAGGCTAAGAGTAAAGCAAAATGAGGAAATGGAGTGATGTTTATTTTTGTCTTTCTTTTTCACCTTCTCTAAGAAACTTCCTTCTGCTCCTCAGCTCTGCCAGCCCAGAAGAGCTCCTTCTGAAGAAGAAACCAGGAGAAGGGAGACATAATGACCAGGCTCAGCGCTGGCCTCGCTGATACTTGCCAGCTCAAGCATGAAGGACTTGTGGAAATGAAAGAGCTTTTTAAAAAAGCTCCATGGGAATGTGACCTGGAGAAATCTAAGCAGAGGGACACGGGATGCAGGCTGTGTCCTGGCAAGCTACAGGGCAACCAGGTATGTGGTTCCTCAGGAATGACGCTGACACCAGCCAGTATCTGGACACCATCAAGGTGTCAGCACCATGAGGGCTTCAGGAGGAAGAGACAGTGGATCTTGGGTAGATGAAGTGTTCAGGAACATCTCTTTGCCTCTGCTTTTCATCTGCCCTGCTCTAGGCAGCAGGGATGACTGGTGTGTAGACAGTGTGGGGACTTTCCCACCTGGAGATCAGTGTGCAGGGCTTGTGCTCACACTCGGGAACGTGGAGAGGTCTGGCCCTCCTTGGGGTGGGGATGAAGGAAGGGGAGGATATTACTGCTCCTTGAATCTGCCTTTTGGGCTGTGGTGGGGGCTGTGAAAACCATATCCTGTTATCCTCTGGAGCAGAAAAAATTGCCATTCCTTTCCTCCACTGACCTGGAAATTGTTAACATGTTCCTGTGGCCCGTGGGTCAGCAGCAGCACTGCCTGGGTCGCCACGCCGCATTGTGTGGGGGGGAATTAGCCACCTGTTCCCCAGCCCTAATCCTGCTTGCGGGGCTCTGCTTCGCCTGCCTCCTGCACCCTCTGCTCCACAGGCACAAAAAGGCCAGTTAACCTGGGAACTGCTGTGCTGGAAGATCAAGGGGAAAGGGTTTCTCTTTGGGAGGGGGATCTGGGCTGCGGGGAAGGGCATGGGAGAGAGGGAAAGGCAGGAGAGGTGAGTGGTGCCTCGAGCAGGAGAGCCAGAGGAGTTGAGCAGCTGTTTCCACCCAGGACTCACAAGCCCTTTGGCCACACTCATCCGTGGCTGGGCTGGTGTGGTGTTGGATGCTGAAGCCTGCTCCTCAGCTTGCTTTACCCCCACCTTTTACACTGTTCAGGGCTGCAAATGGACTTCCTCCATGCCTATCAGCAGAGACGAAGCATTGCCTGAAGCCAGCTTCTTCCAGGTGTGGTTTCCAGCAGGCACTGCTTGGCACCGAGTGGTCTGTGTGACAGCAGCGAGGCTTCTCAGCTCCATCAGCTCTGCATGGGAGCCACTGTCCTGAAATCCTGCCCTTCCAAACGTCTGGAGGAGAGAGAAAGAGCAAACCAGTACCTCAGAGATGGAACCAGACTCAAGCCCAGGCTGCGTGTGGCCCTCACCGTCAGCTTTCCAGCCCTGAGCTCAGAGACACAGCCTAATGAACGAGCAGAGGGGTGGGTGCTTTCAGGAGCCCTCAGAGCTTTAGCAGGACTCTGGGACATTCCCAACACAAGACATGGCCAAGGCACAACTTCTGGATACAGGAGGACTGTCTCCTGAGTTCTGAGCGTTGGACTCAACACCTCAGTTTGGCTTTAGGCAGAAAGAAGGCATAACATTCACACTCATCTATTTCTGCTTAGAGGCTTTCAACAGAGGTGGATGGTGAGATCCCTTCAGTGAGGCCAAATCCTTGGTAGCAAAGGAAGTGCCTGCAAACTGGCTACAGGTTCCAGCAAGGACATCTTGTATTTATCTGAGCTGCCTGCCTCCAGCTGTGGTTTCCTTGTGTTTTCGTGTGTTTCCCCTTCTCTGCAGATCTCAGCAGCCAACTGCCCACTTGGCCACAAGGAAGGAGGCTTTAAATGTCTTCTGAACCAGAGTCTTGGCAGCCCAAAGGACAAAGCGCAAAGGAAGGCAGATGGCTGAGTAGAAAACAGGCAGTTCCTTCGTGAGATACAATGGGCTGCGAATTCCCCACAGCCTCTGATGCTGAGCGCAGAGGCGTGGAGAGCAAGGGGCTGTAGCCCTGCTCAGCAAACAGTAGCACTGGCAACGCTCTCCGAGTTTCTGGACTGCCCTCTACTCCTTGGGGAGCTCTGGAGCCATCCATGTGGGCAGTGTGTGTGATTTCCCATGTGCTGTGCTCTGCATATGTCTCGAGCACATGGAGGGAACGGTTCCAAAGCCAAGGGACCAAAAAGAGAAAGGAAAAACGAATGCCTGCGTTGAAAAAGCTTTCATCAGACTTCATACTTCCACACTTTGATGTGTTCCTCAGCCTAACCTTGGGCTACTTGATGCAGATGGGCTGAAGCTTTGAGGGATCAGACTCACAGCTCCTCAGGCCCAGTGCTGATAGAGTTATCCAGACTCCTACTGTGGGTGGAAGTTGTGAAGAAGGAAGTCAGACACGTTTGGGTAACTCCGTTCCAGTGCTCTGTGGAACCCTCCGCTGGAGATTTGCAGGTGAGACAGAGCCTGGCCGCGAGCTGTTGTGAGAAGTCACTGTGTTTCGGAAGCTCTTGGAAGCACCTGCTGGTTGCACCTCATGCTACCACGCAGACTAGTGAGAACGGCCACCAGGATACAGAGGAGAATACATGACAACATCTGTGCGCAAGGGGCTGCCACAGCTGCCGCAGTGCCCATCCATGAAAGCGCCCCGTGGCTCCATCTGGTTTGGAGACAATCCCAGTTCTTATGGAAACACATGGCCGACATCTGGGGAAACAGGAAACGGCGGCAAGAGTTGCCCCAGCAACGGCGTGTCCCTCCGTCTGGTCCCCCACTGGGAGAGCCATGGGATCGGCAGCTCGCTGCCGCTCGGGGAATTCAAAGTACAAGACCACGGCGACTGATTGATGGGTCGGGTTCAATGGGGAGGGATATGATTAATAAGTGTTATGGCCCCATTGTTCCCGCTGTGCGCTTGTCAGTGCCGGTTAGCGCTGATGGACGCTTTGATGACTCTATGCCCATGAGCGAGCCACTGACTTGATGAATCTCAGCCAGCAGAATAATATTTGCTACGAACCCCTTCTGCATCCCTTGGACAATAGCAGGGCCAGGCTGCATTGTGCAGGATGTGGGATCCGGCTCGGGTACTGAGCCCTGATTTTTTTTTATTTTTTTTTTTTTTCCTCCAGCACGGCAATTCGGCAGCCCTCGCCGCTTTCCATCACATCACCCCCCCTTACGGGATCCCTCATCCTAGTTGGCAGCCGGCTGTGCCAGGGAAGGAGAGAAGGATAAGAAATTGTGGCTCTTTCTTAAGCTTTCTTAGAAATGCAAACACAGGGGCTTTCAGGCTGGAATGTCGCTATGGTCTGGAACCGACAGCAAAGTACTTCTTTGTGCCAAATATTTGTGTTTTGCAACCCAGTGTGTTTTCTTTAGGCACTGTGCACACTGGCAAGGGGCAGGCACATGCTACCACAATGTCTTGTGAGCTGGGCTTTAATGAGCTGTGCTGTTGGCTCTCTCGGGACGTGCCTTGATTGCTCTGTGCTTTGACCACCCTCTAGTACCTGGGCTGCTCAGAGGTTCTGGGCACTCTTTGGGACAGGAGAATGCCAGGGATGTATGCTGTCACCTCACTGGTGGCTGCTGCAACCTGAATCATCCTTGCCAAAGACACCCTGCGATAAGCAGTATCTGCACCAGCAGGAACCTTCTTCCCAGAGCACTGTCCTGCTGTTCAGGACAAAATGGTTTCTGAATGCAGAGCTCAGCCACGTTCTACTTCTGCTCCGACCTGGACAGAGCGAGCCCCATCCCTCCACAAAGCAGCAAGAAGGTCTGGGAGTGCAGAGGGAGGGGATGCTCAGTCAGAGCTGCCCCAACACGTTCCATCCAGTATGGCTCATTGACTCCACCAGTTTGTCTCCTGCTGGTCATCCGTCCTTTCTGATGTTTTAATAAGGTTGCTGCCGCTGTGGGTGAGCTAAAGCTGGAGCTTTTTTATGCAAAGGCAACAATGCTTGGTTTAGAACTGCTTTTATTGAGGTTGAGGGGAAAAGTATAAATCCTGGAGCATGTCCAGAGAGGGGCAATGAAGATGGGGAAGGGTCTAGACCACAAGTCTGGTGAGGAGTAGCTGAGGGACTTGGCATGTTTTTTCCTGGAGCAAAGGAGACCCTTTTGCTCTCAACAGCTCCCTGAAAGGAGGTTGGAGTGAGGAGGGGTCAGTCTTTTCTCTCCAAGGACAAGAGGAAATAGCCTCAAGTTGTACCAGGTGAGGTTTAGGTTGAATATCAGGAAAAAATGTCTTCTCTGCAAGGGTTGTCCAGGCCTGGCCCAGGCTGCTCAGGGGCTGGAGTCCCCATTTCTGAGGGGGTTGAAAGCTGTGGAGATGTGGTGCTGAGGGACATGGTTTAGTGGTGACCTGGAAGTGATGGGTTAATGGTTGGACTTGGNACGGAGCGGGACCTGCCGTGCGCTCCTCTCGCCGGGGATGCGGCTCCGCGGAGCTCGGGGCGATCGCCCCGCGTTCGTCTGCGGCACCCTGCTTTGTGAAAAATACGCGGCTGGCTTAGCCTTGCCCCTGCCCTG
>VWZK01007636.1:43439-108004 GCA_013396935.1 Baryphthengus martii | reverse complement strand
CGACCCGCCCCCCCGGGTTTCCCCGCACACGCCCCGGTGGCAGGGGGTCTGTCCCACCCGGGGACGCCAGGGAGAGGTGCCAGCCCGGGAGCCCCCGGGCGCTGCTGCCCCAGCCCCCGCGGGGTGCGGAGCTGTGGGGCTGGGTGGGCTCCGCGCAGCGCTGCCGGCCCGCGGTGCACCGCAGCTTTCATCCACGAGAGGCCACTTTCCTCTAGCGTTTGCTGCTGCGGCTAAAAGCCTTCCGCAGGCTGGGAACCGCTGGGAAGAAGGACATGCGCTCCCTTGGGCAAATGAGGAGAGGACGGCTCGCCCCGGGCTTGGCCTTGGATGGCTCTTCCAGTATCTGGCTGGCTCTGCTTTTCGGCCTAAGGCCAACTCCTTCCCAGCTTTTCGGCATTGCTTCATGCAAGCAAGAGCGCAATTGATGAGAAACTGCTATGGTGGTGTTGGGACCGTCCCTCCTGCCTGGCTTGCTTAGGTATGACTTTAGGAGAGCTGAGTGGGACCAGAGAACCAGCAGCACAAACCTCTCAGAATCACAGAATTGTTTAGGTTGGAAGAGACCTTGGAGATCAAGGCCAACCATTAACCCAGCACTGCCTGACCACCACTGAACGATATCCCTAGTCTCCCCTAGTTCCCGTGTCCCCCTGGTCTCGAGGTTACATCCCACCTCTGATGTTGCCGATGCCTCTACTCGTGTCTGTACTGCCTAGGCAGGAAAAAGTTGCACTCCCACCATGCTCTGCAGGGATAAACCCACAGGAGGGCAACTGGTCATCTGATGACTTCAAGCCCATAAATACTACAGCTTTGTGCTTACGGGGTGCCAAAGGGCAAAGGAAGGCTTTCAGCAGAGGACTAGAAGTTTGAGTGGGAACACTGGAAAGCCTTGGGGGCCACCCATGGCCATCAGCTGCCTGGCAGGCTGCAGGGTCAGCTCTTGGCAAGGAGACAGACTGATTAATTGGAAAGGCAAATGGCCCAGGGCCCTGCGAGCTTCGGCTCACTCACAAAGGGATACTCGGCACTGTCTGCCCCTTCCAGCCACACAGCTGGATGGCAGCCCAGAAAGGCTCAGCCTAGCAGAGGGCACTAGAGCTGGAAAAGCCACCTCCTGTCTGCGGGAAGGGAGCGGGACTGGGAGCTACGTGAGGGGCTGTGCCCTTCTCTCCCGGCAGCCAGAGGAAAAAGGAAGAGCAACACCAGCACCGCTCTAATGTCTGGGTCTCAGCTCAAAACAAGACCAGGACAAGAATCACTAAGCTGTCTCTGTGGACCCGGTCTCACCTGTCCCTCAGAACCCCTGCCTGCAGTGCTGGAGGAAGATCTGAGCCCCTTGTGTTTGCCATGGGCTCTGAACAGGGTGAGACTCTCCTAAATGCCTTTGGCCACTGTGTGCTGCTCTGTGGTGATCCGAGGGGAGTTTATTTTTTGGGAAATCCTGCTCAGGAGCAAAACGAGGCTGGGCTGGTGCTCACTGTGGTAGAGAGCAACACTCTTACCCTCCTGGCTCCTCCCTTCTCCTCTCCTGAGTTTCCCCCTGTGCTGGCATGTTAATTACTTAGGACCCAATTTCTGTCACCAGAATAGCCAGTCAATAACTCAATCAGTGTGAGTAATACCCGAGTACTGCACCTTGGCACTCTTATTGTTCCCCACTTGGTTTATGGCATTTCATTTCACAGAAGCTTTCCTGCTGCCAAAGCCTCAAGCCAGCCTTTTACTTTAGTTATATTAATTCTCCTGGGTCAGCTCTGCTTATATTGTGTTTCCAATTGAACATTCTTTTCCTGTCTCACTTTTGCAAATTCAGCCTTGATTTTCTTCCAGGCACTGGCTGACCTAGGGATAGCACTGGTGAGAGGGACCCACCTTCAGCAGAACCAGATCCCTGGCCAAGAGGGGAATGAACTGGAAGGTCCTGATGAAAACAAGTGGGAGAGAAGTGAGGGGGACTTCACTTGGAGAGAGCTTTGCCTCCTCTGCTCCAGAGGCAGACTTATGCCAAGGCCTCTGCCTTCAGATCCCAGGATGCTGGAGTTACAGCTGCTTTTTGTTAGAGCCGCCTGTCCCGCCTGTCCCCAGCAGGCAACACGTGTTCCTTCTGATCCCTGACCATCCACTGAGATTGGTTTCATTTTGAAGCACCTCCCTTGGCTTTGGCAGCATTTGTCCCCACACTGGTGGGAGGTGAGAGGAGAGAGATGTTGCTTCCAGACCCCACAGACCTTCTTTCCCATCAGCGAGACTGGAGTGGCTGACACTGCCCAAACCAGACCGCCTGAGCTGGGAGAAAAACACGGCTCAGGAGAAAAGATCACCTTGGGTTCAAACTGGTTCTGACTGGAGTGGTGCTCTGGCTTGAGGTGAAGCAGGTCTTGTAACAGCAGGACATCAGAGCGATGCAAGAGGATTTCTAAGGCCTGAGCCTTGTGAAGCTGTTTTTTTCCAGGGGCTAGCACCAGCAAGCCTGATCTGGCCACACTTGCTCTAATAAGCATTAAGCACAATTAATAGCAGTGCCTTGCCAGGGAGGAGGGCAGCCCTGCTCTTGCTGCTCTTGCAGCTCTCAGCATCCACCAGGGAGACATCTCCTGCTTGCTCTAGACATATCCAGGGCACTAATGGTTTCCAAAAGTGGATTTGACCGACTGAATTATAAAGCCAAAATAGATGAAGTTGCTTGCGGCAAATCCTGCTTGACTAGACTACAAGCAAGCCCTGGGCAAACCTCTGGTCCTGGGCCTGAACTTTGAATTGAAATACTAAACTAAGAACAACAAGACCGATTAGCTTCCCTTACCTCCCCACCACCAAAGCCTCTGGACTTAAAACTTCCAGCTCTGGTCCATTTCTTCACTATTTTGGCACTTTTTACTTTAGTTTTACCTCGTTGACCATCCAGTCCACAAGATGAGGTCAATCCCAGTTCTAACAGCTCTGCGACACAGCATCTTATTCCTAATGCTCTGTACAGCTCTGGAAAGCGGTGAGAAGAGCCAGGAGCTTTCTTTCTAGTGGGGGCAGAACACCGGTGGCTGCAGTCAGATCATCCAGCCCCAGCCCAGGTCTATTTACCAGAACCTCCTTCCTGCCCAATTCTTCACCCTTGCCACCTCCCAGCAGGGCCCAGCTGTTGCTGGCAGAGGCTTCTGGCTTCGCCACGGTGCCAGTGCCAGGTCAGGAGCGTCCCTGGCACCCAGCTGCCTGCCAGGGTCCTCACCGCTGCCTGGCCGCTCGGGGTGTGAATGCCCACACTGTCCAGACTGCCTCCAGTTTGGCAGCCGATAGCATGGGCACATTGATACAGCCAGGCTATGAGGAGCTGCTCAGTGTTGAGATCTTAGCACTGGGCTGTTCTCCCTTGTAAATGGTCTGGCTCCTCGGCAAGGATTATGTGTCTGAACAAGCCCTCAGCTTGGGAGCAGCTGTTTTCCAGCTATTGCCTAACAAAGAAAACTTTTGACTACAGGAAAAGAACAAGACTTGGTTTTTCTGTACCAGCCATCTGATTTGAGAGCAGCATGGCTTAGGAGCAGCTCTTCAGCCCACTGAGGGTCTGAGCTCGTGCGTGTGGTCACTCACGCCCTGTCGCAAGCATCGCCCAGGACCTGCCAGCTCCGCACCACCCTACGCTGGACGGGCTGATAGTGCCCACGGGAGAGGACCTACACGTGTGAACTCCCCATGCCTTCCGCTTTGGCCTCACGGGAGTTTGTCTCCCTGCCTGTCTTACCTGACTGAAGACATTATCAGGTTTTCCCACTGACCTGAACATTGCACCAGTTTGCCAGCAGCTGCCTCTGCTGTTTAAAAAGCTAAAAGCCCAGCCTGCCTGAGGCTGCAAGATTTGGTTTGTCACGGTGGGCTCGTTTCTTTCCCCTTGCACAGACTTGATCCTTGCCTCTTCCTTTCTGCTTTTTTTTTTTTAAAGAAACCAATTTCCCAAATGAAGTGCAATGGGGAGCAGACTGTCTGCAAGTGCCTGAGTCAGATGAGTCTAATGGATGAGGCGGCAATTCACTGAAGCACTTTGTTTAATTGAAAGGCTCTGCCTGTTGCTGCCAAAGGGAGTCAGAATGTGGTTCCCCTGACAGGCCCTAAGTAGATGACACAATATATGGAGGCTCAGTCCCCAGCCCTGCTGCGTTCGGCTCCTTGGCTCGCCTCCTGCTCCCTGCAGCAAGCTGAGTCGCCTTGGCAGGGAGGCGGTAACTTGCCTGGAGCCTTTTACTGCAGTGCCCCATGGCCCTGCATCCACTAGACAGACAGACAGACAGACAGACAGGAGGGAGCTGAGTGCTCCCCACGCCGGGTGCAGCAGCTTAGGCGGTGTGAAGAGGCTCTCCCTACTGTGTGCTCTCCTCGCCTCAGATTGGATTAGCAAAGGAGACTGGTGGAGGGGAGGGCATCTTTCTGGTTGCTGCTGTGCCTCAGACTTCCTTTATCATTTTTCTTGGTGTTGCCAGTGCTTCCTAGATGGGCAAGAGCACACAGCACTGTGCAGAAGCTGCTTCACGGAGTAGTTGTGATGATCAGGGTGTTAAAGGGAGCTCAGCTCTCCAGTACTGCAGTACTGTGGGAGCAGCAATCGCTTTGGTCAGGCTGGAAGGCAGGAGGCTGTCGAAGCCCAGCCAGCAAGGTGTGCAGGGTGGCCAGACGCTACTGGTGCTGGGGAGAGGCAGGATCTCTGCTGGCAGTGCTGTGTCCATCACTCCAGCTCCAACTCGGTCCATCACATGACCCTGACTCTCCCCTTTCACTCAGGTGTGTGTGGCTGATTTTTCTCTCCCTCCCTTGTCACTTTTCTATGACATCAGGCATTTTATTCGGATCCAGCCCTTTGCAGTACAACCAGAGAAATTTGCAGAGAGGAGAATTCTGTAGAGTCCATGAACACCACTTGGAGGGCAGGTTGCCTCTCTCCATCCTCTTTGACGGCATTGCTGGGAACAGCAGGACCTTCAGCTGGCAATTGCTTGGCAATGCACTCCAGGTGCAGCTCAGCTTTCCCTGAGGACTCAAAGCCTGGGTTGCAACACTTTTGGGGAGAGACTCCTACCAGCAGCCCGCTCATGCCCAGTCAGGAGGAACTCAGCAGCCTCACCTGCCAGACCTCCTGCCCCTCTCTCCCTGCTCATCCTGAATTAAATGAGGTGTTAAGCTGGGCAGGGGTTCCCATGGCACAGGGTCTGTCCCGGCCAGTGACCTGCAGACACAAATAAATATTTGATGGAGAAGGATGTCAAGTGATTTTGCTCCAATTGAAAGTCTGAACTGACTGCAGGATGTCCTGCTGTGATTGCCAGTGGCAATTCCAGGAGCTGCTGGGCAGCTCTGCCTGCATGCCCCCCTGCCTGCCCTGCCCACACCAGCCCGATGGGCCATCAGGACTCACACAAAGCTCCATCACCCTCGCTGGAACGGAGTCCCCGATGTTATCTCCAAGCAACACCAGGGAAAGGTAAGCCAAAGAAGAGCAGCGACCTGCCCAGTGCCCAGGGGCTGGGTGGCCCTGCTCTGCCTCAGCATCATCCCTTCCCTTTGCAGTGGAAGAGCAGGCAGCAAGAGGTTAACTGAGCCCTTGCTCCTCGTGTGTGCACAGAATAATGAATGCAGAGGAGAGCATTTGGGAGATTCAATGTGAGGCAGCATCGCCCCAGTCCTGGCTTCTCTCAGCTTGGCACCGAGAGGATGAAATATTTCCTGCTCGTTTCTGTGTGTGTGCAGTAAGAAATTGATTTTCAGATAGAAGAAGAAATCTTTTAAGAGCTGATAGTTTCAATGCCTTTTCTCCCCCCCCCCCCCCCCCCTTTTTTTTTTTTGGCCCATGCTAATGGCAACGGCAGCAGCTGCATTAACTGTTTTGGATAAAATTCAACACAAAAGCCTCTATCTCCCTGTGAGCCTAGCCCAATAAATCCTGCCTTTAACTATGAAATGGATTTAGGAGAGTGTGAAACCACAAGCCAGGAGGGCTGGGTCCCTCCCTGCTGGCCTGTGGGCATTCCAGCCCCACAGCCTCGCTGGGCACCACGCAGACCTTTTGTCAGAGGAGCCCAGCGGAGAGAAGCTGGGCAGCAGCTTTGCAGGGTTGCCAAGAGCCTTCTAACCGAGTGCTAAAACCTTGGCTCCTCAAAAAAAGGGGGAGAAAGGGGAAAAAACCCAATCCCTGCATGCCCTGAATCTTAATCTCTTCTCTTTCAGCTCAAGTCCTGCTTCGCAGCACCCTCGTCGCTTTCTGTGAAAGGAGGGCTCCCGAAAGCTGAGCGTCTTTGTGGGTTCTGCCAGCGCCCTCGGCACCCAGGTTTGCAGCTGGGCCCCACTGGTGTGCGGTGGAATGCCACGGCACATTGTCACACCATCCTGGTGCCCCAGGGCAACCAGTGTCCACCAGTCCAGCACAGGGCCGGGTCCTGTCCCTGCATCGCCACCTGAGAGCTGAAATTTTTGCTTTGTGGCAATGAAAAAAATGCTTGGGTTGCACTTTCTCTCCAGCTAATCCAATTTGTCTCCTTACTGCTTTCAAATGCCTTTTAAAGATTCCTAGCAATGTATTATAGAAATCCATTTGCTGAGATGCAGCGAAGAGGGGCATTTTTATTTTACAGTTATTAGCAAGTGACAAGGTAAGTAACTTGGAGAAGATTGATCACCCAACTAAGCATTTTTACTTTCTCAATTAATCCTGGCATGATTGTAATAAATCCAGGAGTGGGAGTAATTAGATGTGAACGGACCTCACTTCCTTTTGCTGCTGCGTGTCAGGGGTAATGGATAGAGACATCTTTCTCTTGGAAGTGGCCTAGGGAGACGTCCAGTTAGATGGGATTTCTGGAAAGAAAGATAGATGTCAGGGGCCAGTGTTCGCCTTTTCCTCAATGGAGAACAGATTTATGCTATCAATCCACATTAAGAAGCCTTCATGGCTACATAGAAATCCAGCAAGAGTAATTCAATTAGCCCCATGCACTCTTTAAGATGGGATTTGATAATGGAGGATCATTTGCCCTGAAGTTCACGCCGAATTTTCTTTCTGCTTTTTTCTTCCTTTTTTTCTTTAAAAAAAAAAAAGAGTCATTGTGGTTCACTGGATGCTTTTGCCTCCAAGCTGAGAGGTTGCTAGGTTAAGTCCCAAACCATGCTGGAGGTTCACCGCCACTGAGAGCGCAGCGAGATGGCACCTGTCCGTGGGTGCTCTGTGCTGGCACCCGCTCCTCCTCGCAACGCCAAACTGAGCCCAGCTTTGCGAGCTTGAAGCCTGTCCCTTGTACCGAGTGAGGGCATGGGCTCGCTGCTGACCCAGAGGGAAAAGTACTTCTGCATGAGATCCAAGAGAAGGGTGCAGCCATGGGCAGCACGCCCCCTCCCCGCTCCTGCATGCTGGACACCCCGTGCCGGGGCTCTCTCTGCCTTACAAGAGTCCCTCAGGTCTGGGGGACCTCAGACCCCAACTGCTGCTCTGATCTATGGTCACAAAACAACCCCCTCCCTGTGCATGCAGCCCTTCATCTCATAGCCAGCGTAAAGCAGGGTGTGGGTGTTGGATGCGTCCAGGCTGAATTCCTCCTAACCTATTATTATGCCACAGTGCTCATAATAATCAGTGGTTTGGGTTTTTATACTCTTTCTTCTGGAGTCATGTGAATGTGTGCAAATCTCAGTGTACTTGCCTGGTCTTAAAGCTGAAGGTTTAGGATCATGCCGCTGAGAAAAGCTGGGATCTCAGTAGCTCCACAATTTGGGGCAAAAGTGACAAATCCAGAAGGTGGGCTCTGAATTTTTAACTCCGTACTAAGGTTGATGTCCTGATTTGGGGAGGGAAAGACTGACTTCTTGAATTCCTCTCTTGAATCTTGTGACAGATCCCCAGTTGTTCCTCCTTTGTAACTAAGGGAATAGGGGCTGTGCAGGTCACTGCCACCCACGGCTGGTGGCTCATGTCCCCCTCCGTGACCCCTCGCTGTGATGCTGCAGTGCCCGTTGCGGCCATAGCGAACCCGCCGGGGGCTGCCGTGGCACGAAGCCCCTCTCGAGCGGATCCTCTGGCAGGGAGCTGTTCCCCAGCCCTCAGCCCCTGCTCCCACTGAGATCTCATTAATAGATTTACTTATTTGAAAATCATTATACAGGCAGACAGCCTCATAGATGTAGGATCCCAGGGGCGACTTGTTAGCAGCTGCTCTGTAGCTACATCAAGAGATTTTCTGACAGTACACAAAAGCCGTTTGACAATGTCAGAAACCACCGAGAGGGATTAACTTAAAAGAGAAAAGGGGGGAAAAAAACCCACATTAAAACATGTCTTGGTGCTTATCAGAGATAGAGAGCCTCAGAGCAGAAAAACCAGCCAGTGGGGCGTAGAGACAACCAGCAAAGAAATCAGGGGCCAGCCCAAGCAGGAACGGGGACACTTTCTCACCCCAGAGGGAAGTATTTCCGAGCAACGTCAGGGCTCGGTTTTGCTTTGCCAAGACATTCATTCAGGTCTTTTATTTGCTTTGAAGGCTTGGCCTAAAATGTTGCAGGATTCTTGCTATGACGTGCGTGCCATACCAGCATGAAGGCCCCTCGCTGTACTCGGAGGTGAGCAGACAGAGTTATTTACTCTGCGGTTACCGACACGTTGGCTGCTGTGGCTTTCGGGTACCTCACCTGATACACCTTAAAGGATCTGCTCTCAGCGAGCACTCAGCACCTGCCCACAGACACCAAGAGAAGCGGTTGGAGAATGAAGGTATGACACTTGTGATATCGTAGCTCTCAGCCAAGGCTAACAAATATATTGAAAAGGAAGTGCTTTGGGGTCAAACGACAGCGAGATGCCGGCACGAAACTGCTGAGTGCAGCAGGAGTGTCTGTACAGTCATTCTGGGGAGGCAGTAACTCGCAATAAATGAGAGACCTTTACAGAGTTACTCAGCCCAACCTAAAAGAAGCTCATTTGCCTGTGTCGTGAGTTGTTAAAAGTGGAAAAATCTTCAAAGGACATGAAAAAAAATAAATTACAGTCCTGTCGAAAACGTGACAGCTGCTACCGCTGGAGGGAAAAGCCCTGATCAGGCAGAGCAGTTAACTTCAGATGTGTAAGAAATGCCGTGGACATGGCTGGAGCTTGCTGAGGGCTGGGAGTTAAACAGGTGTCTAAAGGTCAGGGTTGCTCAGCCATCCAGTGCTAGCAACGGTTTCGCAGCACCAGAGGGGCTTCCGAAACCACTGGCCACTGTAACCACCTGGTTGGAAGGGTCACAGCCCTCTCCTTCAACATTTTAAGCCCCTCCTGCAAGCAGATTTTGGAACCGCCATCCAAACACATGCAGAGGTGTCAGAAAGCAAACCCTGCGCGTCTGCCATCCAAGGTCTCTTGATTTTTTTCAGCGTCTGGCTGAGCTATGTCACTTGTAAGCTTAGTTCATGGGAGTATTTGCGAGCCCCAGGTTTACAATAGCTGTCTTGTAAAGACAAAACCTCGGTGATTTATATCTTTTTTCTGCCAGTTACACCGTTTATTTATTTTGTGCGCTTGTTTGCCAAACAGTTTGTTTCAGTTTTTGCACAGCACCCTCAGCGTCTTGGCTGGTTTCTCCTCTCATCAGGCTGAGGCTTTAGCTCGGTGGTGGTGGAGCAGAGCAATACCATGTGGGAATGTGCTGCTCCGTGCTGCTTCCCAGCGCATGTGGCCCCTAAAAAGGTGCTTGGAGTGACCACGCTCCTTTGTTTGCCTTCTCCTCATGAACTTTATTAAACCTGCCCACGGAAAGGAGAGCTGAGATCCTGGGAGGTTTGTGTGGCACCTCTACCAGAAAGCCTACGAGGCTGAGTAAATCTACTCAAACAACTGACCATATAGGGGCAAATCCACCAGAAAAAGCCTGTGAAATCCATTTTTCTCTTCACAGCTTTGAAAGCAGATGGTGGGGTGGGGCTAGAAGGAGCGAACTAACAAACAGAAAAATAGTAGAAACACAGCGTAAATAATTCTTCCCCTCTCATCTTTGCAAAGGGTGGGAGCAGAATATTACAGTCGGTTTCTTCCACCTTGAGCTGGGGTTGTTTCTGTGATTTACAGCTGAGCAGCGCTCGAGGAATACAATAAAAATTAATAATTAAAATAGCAAAAATAATCTGCCAGGCGCTGAAATATTTTTAGCTGATTGCTCGAGTTTATAACAGCAGAGATGTAATAATGGAGTCCTTTGTGCTAAACCTCCACTGTGTAACGGCAATGACTGTGGAGCCTGGACTCTGCGTTGCTCTTGGCTTTTGGTGGAGTCTTCCCACTGCAAGTGAATGCTGCTCCCTTGCCCCTCATCCAGGAACCACACATTTTGATAAAAGTTTTTTGGTGGGCACGGGCAGAAAACCTGGCATTGTGTATCCTGCTTTGGGCCCCTTTGACCTACAGTACATTCTTTTCACAGGGAAGAGCAGAGGGGTTCCTCCCTGGAGTTTTTCAAGGAGTGGTACAGCAGACTGGCAACTTTAGAAGAATGAAGCCCCACCAAGTGCAGCCAGGTTTCCTGCAGACCTATGAGCCACTTTCTTCTGAAAATCGTATCGCTGAGGTGTTCAAATACCTCGTGGTTGTGGAAAAGCAGCCTGGTTTCAGTGCTGAACCGGGAACCCAGTTTTATGGGACCAAATCTGAAACTTTAAGCAGAAATAGACTTGGGAGAGGGTGTGGGTTTTACAAGAACAGCCTCAGTACTGAGACCAAAGTCACTGTGGAAATGCCAAGCGCACAGTTTAAGGCGGAATACGTACAGTATGCCTGTAAACCCCACAGCAGTTGTGGTATCCCCAGACAGATTTATGTGATCTCTGGTATTTCGTCCTCTCCAGGGTAGAAGGTAGGCTTGGACAGAATTCTGAACACTCTGGAAGATTCATTTATTCCTATCTTGTTGTTAATTTCTGTTTATGTTCCAGGGGAGAGAAAAAGGATTGGCACATAGACAATTGCAGGGGCAAACAGTGCAAAATGCAAAACCAGCACTGCTCAAAACTTAGAGGACGAACAGAATGGATGGTCGTCTGCAGAGCTTTACAACGTAGATGCTCATGTGTATTGAAATATGCTCATCAGAGAATGACACAGGCACATCCGTTGTTCCCTCTCCTGGCATGGTGGCATTGGTGTGGTTAAACTTCACCCAGCGACTGGTAACCCACCCGCTCGGCCCTGGGTCACAAACATGACTTGTTTAGGGCCGTCAAGTAAAACAGCCTTGTAAAACGCCTCTGGGGGATGGCTAATTTATGAAGGGGAGAAACAATATCCCTCCCCTGGTGACACTTAACTTTTCATTTTATATTTGCAGTAATTGCACATGACATCTGGAAAAATTGCCGTCCAGCCTCCGCAGAAAGCCAGGGCAGGAGGTCACAGCGCTCCAGGGGCAGACACAGGCCACTCCGTGGGGACGGTGGCTTGGCCACGAGTAAGGCAAGAAGGTGTGGGAAGCCCTGGGCACCACCTCCCCCCCGGTAACTGAGCAGAGGGTCCACACATTTTGATAGGTGATGGACCAGGAGCGGGTGATGGAGCAGGGGCAGCCCAGGCCTCAGTTTCCTCGTAAGGGAAAGTGAAGCAGCCATGGCAATGCCAAGGGGGAGCTGGGGGCGGCCGGGACAGCCTCAGAGAACCAGCGGGACCGACCCTCTCCTGCAGCTGCACCGAGGTGCGGGGTGAGATACAGCTCTGCGCATCCCTGGGGGTGCGGGGTCCGGGACCCCCGGATAGGGACGGGGCGGGAAAGGAAGGTGCGGGATCCAGGATGGAGGGCTCCAGGATAGAGCCGAGGGGGTGGGGATAAGGCCCCAGCTGCTGCTCGGCAGCGGTCCCTACACCTTTAAAAGTCTCCTCACGTTGGCGCGCTGATTATCCATTAACCTGATGCGAGCTCCCTTTCCTGGGGGTGGCGTCCTCGCCAGCGCTGCAATAAGAGCCGGCAGCAGGGCTGGCTGGCTGGCTGCTTTCCTCCCTGCCTCCCTCCCTCTTCTCTCCCCTACCCCCGCTTCCCTCCTTATCAGCAATTCAGATTGCATGCAAATCTGCGGGCNCTGGCGTTACTGGGGCTGCTGGGGCTGGCGATGGGCGGCGGCTGGGCGACCTGCCCCGAGCGGGAGCTGGAGAGGAGGGAGGAGGAGGCCAACGTGGTGTTGACGGGCACGGTGGAGGAGATCATGAACGTGGACCCCGTGCACCACACCTACTCCTGCAAGGTAAGGGAAAAGAGGGGGGTGGAGGGCTAGGCACTCGGGGAAACTTTCAGCCCCCACCAAGCGCCTGCTCGGACGAGCGCATGTGGTTTTTATTGTATGCGCTGGAGCTTTGGTGTGTAATTATGTATTTTTAGACTGCGGAGTCTCTCCTCGCTTGGAGCTCTCCCACAGCTGCGTCGAGGGGAATCTCTCAAGGTTGCTTTTTATGGGCATTTCCCTCCTTGCCGTGATGCGGAGCTGACTCCCAACTTTCTGCTCGGGCAGGATTTAGGCTGCCGGGGAAGGTGTGCGGGAGGCTCTTGCTGCCTCTGCTCCTAGCTCCCTGTTTACTTTTGCAGCATCTTGAGTTCCTCCAGCTCAAGCTATTGTTTAACTACGAATCTGGCCTCTGGCTGTGTTGGTTTTTTTTTTTTTTTTCCCCCCCATAAGAAGAGAGTCGCTAAAGTACTGAGCAACCTGAAATACCATCCTCCTGGTTGTCAGAAAACGTATTGGATGGTTTAACCCTTCCCGCGGCAGAAATCTCACTTGTGAGGACGCGCTACTACATGGCCTTTTCCTCCTCTCCCCGTCCCCTTTTTCTACCCATCCTTAAAAAGTACCAAGTGCTGCGGTTCTTGCCTGTGGTTAGTGCAAAGCAGGGCCCGGGGTGATGCGCAGAGCAGCGCGTTGGTGGGAAAAGCGGTGCAGGAGAAGGTTAACTTTATGGCATGGCTTTGCCCTCTCTTCTGGAGCATCTCTCAGCCCAGTAAACTAGTTGAACAGCTTCTGCCCGTCCAGCTNTCTCCCCTACCCCCGCTTCCCTCCTTATCAGCAATTCAGATTGCATGCAAATCTGCGGGCTTTCTTACAGGGGCAAGGCAGAGGACCGAGCGCTTCTCCCCGGCCGCGGCTTCGGGGGAAGAGATATCAGCTCCTCCTCCTCCTCCTCCTCTTGGGATTTTCTCCCTTCTCCCCTCCCCTGCTCTCCCCTCCCCTCCCTGCCTCCCTCCCTCTCTTTCATTCCTCCTTTTCACCTCCTCGAACAAAAGTAGCCCTTCTCCCTGCGCCAGCGAGCGGGGGCCGCTTTGTCTGCCCGCANCCCCCCATAAGAAGAGAGTCGCTAAAGTACTGAGCAACCTGAAATACCATCCTCCTGGTTGTCAGAAAACGTATTGGATGGTTTAACCCTTCCCGCGGCAGAAATCTCACTTGTGAGGACGCGCTACTACATGGCCTTTTCCTCCTCTCCCCGTCCCCTTTTTCTACCCATCCTTAAAAAGTACCAAGTGCTGCGGTTCTTGCCTGTGGTTAGTGCAAAGCAGGGCCCGGGGTGATGCGCAGAGCAGCGCGTTGGTGGGAAAAGCGGTGCAGGAGAAGGTTAACTTTATGGCATGGCTTTGCCCTCTCTTCTGGAGCATCTCTCAGCCCAGTAAACTAGTTGAACAGCTTCTGCCCGTCCAGCTGGTGCCTGCTGCTTCACGCTTTGCTCCCACCTCTCAGCCCCTCGCGATACCGCGCGGCACAATCTGTACCCTGCTCTTGCAAATTAGATCACGGACCCTCCAGGCTTGTGCAGAGACCGTATGTTTGCAAAGTGTCTGGCACATCCTGGGTGCTACGTGGAAAACTTAATAAGCTGCTGCGAGCAGCCGGTGTCCTGCGGCAGCTTGAGGCACATATGGCTGGATGGATGTGGGCCACCTGACGCTGGGGCGAGGGTTGCCACGCGAGAAGGCAGGAGGTGCTCCAGTGAGGCCAGTGATCAGGTATCAGAAATGCTCATCTAGGAATCAGGGCTCTTTCCTCCTGCTGTGGACAAGCAGCGAGGCTTCTGTCCGGCTAGCGTGAAATCCAGGCTTCATCTTGCTGCATCAGAGCAACGCTCTGGGCCGGGAAAAGCATTTTGCCTCTGCTCCTGTGATGAGAAACCTGCCTGCTCAGCAGCTCTGCCTTTGAAAGGGTGTGATCAAGTCCAAGTAAGAGCAGCTAGTGAGGAGGAACCTGGTCTGTTGGTGATGGCGTGATCTGAAACACAGTTTGCATTGCTCAGCTTGGGAAGAAAATCTCTTGCCCACCTTTCCCTGAGCCATCCCAAGCAAGACTGTGGAGAAGGCTTGTGCCACTTACTCTGGAATTAGCTGTGGAATTTTACTTCTGATGGTTACTAGTATTATAACAGCATCTGAAGGCCAGAAACCTGCCCCCAAGATATGTTTCCAGTCCTGGAGTCCTGTAAAAGAAAGCGAAAGGAGGAAAACTTTGACTCCTGCCCTGGAAGGAAGTGCCCATTCCATCGCTTCTCGCGGTGGCAGCACTGCTGGCTCTCCCGGTCACGCTGTGACATTTAGTGATTTTCTTGGAACAGCAGTTCTTCAGCCCCCTTACCTACACATCAGTCTTTTCTGTGTAATTTTTAATGGGGTGTTCGTTGTGTGTTTGCAGGGGAAGAAAGCTTGGAAATGGAACTTGGGGAATTTTGAGGACCTGAAAGCAGATAAATCTCTCCTAACTGCCCTAGCAGGGTGTAGTGCTCATGAGTGGTGAATGTGTAGCTTTGCAGCAGCTGTTGGCTTGTTTCACTGTAAGATCTTTCAAAGTACTGCAATTGCTGTGGATTTTGCTGGTGCTGGGTTGCAGGGTTAGACACACTTGCAGTTTAGTTTGGTTTGCTTATTTTTAAGTTTTATTTTTTTTTCACCAAGCACCTAGATTCCAGAAGGGCATTAAACGTGACTGCTGGCTTCTGGTGTCCTGTGGAGCTCGACTAAGCCCAGGTGCAGAAAGAATCTTGCTGGTTAGCTGGTGAGGAAACACATCTGCTTCCTCACTGTCCTACTCCAGCAAGCATTCCTTAGGCCCTGGGGTTACCTCCAAATAGCACAGTTATCTCTTGTCAGGTTCTTCTTTATCTGCAAAGGGAAGGCAAGGGCCAAGTGTGCGGTAGGAGTTCCCTAGAGCCCACAGCCAAACTAGCGAGTGTTACTGGTGCTGGGTGGTCTGCCAGGGAGCAGGCATGGGAATATCTGCGAGTGCTGTGCTTGTGTATTGTTCTTCCTAGTTAAAGTCTAAACCCTCCCAGCTGAAGCCTTTGATAGATGAAGATAAGCACATTACAACTCAGAAGAAATGTGAAGTTAATGGTAGATAAACACCCATAAATAGCTACCAGCCATTCATTGCTACTGGAGGGGATGAATTGTCAGGAAGAAGGAGCTGACAGAACTCCAGAAACTGACTCTGAAATGGACTGATGTGCTGGTTCACCGAGGGATTTGACATGGGAACTGGGGCTCCTGCCTGTAGCCCTGGGCTTCTCTGCTTCCCAAGCTTGAGGTGTTGCTGCTTATCCTCTTGACAGCCTCTGTGCTGCCATTGTCCCTTCCTGCTCCCGAGACCTCTAATGTGCCTGGTTCTGGTCTGACACGATATTTAGGAAGGGAGCTCCTATTTATAGGACAAGTGCAGGTTCTATATGTGCTATAGGAAGTGTTGAAAAGGATGTGGATCCTGTTCCAAACAATGGAGCCTGTGTTTTGGGGGGTAGGGGCGGCTGTTCTCCAGTCAGAGTTGGATGTGGAAGTTGCTGGAGGAGGTGGGTTCGGTGCTCTGTCAGCTCCTAGAGAATGGGCAGCCGGCTTCTGCCAGGGAAAGGCACAGAGAGTGACAAGCAAGGGGAGAGGGATGATGTGTGGTCAGGAGGGAAGGGCTTGGCAGAGCTGGGTGTGAAGCTGCAAGCAGAGCTGATGTGTTAACCAGTACCCTGCCTTTTTAGGAACCACCAAAATCTAGTGGAGACCCTTTCTACTTCTGTCCAGAGTGACAGCTCTCTTCCTGAGGAGACTGTGCTCTAACTTCTCATCTCTCCCTACAATACCAAGGTTTGGCATTTCTCAAAGCATCTTCCTGGCAGGAATTTGCCAGCACTGCATGTGCCTGTACAGGTGGTCCCATTCCCTGCTGTGGGATGGACCTCCATGGCATATTGGAAAATCCTTCTACTTTCTGGTTTTGTACTGTGCTTAAAAACATACCCTTGAAAGGATTTGCTTAAATAAAGTTTTCACTGTTCTTACTCTGCTTCCCTGTAGCTGCCAGGAGTCTTGTAAAACAGTCTTAATCCAGTGTTTTATGTGCTTGCTGGCAAAAGAGGGAGTTTGCTATAAGGAAGGGACCTCCTGCAACTAGGTTCCGGCCCAATTTTTCTTTCTCTTTCTCTCCCTCTTTTTCCCCAATCCTTGATGTAGCCGGTGAGTCACCAGTGACAAAGTCTTAATTGTGTGTGATGATGAGTGGGATGCCCTACAGGTAATTGCTTGGTCTCGGGTGCCTTCACATCTCTTCATTATAGAGTATAAGGGTGGGGAGAATGCTGGTGGACTCTGATGTTGCTTGTGAATGCAGTGGTCTGGCTGGGAGGTGTATGACTACAACAACCATGCTAATTAACTCAAATTACCATCTGCTTCAGAAGAGAGGGTAGGCTTTAGCCTTCCCCCCTCCTTAGAAAGGTGAAAATGCCCAACTCCTTCCCTTCAGCATGAGCCCCAGGCTGTGCTCGCTGCCTGCCTCGGGTTTGGTTGGTTTTTTTTTTTCCCCTTTGTCTCCTCTGTGTTCCTGGGTTTTTGCCCTGGTTGCCCCCGCACCTCACCTTGCAGCGAGCTCCTGCCCTGCAGGCTGCTGCTGAAGGAAGAGGAGGTGGGGCTGGTGGGGCTGTAGGAAGGTGTCTTAACTTGACTGTGGAGAGAAGCACAACCCCAGGGAGTTGTGCTGCTGCAAAATGCTGGAGAAACAGCTGGTCCCGGGCAGGGAAGCAAGAGGCTTGTGTTAAAGCTGTGCTCTTTGGCACCCTCGCCTCCTCAGCTCACCTGAGGTGCCACGTTCGCAGGTGGCCCCAGCCTGGCACTTTGAAGGGGGCTGCCTCGTGTGGCACCACTGGGATGTGGTGGAGCAGATGTCGGTGCCAATACTGGGATTCCTGTAAGATCAGAGGCGAGGGAAGCTGCCTGTCACAGCTATCCTTCCGTGCCATCTGAAGCTCCCTCTGTTTGCTGCTTGGCTGCCATCTCTTGCAAGAAAAGAGCCTGTGCTGACAGGGCTCTGGACAACCAAGCGGGTGGCTTTTCAAGCAGGCTTCTTCTCGGGCTGGAATAGGCTGCACAAACGGTTTTGAAGGCTTTGCTTTCTCAGTCCCTCTTCTTACCTCTGCCCAGCAGCTTGGGCTTGGGCCATGTGGGGAGGAATGGCAGCCTGTGTATGAGTTAGTGCTTGTCCTTTGGTTGCTGGCCGGAGGGGAGCTGACTCCCTTCGTTCTGGAAGACAAATGAGTGTGAGAGCACGTGGGTACAACGGCTCTGGCTAAGCTCGCTGGGTCTGGGAGCAGTGAAGGCATGTGCAGCTTCCAGAGAGGAGCTGTCACGGTGGTGTTTATACCTGGGGTGGTTTTTGATCTTAGGTATGCAGGAGAGCAAGGCTCGCCTTGGTAATGTACAGTGGCTACTGGTTGGATCATGGGATCTGCTGGGCTGGGTGGGAGCTGAGACCCATCAAGTCCAAAGTCATTCTCCAAGGTGGGCAAATATTATACCTTCAGGAGAAGGTGTGGTGAGGATCTGAGAATAAAACAGGGTTCTAAACTTTGCTCTTAACCTTCAGTTGCACCTGTAGAGTACAGCAGCACTAAATTCATCCCCTTTTTCTTCTTGACAGCTGAATGGTGTGCTGAGCAGGAGGGTGTTGCTCCAGCCTTCTTGTTCCTGTGGTGATGGGAATGGCTCTGTTCACCCAGCACTGGCAGCTACCTGCTCCTAGTCGTGGCAGGGACAGTAAGGAGGAGTTCAGCTCAAGATCATTGTGGATCTTGAAGTCTCTTGATCAGGACTGAGATAGTCTAAGCTCACACCTCTGAGACTCTGGAGTTAGGGCTTCAAAAAAACTGAAAAATTGATTAAAGGTCGTGAGACTCTCGTTCCGCCTCTAGCCCCCAACATACTTTTACCCTCTTATTTTAAACTTGCAGAGTCAGGTCTTTGTGCTGTCTTCTACAGTCACTGAGTAATGGGATGGAGGTATTTGGCAGAGTTAAGAGTCTCAAAGAAGCCCATAGAGGAACACAAAGCTCTTGAAGGGCCGAGCAGGGCAGAGGCCAAAGAGCTGCAGTTGTAGCTAAGCATAGAAAAAAGGTTCATTCTTGAGTGGAGTAATGTCTGCTCTGTACTTTCCTCCTCGACTGTAGCAAGTTCCCCCTCACCACAGCCCCTGTGTCAAGCATAGACACTGTAGTGTGAACAACCGCCTGTGTCCTTGTCACTCCTGGTGTCCTCCAGGGTCTGAAGAGACACTGTGACCATCCTTCCTCTGTCCCTTGTCTTCCCTTTGGAACTGCACTCTTAAAGTACGTGTGTGCCTGCCTGTTTCAGAAAGGGGATCAAGAGCCTCCTTATCTCTGAGCTGCTCTGGTGCTTGGCACGGTTGAGCTGAAGTGCTCTTGGGGCGGTGAGGACAGCTGGAGGCTGCAGGTGACTGAGCACTTGGGCTGCAGGAGGAGGGAAATGCTGGCAGAGAGGGTGGTAACGCACGGTCACGCTAATACCCAGGCACTAGACCCACCATCCTTGCTCCGAGCCAAACCTTGGGCAGCTCTGAGCTGTTGCAGTTACATGCAACCCTCCTGTCTGTTATGTTTCCCCTGCAGTAGGATTGCAGCAGGATTTCTGAGCTATCAGGAGTGGATGGGGACGTGTCTCTGGTGTCCCACGTGCACTGAAGAGTCATTATAGGGTTGCTGCTTCCCTCCTGCTTGGGTGTTTCTTCTGGGCAGTTTGTTGCGGGGAGGTTTGTGGTGTGTGCAGATCTCGCCTTTTTTGGGCAGGGGGATGAGCCAGCAGTGAGGTCCAGGGAGACTGCTCTAGAACTGCCAACAGCGGGAGGAGGAGAGTGGGACTAACTCTTGTGGCCAGGACTTACTTTGTTTCCTAAAGTTTGGATGAGTAAGGGGAAAATGGGTTCCTGCTGCCAAATCTTCCATGTATTTTAACAAACCCAGTCTGCGAAGGCAAAGGTTTTCTTCCGTTGTTTATAGGAACATAAGTTGCCTTTGATATTTCTCCATGGTGTCATCTCTCTGCCTTTCATCTTCCCAAGGTACCAGTGCCTTGTCAGAGCCAGAAACCTCCCTTTGTTCATTCACCCAGCTCCACCTGCCTCTTCCCATCCCTGTTTTAAGGCTCCTGTGCCACTGCTCAGAGCCTGCCCCAAGGATGAGCAGTGCCCTCTCTAGCTTCTCCAGTTGGGACTTTCAGCCATTTCCCGTTCCTTTCAAAGCTTGCTGCTTTTCATTCAAAAGTGTTTTCTTCTCCTTTGATACATTTCACCGCTGAGGTTTTGTTGTCAGGGTGTCTGTGGGAGAACTGTACCAGCTGGAATCTGTCACCTTGGATGAGGCTGCCTGGGTGGAGAAGGGGGATTCCTCTGGCAGGGATGAGACTTGCACATTGCCCTTGGCAGGGCTTCAATCACGGCCCTGGTCAGGTGGCCTGTGTCTGCAGAAGTCAGGCTTCCAGCTCATCTCTGGAAAGGGTCAGTGGCAGGTGAGGTGGCTCTCGCTTCTGCCCAAGTGTCTAGTCCAGGAATGGATCTCCTGCTATGAATTTGAAGTCTTTTATTAGTAGTGGGCATCACTGGGTCAGTTTTTAATTTAATTTTTTTTTTTTATAAATTATTTTCCTGTTCTTTAGTCTGTTGCCCATGCATTTTGTGCTTTTAGAGGGGTGGCTAATGAAATTAGCTCTGCTGGGAGGCTTTGCCGGCCTGAACCTCCCTGAACATCTTGTGACACCGCAATAAAGATTAACCGGGTCAGAAAGTGCCAGTTGTCCGTGAAATGTCTCATGCGGCGCTCTCTTTCTCTTCAAGGTGAGAGTCTGGCGTTATCTGAAAGGCAAAGACATCGTCACTCACGAGATCCTCCTGGACGGGGGGAACAAGGTGGTTATCGGTGGCTTCGGGGACCCGCTGATCTGCGACAACCAAGTCTCGACCGGGGACACGCGGATTTTCTTCGTCAACCCCGCCCCGCAGTACATGTGGCCGGCCCACCGCAATGAGCTGATGCTGAACTCCAGCCTGATGCGGATAACGCTGCGCAACCTGGAGGAGGTGGAGCACTGCGTGGAAGGTGAGGCTGGAGCACGGGTGTCCGACTTTCCCTAGGGTGCTCTGAGTGCTCGGACGCGGCGGCCGCCAAGTCCCAGCTCTGTTGGCCACTGTGTGCTCGTAGCTTGTCGATGAGGGATTGGCAAATGATCTTGCCGCTGGTGAGATCCTACTGCTCTACATGTGTCCTGGGTAGAGTCCTACTGCTCTGGACTTGCTTGTCACAGGGACAGTGCCCGGCATTGGCCTTGTTGTCAAAGGCTGTGGTTGTAACTAAGGCACAGCCAAGTAAAGTTATTTTATGTTATTTTTCTGATGCCTGTTCTCAGTCCCCTCTGCAACGAGTCCGATGGGGTTGGGAGCAGCCCCACAGCAAGTCCTGTCTTAACACAAGTGTGTGGCAGGCGCTTTCCAGGGAATTCAGACTCCTCACACCTGAGTTAGATCTTTCCTGTAAGTTTAGAGCTACTAAGTCAATGGGTTAATCCTGTGGTGACGGCCTGTCCTTGATGGTAGTCATCTCCAGTTTCTTCTGACTTGGAATTGCCTCGCTTAAGTTGGCCTCATGGACTCTGCATGGATCAGAGAAGCCAGCCAAGTTCTGCTTGGGGGGTAAAACATGCTTCTCCGAGGTGTGACTGAGTTAGAACCAAGCTAAGTAATTTTTGAGGGTATGAAGTGTGCTTCTGTATTGTTGTGGTGAAGCTCTGTGTCCCTTGCGTGTGAATCTCGGTGCTAAGGGGCAACAGCCCATAGGTGCCCTTTAATAGGGTTTCAAACCTTGAGGTGTGGAGATCTTCCTTTATGGAGAGCAGATCTGGAGAGAACTGATCTTTCTTCTACTTGTCACCCAACCACCTTGAAAACACCTCTAATAACCCATTCTCTGGCTTCTTTTTTCCCCCTTTATGCTTGTCCTGTGTTCCAGCAAGAGCTCCAAGCTCATGGGGGAAAGCGGTGCCCCAAAAGCCCTTTGCTGGGGTCTGAGTATGTCCTGAGAGCAGATGAGTAAACAAGGGAAGGAATGCAGGAATTCTGCACAGACAACAAATAAACATACAGATTGGCTCCCTCCTCCCCTTGGATGTGCAGAGGAGAGGCCATAACCCCTTTTTTTCCAGCAGCGAATGCTGATGGAGGTAAATGACCCAACTCTGGAAGTGGGAGAGAACTGGTTCAGCAAAGAGGCTGCCAGGAGGCACCCGTCTCGTGTGAGTTTTGTAATCAGGAGGAACATGTAACATGTTTAAAAATCATGTAGATATGGTGCTTAGGGACGTGGTTTAGCAGTGGGCAGGTAGAGTAGGGTTGGACTTGATCTTGAAGGTTTTTTCCAACCTAGATGATTCTATACTAATATCTTGGGTAGGTCAAAAAGTGTTGCTCAGAGATTCTAATCTTTTTGCAGAGATTCTTGTTTTGCCAGCTGTTTCTCTTGCCTTGATAAACCCACCTTCCTTGTCATATCCAGTGGACTTGCTTTTCTTCCCACACCTTGTAAGCCTGGTCGTTATGTGAGTATCCTGTATGCTGGGTGCAACAGGTTTTCTCAAGAGACCGTGGAACAAACTGACCCCCAAAACCTGAGTTTCCCTCAAGCTCTACCCAAAGCTCAGGCCTCTCCTGAAGTCTGTGAAAGTCCCTTTTGGCTTCCTTAGTGCAGTTGCCCTGCTGACTTCTGGGAGACCATGCAAAAACCAGCCCTGAGAACCTGCTCCTGCCACCCTGAGAACCATTTCTGAGCTTTAAGTCTGAGAATTTAGCTCCAGGACTTGTTTCCCGTCAACTTCCTACAGGAGGGTTCAAAGCAAAGCTGCCCAGAACACTGCTCTTTGCTGTACTTTGAGTTTAAAAAACAAACTTTTGAGTGTTTTTGCAGAAAGAATTGGAAGAATGGTGGCAGCTGAGTGGAAAAACATGAATGTTTTGAGTATCTTCTTCATCTCCTGTCACTCCAGCTTGGAAAATTCCTAGACATCAAAATCTTTCCTGTCTAAGAGGGGAGTTCAAACCAGGGCACCTCTGTGAAACAGCTCAGGTTAGAGGCAAAACAGTGTGTTTTGATTACCCTCAATTGTAGTAAAAATGCTTTAACCAGCTGTAGTCAAAATGCAAGACTTCAGCTGAACTCTGCAAACTGGCTCAGCACTGAGGGTGCCTGGAGGGAAGTTTATTTTGGTGCTGTAGAGCAAAGGAGCAGCTCTGGGCTTGTGTGTGAGGCTGGGATACGGGCTTGGACTAGGTCCCGGGGCAAAGGAGGATGCTCTGGTGCCTCTGTGGGGGAGTGTATGGAAAAGGAGCCAGCCCTAAGTGGTTAGCAGTTGTGTGGCACTGGGACTGGATTTTCTCTTGTTCGGGACACCTGGATGAGGCTTCTCAGGGAAAGAATCAGCTCAATAAAGCCACAGCCTTGTGGTATTTGAGCCTTGGATGCTTGTGCTGCATGAAGAGAGCTGGAGTGACAGAATCACAGAACAGTTTGGGTTGGAAGGGGTCTTTAAAGTTCATCTGGTCCAACCCCCCTGCAGGGAGCAGGGACATCTGCAACTAGAGCAGGTTGCTCAGAGGCCTGGCCAACCTCTCCTGGAATGGTGCCAGGGATGGGGCAGTGACCACCTCTGGGGCAACCTGGGCCAGGCTCTCACCACTCTCAGAGTAAAAAATTTCTTTCTTATATCCAGTCTAACTATCTCCCCTTTTAGTTTCAAACCATCACCCCTTGTCCTGTCCTAACAGGCCCTCCTCAGAAGTCTGTCCCCATCTTTCTGACAAGCTCCTTGAAGTCCTGAAAAGCCACAATAAGGTCTCTTCAGAGCCTTCTCTTCTCCAGGCTGACCAACTCCAACTCTCTCAGCCTTTTTTTCGTAGCGGAGGTGCTCCAGCTATTGGATCATTTTCAAGTCACTCATCAAGTGTTGGAGCTTCCCAAGGCCCACCCCCGTCAGGCTCTGTGCTAGGTGCAGTGCTTTCCTCTCCTTGCTGACAAAGCCATCAAACATTCTCTTCTGGAGTTCAACAGCTGAGTAAGCCCTGTGAGATCTTTCCCCTGTGTGTGTGTGTCTCGTATTTCACTTTGATCACAACAGCACTTGAGGAAAATGAAGATGATTTTTTTTTTTGTATGTTGTGNTAAGCCCTGTGAGATCTTTCCCCTGTGTGTGTGTGTCTCGTATTTCACTTTGATCACAACAGCACTTGAGGAAAATGAAGATGATTTTTTTTTTTGTATGTGTGTATGGTGTGGGAGGGGCTGTGTGCTGACTTCGTGCTGAGCTGTCTGGGTGGAAGGAAGTTCAGATGAAACCTTTGTTAGGGCCTTGGTTAATGAGAACCCAGAGCTCCTTTTCAATAGTGCCTTGCTTGTGGCTTGATTTGCATTAACACTGGGGCAATTGCCCCAGCCCAGGCTGCTTTGCTAGCTCTGGAGATGTGTGTGGACTTTGAACCTCCTGGGAAAAGTCGTGTACGTTGGCTTTACAAGGACAGTGCCTGGTGAGGCCTGGTAGCCTTGGGTACAGAAAACACACGCTGTCCTAGCAGAAGGTCCTGCTGGTGGCTTGAGTTCCTTGTCCCACAGCAGCGTGTCCAACGTAGCTTCAAGAAACTCTTGCACTGTGCTTTAGTTAGCGCAGTGTCACCTCAGTTCCTCAGGTGGCTGGAAAATACCCCAAAATACCGTGAACCAAGCGTGGGGGGGTGTTAAGCCCTTTGGTGAGGCCTGTTTTGGGAGCAGTGCGTGGATGGTACTCTGCCTCACTGAGGGAGATTACTCCAACAGTCAGAGCAAGGCTGAGAACTGACCCTCATGTGGACTGACATGTGTGTGTAGTGGCTGGCCCGAACCCCTTCTGGACTACCTGCTGGCTACTGAGAGCAGTCGTGACTAGTGCTGCTTTTGTGCTTCCACAGCTCTCGGTACTTTCTCTGCTGCCTCCTCCTGCCCTGGGGCTGCTCGCTCTGGGTGGGCAGTGAGGTGGGTGGGTGTTGTGCTGGGATGGTCACCTTTCCCAGCCTCGGAACGGGAGAGGGCCGTTGTGATGTCTGTGAGGACGGCACACAGGCCTTTGGAACTCTCTTCTGTCTAGGTGTCTGTGATAAAGCTACTCTGCCTCGTGTTCAGCATGCAGGATGCTGCAGATGCTCTATATGTTCAAAAATGTCACTTAACTCTTGTGGAAATTCTGATTCCAGCCAGTCCAGAACTTTCCTCTGACTTGTCATTTCTGTGGCAACTCCACAGAAGAATTGCATCCAGCCCTGCAGCCTCAGCTCCCCCAGGTTTTCTCCCATGTCCGCTTGGGAGCAGGACTGTTTGGAAAGCATCTCCCTTTAAGTTGCGCTGTCCATTCGTTTTTGTCTTCTGCCCGCTCACTTTTATTCTGTCCTCTCTTTCTTTTTAGGTCTCTGCCTCCATAGAACTGAGAGAGGTTTTGTTCTTGCAGAGCAGCCCATGCAAAATTTCCTTTTCAGCCTCCTTCCAGAAGCTTGTAAGGCAGGCACAGTAGGCTCCTCTCAGCAAGGAAATTGCTGGCATGGGTTTGGTGTTAGGTGATTTGGGCTGTGGTCACTTCCCATGCCCTGGTCTCTCTGCAGCCCTTTTCCACCCCTGCAACTATTTCTTTTTAATCTATCCCTGGCATTTCATTGTGCTTCAGGACAAGGCGAGGGAGGGGGCTGGAAGAGGGTTAGTGTGTGGGTTTCTTCTTAAAGAAGGATTTTCTTTGCTTCCCTCTTCTTTTTGGCTCTGTTTCGAATTGAAGATAATGAGAACAGCATCCACACCTCCGTCTTGGCAGGGTGAGAGAGTCAACCAGCAGCTGTAAAATTTAGTAAACTGAGAGGAGAGAATCCACCGCTGAACGCTCCTGGGCCCCTTTTTGCCTCCTCATCCATGGGCTGGGACAGCGTGGGCACAGCAGGCAGCTCAGCTGGGGCTGGAACAGGTTTCCTCTGGGGCTGCCCCATCAGAGTGGCACTGGGGAGAGCAGGGTCTTGCTGGTGGTGGGTGAGGTGGTGGTGCTCCAGGGGTGGATGGAGCCAGGCAGAAGCCACCATGCTCCATCCTCACCCCTGGCCCTGCCTCGCTGGCTGGACCAGCATTTGCAGAAGGTGCTTTTGCTATCAGCGTGGGGGGCCTTGTGCGTGGGCCAAGCATAAGGGTCTGTTTCCTCCCTCCCTTGTGCCGTAGTAATGCAAAACATCCCATGGGTTTAGGGCAGTAGCTAAGAGAGTCGATTTGTTTAGCAAATTCCTATGGAATTTTAATCTGGTGTGGGAGGCTACTGGTCTGGGAAGGTTCCTTTGGCCCCACTTCCCACTCTGGCACATCCTGCTGCATTTCTCTGCGGGGTGGGCTGGGGCTTCTTGGTCAGCAGCGCAGACGGTGTATCTCTTGGCGGTGCTGGCTCTGGTTATGACAAGTGCAGGGCCCTGGTTGTGTGTTCTTGGTTCTGCTTTTTCCTTTATTTGCTCTGCTAGTAACTTAGAGGGGAACCGTGGCTTCTGCTATGCTGCAGAGGGGAGCTGCTGCTGTGGGCTCTGGCAGCCTCTGTACCACCTTCTGCCCTGTGTTTTCCTGCTGAACTGCTGGGTACTGGTCAGTACTGGTCTGGGGCTGGTACATCACCTGCTGGGAACTTAGAAGGAAGCAGCATTCCCCTGGTGTCATTCTTTTTGTACAGACGTGGGGTAGAAGAGAAGGGTGGGGGCGTAGAAGTGGAAAAGTGTAATCGAGTTCCCACAGGCGACCAGTCTGAGATGTTTGCATGTCCCACTCTCAATCCCTGCAGCCTCCTTTCGGTGCTTCCCGCCACAGGACGCTTGCGCAGCATCAGCCTTGCTTGGGGGACTCGGCGAGAGCTGTGTTGCAGTGCTCGCAGGCAGGGGGTTGTGCAGCGAGCTCAGCTCTGCCACGGACACCAGAAGCTCTCGGTGGTGGTGCTGGTGCTGGGGGCTGCCTGCAGGAGAGGAAATCCCACTGCGGGGGTGGCAGGGAGTGGGTGTGAGTGGTGTGATGCTTCCTACTGACAGGCGTCACCGTTCCTGTTGACAGGGCTGGCTCCGAATCTCTCCCTCTGAGCATCTCCTGAGCTGAATGCCTGCAGATTTGGGACTCTGGCATCTCCTTCATCCTCCTCACATCCCGTGGCTTTGCGGAGCGTTTTTTTCGGACTTGGATGCAGTTTTTCTGTCTCATTGCCTCTCCTTGATGCCCCAAACCCTCATCCTTTAGCCACCATGTAAAATAGGGAGCTGCATCCCTCTTTCCTTCCAGCTGGGTGAGAGGTTTGGAGTCTGTACCATTGCTGGGCTCATGTCCTGGAGCTCAGCCCTGCTGAGCAGGCAGCCTGAGCTGTGTCAGCCTTTACCCACAGGCTGGTTTTGGTCACAGTGTCACCAACCCACAAATCCATAACTTTAACAAAAGGTGTTGCTGTGCTGTAACTGCTTCTGCCCTGGCCTTCCCTGTCACTCATTTCCCTGTCTGCTCTGTATCTCTTCGCAGCATTGAGCATGGGAGGGAGCAGTCAGCCCTGTCACACTCTATGTACTGGAAGTGTAAATGAAATGTCCAGGCGTGGCCGCTCGCAGAATGCGACCAGACGCTCACATGTAAGAATTTAGTTTGTTTTCATGCTGTAACCAGTTTGCAGCCACCTAGGACCGAGTGGCTCTGCCTTCCTGGCAGGGGAAGAACTCAACTCTGTTTCTGCTGCAAATTGCCGGCTTCTGCTGCCCAAGGGGGCAAAGCTCTGCCTTTGGTACACCCAGGGCTCGTGCTGCTTGGTTTGGACTCTGTCCAGCTGAGAACTGGGGTGCGTGGGTGCACAGGTCAGCCCGGGCATCCTCAAAAGCTGTCCCAACAGGAGGGATGTGAGGGAAATAGCTCGATATGGTCTCCAAAGGAAGCCTGGGAGCTGGGCTCTGCTGTCAGGGAGGACAGAGCTGACCTGCCCACAATCTGGAAATGTGACGGGGTGATGGGCAGCACTGGGCGGGCCAGTCTTTGTCTGTGAGGCCCAAGGGGCTCTGCTGTCAGAGCTGCCATGTGCCTGCCAGCACCTGCCTGGGCTTGTTCCATGCTAATCCTTACCGGGAGTTGGACTTGGGTCTGTTTATCTTATTAACACTCTGCAAAGATCCTGCATTCCTTTGGGATGACTTCCAGGAGCAGGAGAGCTCTTTGATGTGCAGTGTGGCCAGGGTGGGGACAGAATGGCCCCGTGCCCCAGGACTGGAGCAGTATTCTCCCCTCCATAATGGGCTGTGGATTGGAGGAGGTGAGCAGTGCCCTGCAAGCTGCTCCCTCCTTGCAGAAGCCATTCTAGCAGTGCCTTTTTCTTCTTTCCTTGAAAAATTGCTTCTCTTCCTGCATTTTCAGCTTCCCGGAATAATTTTCTTTGATTAGCAAAGGAAATGGAGCTCTAGTGCTTTCAATAATTCATCCCCAATTTGGCTAATTTCAGCTTGACTGCAGCGTGGACTATGAAGTGAATAAAAATGTGTGAGGTTTCAAACCACTCGTTTCTTATTTGCTTCTACTTTTTACTCCTCTGCCTCTTCCCCTGTCCAGCAGCCACATCAGTCTCTCTCAGCCTTCCTACTAAACCGTGGTGAGCTGAGCACCGTGGTTGGATGTGCACAGCGGCACGGTCCCCAGTCCTGCTTGTGAGTTGCTGCTCTTCCTAAGCTTGTGCTCCCCTACCCAGAGTTTTGCCCACTTTTTCTTACTGCTTGGTTGCTTCACAACCTTCATCACCGTTGCAGCTGAGACCTGGAGCTGACCAGAGCCTGCATGTGAGCTCTTGTGCTTTGGCCAGATCCTATTAATTTCCCTCGAGTCCTTAGGTCCATATTGGAGCTTCACCTAAAAGCCACTTTCTCCAGTCAGTAAATGCGCTGTCTGTTTGTGGTGTTTGGGCACTGACACATTTTCCTCCCACTCCAGAGGTAGTTCCAGGCAGCAGGGATCTTGTGGATCACACAGAAGCCTGCTAGTAAAAGGTCTTTTGCAATCTAAGCTGCTATTGCCTCTGTCTTTAAGCAGCTGGCGGAGCAGGAGCCGTGGCTGGTGTTTGCCTGGCTTACTGCAGAGGAGAGCCTCTGTGTGTCCTTCTTATAGGCAGTGGTTTTTCTCTTCAAGCTGAGGCTACCTGGATTTAATGGGATTTCTTGGATTTAGTGGATTTCTGCCCTAAAAGAGGACTGGCACCCATCCTTGGTGTTTGTAGAATAGAGATGCTCTTTCACAGCTGGGCTTTGCTCGTAGCCTCGCTCTGTTGCTTGCTTATTCCATTAGCTCATCTTGAGCTGCCTTTTCAGGAGAAGCAAAGCAGGTTAAAATGACTCTGCTGCCCCTCTCCACATCCAGGAGACAAACCTTATCTTCCATGACCGACTGACTCTTCCTATCCTATTAATTTTTTTTTCCCCTACCCTGTGCAGTAGTGGATGTTGAAAGAGAGCTGCACACTCCCGGAGGATGTTGTGTCATCTTGATGGGCTGTAAGTGCATCTCCTGTCTAATATTAGACCACTGTGCTCTCTCTGTCTTGCAGGGATGCTAATTAACTTAAGTGAGGGACTGGCTGTGCCTCAGCATCTTTGATTTGTGGGTGATACTCAATTAAAACAAGGGGAACAGGAAAAAAAGCTGAGGGAGCTTTTGCTGATCTCTGCACTTCTACGTGTGTTGCCTGCCTTTGGATATTTAGTCCTTGGTTCTATATTTGAGGTGAGCAGGACCAGACTGGCATAGGGACCAGCTCCCAACTCTCCTCAAACACGCAGGAGTGCTTTGGAGCGGAATGGGTCTCATCCAGACTGCTCCTCCTGGGTTGAGAGGAAAGTGCAGAGGCTCAGAATTTGCTGGAGAACCTTGTGAAGCAGGACTTCTGAACCCCCAAACTGCAGAAGAGAAGTCACTGGAGGGCGGGATTGGGGGGGAAATCTACTAATACATCGCTTGCCAACTCCAGTTCAGCTGCCAAATTGTGATTATCTTGGCTCTGAAGCTGTCCTCCTTGGCCAAGAAGTATTGCATCTCACCCTGTTTCTGGGCAAAAAAACAATGCTCTGGAGCTTTGGGTCAGTTCAGGTCTTCAAGTACTTCTCTAAAATCAAGGAGTAACTGCATTACAAAGGAAACATTGGCCTCAAAGCAGTGGTTATGAGGGTGTAAAAGTGATTTGAATGGATTCTCTGACTGCATAAGGCAAGCTGGGTCCTGGCTTCTCACCTTGAACAGGACAGCCCTGAGCAAACTTTCCTGGTTTACGTGGCCCAGGAAGCAACTGGTAGTGAAGGGCATGGATGTGGAAAATCAAACCGGGCGATTGGAGCTGTGAGGTGTGTTCTCTGTTAATGTGGAGAGATTCCCAGTTCCTGTGGAAGGCAAAAGTCACGTGAGGTTGGGAAGAAAGGAGAGGAGCAAACCGAAAGTTAGAGTGTGTTCTGGGGGCTGTGCCTCGGTGCCTGGGGCTCCTCTTATCACTCCCATGGGCTGGCTTCTCCAGCAGTGCGGAGACCCCCACTCCCAGTGCTGGCAGCAATAGCCAGGGGTCTGTAACTGCCCTGCAGGATCAGGGCAGGATGGACAACATTTCCCATGGGTACCGGCAGAGATTGAGCAAGAAACCTCCGGAGAGGGAGCGGAGTACTGGTGTGAGGTATGTGTCTCCAACCCACGAGACCGAAGGCAGATGGTGGGCAGGGGTGGCTTTGGACCTTTTCTGAGGGTTTCTCTGTGCTGAGGGCCATTTTCCTGTCCCTCTGTGCAGCTAATCCAGGAGAGAGGTGCTTCCCCAGCATCGGCTTGGTGCTGCCTGCCAACAGTCCCAGCCCTCCCTCCACCTTGCACCCTTCTCCCAAATGAAACCTTAATCCGCTGTTGCGCTAACGGGCAGCGGCCGGGCGGGCAGCCAAGGGCGGCATTCCAGGCATAGCTCAGCCAGGTAGGCTGGCAGGAGAAGCCCTGCTTGGCGGGATCTGTTGAGTGAGGTGTGGCTGGAGCAGCCTGCCTGTGGGGAAGGGGTGCTGGGGGGAGCAGGGCCTTCCTGGCTGGGCTGGGGCCAGCAGTGGTGGCACTGACCGCCCAGGGGTGGCATCCTTCCCTGCCATGGGTGGGTCGGTCTCTTGTCGGTGGTCTCCAGGGGGACCTTGTAACTGCCTTCCAATCCCTGAAGGGAGCCTCCAGGAAGGCTGGAGAGGGACTCTTTGTAAGTGTCCAGTGATGGGATGAGGGGAGGTGGTTTTAAACTGAGGGAAAATAGATTTAGACTGGATCTTAGGAAGAAGTTCTTCAGTATGAGGGTGGAGAGACTCTGGAATAGATTGCCCAGAGAAGCTGTGGGTGTCCCCTACCTGGAGGTGTTCAAGGCCAGGTTGGATGAGGCCTTGAGCAACCTGCTCAAGTTGAGAGGTGTCCCTGCCCATGACTGAGAGGTTGGATTAGATGATCTCTGAGGTCCTGTCCAGCCTAAGCCATTCTATGATCATGGATTACTCTCACTGAATGAAGCTTCTCAGTCTGCTGGTACCTGAAAACTTTACTCCCAAACAGATCTATTAAAGCTGTGGAGTCAGAACTGAGTTCTCTTCCTCAGTTATTATCCTAGCAAATAACTTTGACTAGGCTGTGTGAGCCATTTATGGTGTTTAGGATTGACAAGAGCTTGGCCTGGGATAGACTGTAGCCTCATCTGGGACAGTTGTGCTTTAAGGAGGCAGCCTTTGAGAAAACAGGTTCTTCATCTGTTTTCTTTGTCCATCTCCTGCTGTAAAGCCAGTTTCTCTTTCAGCTTTCCCTGTTACACTGGGCTGTCTGTTTATGTAGTGATAAAATCCCTGAGCAAATTGTTTTAACTGATGCTGTTTACCTAAGAGATAAACTGGGATCAGTGGAAGCTCCTGGCAGTTGCATGGGGGAAACTCTGTCATGAGGAGCCGTTTGAGCTCCGTCTAGGTGAGCACTTCTGCTTCTTTCAGCATGGTTGTCGTCGTAAACTTTCTCCAGACTAAGCACAGAACCAAACCATGCAGAAATCTCCTATTTCTTGTTGTCTTTGTCTGGTGGCTGGAATACCAGTGCAACAGAGACATGCTGGATGCAGGAATTTGGGAGAGGGGTGTTTGCTGGGGTGGATTCTACCTGGACTGGGGATGTAGTGACCATACCCACCATAAACCAAAGCTCAGGTAGTTCTTACAAGACACCTCGGCAGCAAGCAGAGCATCAGCTTGGTATTTGGAAGTCTTGGAGGATGTGTAACTAAGGGGATTGGATAAAAGGTGGATTTGAGGGTGGGAAGGGTTCAGGATGTGCAGCAGATACAGCTCCTGCATCCGTGCCTGTTCTGTGTGACCTGATCATGGAGGCCTGGAGCTGGGTGCTGGAGCTGCTGTTGTCTGGCAGCCCTCTGCTCAGAGAGTGGCTGGTGTTTCCTCAGATAAGTAGCCAGGTCACTTGTGGCTTTGTTTAATAGAAGTGCTGAGGAGTGAGCTCTTGTGTGCAGGAAGCATTTCCCACCCTCCACACATCTCCCAGCCCCCATGGGCTGCTGCATTCCTGGGCAGTGAGGTTGCCTGCAAACAATGGCACAGAGATGCGTGTCCCCATAGGATGGGTGACGTAACCCTGGTGAGGAGAGACCTCTTCTCCAGAGGTTGCCTTTTGTCCCTGGCAGCACTCCAGGGTGTGTTTCACTCCCCTTTGGTTAGGTCTCCATCCTAGGTGCCAGATTTCTAGATCCCCACAAGCTGGAGGAAAGGGAGGGAAGTGTCTGGTCACTCCGCATTGCCTTTTGCCACCAGGCCTGTGAACACCAAGTGCTCAGTGCCTTGTGCCTTCTGCTATGGGCCGGGGGAGGACAGAGCCATGGGCTGGGAGTTGGACCACCCACTCTGCTGTGTCACTGGCAGGCCAAAGGTTTAGTGGCTCTGGGCACAAGAGTGCGTGGCAGGGAGGGAAAGATCTTAACAGAGGTTGCCGGCTGTGGGGGCTTCCAACCTTGCCTTCAAAGAGTTACGTCCCCATCTCCTAAACACTGTGCCTCTCCCTGGTCTCAGTGGGACCAGGCACCCCACAGCCCTTCCTGGGTGGGTGTTGAGGCCCCCTGATTTGGGGTAGGCTTTCACTTAAAAAGAAAAGTTAGTGCGATGTGGGATCTGTGTAGAGAAGGTGAATTTTTCTCCCAGCAGCAGGCTCAAATGGGCAGCCACTCTTACATGGAGACAAGTTAAGCAAAAGAATCCGATGTCAGTGGATGGCGTAAGAGCCAGAAATATTAAGGAGGTGAGAAAAGATTAGCTAAAATCACGATGGGTGGGTCAATCAGTTGTTTGGCAATTGTGTAAGTGAAGCCAGTTCTGTCTGAGGACGTCCCTGAAGAGCTGATTTCCAGATGGTGGGATGGTGCAGGGTATAGGCAAGTGTGCTCAGCCCGTGCTTGGCTCTGGCACTCTTCCATTAAACATCTGCTACCAGCACCACCAGCATCTGAACCAGAGAGCTTGTTGGTCCTGCCACAGTGGCCTCTCTTGTTCTGATCTTTCCTCCAGCATCGTCACTGAAAGGCTTGGAAGAAGAACGGTGAGCTGTGGAGGGAGCCGTGGCTGTCACATGCTGCCTGCTTGCTTGCTGTCCCCAGGCACTGGGAGGGGGATGCAAAAACCAGACTCCTGGCTGGGAGCTGCCACAGCTTCAGTTCCCTCCAGTGCTGCAACCCCAGTCCTCCCAGTGCTGCTTACTGGTGTGTCTGTGAGGAGCAGGGAGGCTGCTCGCCGGCCTGTGTGTGCTTGCCGGGGCCTTCTCTGTTTGCAGGGCGGGCGCGTGGCTTCCTCAGCGCAAGGCCGGGCAGGTCCTCGTGCTGCAAAAACTTGCCTGAGAAGCTGCCTCTTTTTCTCCAGTCCCCTCCTGGGGCTGCTTTCCCTCCAGCTGTGCCTGTCCTCCCCGGTGGTGCTGGTTTCAGGGTGGGTGATGGCTTGGCCATTCGGAGTGCTCCATCCCCAGTGTTCCTCTCCCTGCTCTGCTCCATGCAGCAGGTTGAGAGGAAGGAAGGGGGATGCAGGAGCATCCCGGTGAGTCTTGTTTAGGCATGTGTCCCCAGTTGTGGTGGCAGTGCCCAGAAGAGTGTGGCAATGCTGGCAGAACAGCCCTTCTCTGTTCCAGCGCCTGGGGGAACTGGGACAAGACGAGGAGATGTGGTTAAATATTTTCTTTCTCCCTCTGCAATGCACAGAAGGAACAAATCTGTCACACTGGCTTGCCAGGGGTGAGCTGGAAGGGTCAGAGCGCTCTGCACCCCAGCTGGAAGGATTTGACTTGAGGACCCTTAAATGTGCTGTGAAGATAGGGCTCCTTTTTTGGCCTCTTTGCCCCTTTCCCTGCCCAGACCGCTCTCCCTCGGCGTGCGTGCGCTCTGTTTGCGTAACCTGTTCTGGCATGTGCCCTGGTCAGGTGGATTATGTGGGGCAAGAGCTCTGCCAGCCTGGAATGCCAGCTATGCATCCCCTGAGCGCCGATGGATGCAGAGGCAGACACCCCTTTTAACCATGCCAGCAGCTTCTAGTAGCTTTCCTGCGGCGCCGGTGCCTCTCGGAGAGAATTTGGGCGATGCCGGAGCTTGTTGAAGGATGTGAGAGGGGAATGCTACGGGAGCAGCACCTCTGCCCAGTGCTGGTGCGAATTGGGACTGGTGGTTAAGGGTGTGAGGCTGCTGGAAAGCAGCTGGCATCCCTGCCTCACTGGGGGCTTCTTGTGTGAACTTGCTCGGGCGCTGCGGGGCTGGGAGCTGCTTCTCTCCCTCCACGGCAGGCGTGGGAGGCTCTGGGGTGGGGAGCTGCAGCCAGGCTGGAGTTGCAGAGTGCCTGTGGAGTTCCAGCAAGGAGCAGCAGCGCTGCACTGGAATGACTGGGGAAACTGGGGGATGGTCTAAGATGAGGGAGAGTTGGGCTCTCGGAGGTGGCTGCTGCTGGCTTAGCAGTGGATGCCTGAAGAGTAGGAGCGTGATGTCCTGTGTGCACACACTTCCCAAAGGGCTCCCCTTCTCTCCCTCATGGCTTGTTATTCATGTGGAAAAAAAAAAATGGTTTTAATCTCTTTATGGAGAGAACTGCTGGTTATTTTCCACTGACACCCAGGCGGGACTGCGCCAGGCACAGCGCTGCACTGTTCTCTGCAGGAAGCCGAGGGTGAAACTTCTAATCCTGTAGAGAAAAAAAAAAAAAAAGGCAGCTTTCCATTTGAGGCAATGCTGAACTAGTCTGCAAATCCATGTTCGTTCAGCCCTGCCCCAGAGCAGCAGGTTCCTGGCTCCTGCATGGTACCAGTGGGCAGGAGGGAGCTAATTCCTGTGATGTTCTCATAGGCAGTACAGTTATTCTTAGAGGGCTGGGCAAATCCTACAATATTATCAGGGTTCCTGCAGCCCTGTTGCCAGGGTTTGTCAGTAACCCTGAGGGACTGAGGCGTATATTTAGCTCTTGGAATAAAACCTCTTTTGCTTGGTGGAATTGCATGGCTGGAGATGATTTCCTTGGAGGATGCTGAAGGATTAACCTGTGAGCCTAGAGGTGCTCCTCACAAAACGCAGAATTCTGCTCTACTTGGTCAGATCTCCTGCCCAGGGCCCTGGCTCATTGGCTGGGGTTGTGCTCTGCTGCTTGGACCGAATCTGTCGGGTTAGATGGTTCAAGTGCTCACATCTGGGCTTTGCTGTCACTCAAGGCAGAAGAATTGCAAGGTCCAAATCAGCTGGGTATCTTAAGATGAGCTCAGGTGGTCACTTGTGGCCAGACTTCTCCAGGGGTACAAAAGCTAAACTTGCGAGGTTGTTCGTAGGTGCTCAGCAGGACACGTGAGTGGAGAGCTGGGGTGAGAGGGGTGCTGATGGCAGAGGTCCTGCCACTTCTGGTAGCGGATGCTTTTGTCTCTTCTCTGTTCCTGTGCCTTCACCATCCCTGGAGGCGTTTGAGATGTGATGCTGAGGTCCATGGGTTAGTGGTGACCTGGCAGTGCTGGGGGAACGATTGGAGTTGAAGATCTTAAAGGTCTCTTCCAACCAAAACAGTTCTGTGATTCATAGCACTCATGAGAACCGTTGCCCTGTGCCGAACAGGCGCTGCGAGGCTGAGCCCCCTGGTACTTGTCGCGTGGGCAGATGCGATAGCAGGGGCCGCGGCGCTCCGTGGAGCGGTACCGCGTGCCACGGGTGTCTGGGCTGCCTGCAGCCTTCTCTTGACAGGTGAACTGGAGCGGTGAACAGCAGACACGTGGGGCGGAGGGATCTGCACGCTTCCCAGGCCGGCCCTGATGTTCACGGCGATGTGCTGTGCCAGCTGGTCCCTCTCTGGTGTCTCAGCTGAACAGAGCCCCTGGGCTCAGCACGGCAGAGCGGACAGTGGGTTTGCACAAAGGCCCTCCGTCGAGCTTTGCCACGTGACGGCCTTTCTTATCGCTTTGTAAAAAGCTCCTTTTCTGACAGTTTTACGTGTTTTAAATTATTGCGTAGATGTGGTGGCAGAGGGTTAGATGGGAGAGGTGGCACTGCCAGACTGCAAATGAGGTTTGTCACTCATTATTCCTTTCTTCCCTCCCCGCTGCCTTAAGCTGGGCTTTGCAGCAGCAGAGCCCCATGTGCTGGGCTCATCTGTGTCTCTATTGAGCTCTGGGGCTCTTTTCAGGGGGGAAGGAAGATGGTGAGAGGAAATGGGGAGGGGGGTGGCTGTGGGCCTGCTGGAACTGGGAAGAAAAGCAGCTTTGTGAGGCTGCCCTGCCCTGTCAACCCAGAAAATGCCTGGCTGGAGGGTGGTGGTGATGCAGGCACCTTCCTCTCTTTGCTGCACTGCCTGGGAGGGTGGCATGGTTTGGGCTGCTGGAAGATGGAGCCAAATTTGTTAAGCTTCTCAATGCTCTGGGTACAAAGATCGTTAAAGGTGGGGAAAGGGCTACAGAAATACGATGGAAGCTTGCTGTCTGGGGTGGCCTGTCTGAATCGACGGTGGCAGCTTGCACGGAGCATCCTACCTGTCCACCCTGTCACAAAGAAGAGCCTGCTCCGTTTTCTGCTTAGAAGCTGCCCATGTGCTCAAAAGCAGTTGATCACCTCCCTCTCCTGTTGCCAGTCCTCCAGATTGAGCATCCATGGCTCTTTGGCTCTCTTAGTCTATGCTAGCTGGTTTTTGACACTGCTTGCCAGCACCAAAATCCCCATTAGCAATGGATTGCTACTGTTTTTCAGATTGCTTTTATTTTTCAGCCTGCTTCCTTGTGTCTGCTGCCTGTTGTGCTGACCATGTGAAAGACAAGCTGGATAACATCCAGCTGTAGGTACCTGGGAAAGGCTCTTGCTCTCTGGACAGGCTGAGATAAGGCCGTGGGGAAGCTGCCTTGCCCAGTCCCTGCTGAGCATGCGTGCGGCAAGCAGCTTTGTCGGGATGGCTTTTCCTGGAGCCCTAACGCGGCTTCTGGGCAGTCTGTACCACCCAGCCTGCGCTCTCCTGGTGTGATGTCTGTAAAAAGTGTGTGCTGGGAGTGGAAAACAGCTGCCATTTGGTTATTCCCTAGACCACATGCAGTCTGCCTTCCATGGAAATGAAATTCTTTCCCACTTTATCTACCGGATATATCCTGTAGTGAAGTTTGTTTGGTGTTTTTATCTCCTGTAGTCCATCTTTGTTTTGGAGCTGCTCAGTGGAACATCAAAGGCTGGATTTTCCCACCCACTTACTCGGGGAAGTACAGAGCTGGCTGAGCCCGGGGGCAGTGCTGCTTTCTGTAGAGCAAGAGTCTCCATCCCAGCAAGTGCCCATTTCGCTTCCACACATGCTGAGGGATACTGGGCAATAACCCAGACCAGCTTTAAAGGTACTGACAGAGTCCTGGGCAAACCTTCAAACCTGGGAGTGTGAGTGAGAAGCTTCTGCCTCCAGGAGTGTCTCTAGCAAAAAGAAAAAAGGATGTCTGAGTTTAGACCCCATATCAAAGGGATCTGAAGCTGTCACTGGTTTGTGAAAGCTGAGCCCTTGGCCCTCGCTGAGAAATTCTTGGCTGCAGATCAAATCACTCATCCTGATGTCGGACTGTGCACAGACCCGGTGGGGCAGAGAGGTGAGAGCTGCAGGTGCCTGGGTAACCTTCAGGATCCGAGGCCACCTTTTCCTGCCTGGGGAATGATTGGAGCAGGTTCCTCAGGCCCAAGGCTTTGAGGACTGGCACTGCTGGGCCTGGCAAGGGCCACTCTCCAGCATGGGCAGAAGTTGGAGCTGGCCCCACGGTTGTGCTGGAGCCCATGTGTGGCAGAATCCTGCTTCTCGTGGCTTCTGAGGTGCTGCCTGTGTGACGAGGGATGGATGGCAAGACCTGAGAGGGTCTTACAGTCCCAGGCTGGTCTGTCACCCCAGCAGCTTTCCCATTACTGGAGAGAAGATGGGACTCTAGGCTGAGCTGTTTGGAGCCAGGAGGCTCCAGGGCAGTGAATGGTGGCTGGCAGCGTGGACAGGCTGATGGGCTGGGAGCCCTGCCCCTCCCACTTCACCTCACCTCACCTGCGGGGAGACATTCTTCTCTCATCTGCTCATCAAGCCCTGTGCTGGCTGAGGTTCACCTGCTACCTTCTTGGTCTTTTTCCCGGGCAGAGATGGGATGTTCTCCCCGTGGCAGCCCAGACTATTCAGCTGCAGTCGTGGGGTCCTCCTGGGTTTGTCTGTGCCAGGCGGGGGTCGGTGGGGTTTGTGCCTATTTCCACGGGCTGTTGGATGCCATCCTGTCTGAGCTGGGGAGTGAACCACAAGGCTTCTGAGCTACCTAATGCTGGTTCTGCTGTTACAAGCCTGTGATTCCAGTTAAAACCTGAGCACCCTGCCGCTAATGGTTTCTTTGTAGAAGCCTAGAAAGGTGTTCTGTAGGAGCTGGTGCAGTGTAAACATGTACTTCCCAATCTCACACTGCGTGGTTTTTCTTTTCAGATTCAATTGATTTTTTTTTTTTTTTTTCCCCCAAGCATACTGAATTCTCATCCCCTGAGAAAGGAGCTGTCTTGCTTCCGCCTCCTTCCCTGCAGGGTCCTGCTTCGAGTTCTGATCTCCCTGGGGCCTTGACAGCTCCCTGGTTCGCAGGGTGTTTCTCTCCTTGGTGGGGCACTTCCCGGCCCAGCTCGCGTTCTAGGCTTTATTTGCTAACAAACTGCGGGAGGAATTTCTGAGCCGCCTCAGTGGCGTGAAGGGTATAGGCATATGTTTTAAGCTAGCCTGTTACTTTATTTTCAAGCTGCCATTCCTTCTGCTAGTCTCGTCACAAAGGGAGCGTGGCCTGGGCACACTTGAGGAGGTGGTGTGCTGCAGACTGGCCCAGGTACCTCCTCCGCCTTCCCTGGGGTAACACCTTGTTTGCTCAGTGAGAGAAACAGCAGCAGGAGTCTCTTTTCAGCGGGGTTTCGTAGCAGCACGGGCAAAGAGGTTTGGACAGAACGTGACCCTTCCATTTGCAGGTGTAAGCGAAGCTGATGGTAGATTGAAGGAGCTCGGAGATTTGTTAGTGGATAAAACTTTGGTCGCCTGGGAGCGTCTCTGCTTTGGTTTCAAGCGAGGGGGATAAATCTGCCAAATTCCTCCTAAACTCTGCCTTCATCCCAAGCTTCCTACTGACACCAGCTGATCTACTTCGTGCTCTTCTGGCTCATGAGAACCCTTGCCTGCTGAGCTCAGAGCTGCTGGCTGGGACCCAGTTCCCAGGCACTGAAGCAGGAGAGAATCTAAAGAAACTCAGGCTGGAATTGTTTTTCTAGACTGATAATTTCTCCCAGACAGCTCTCAGTTAGACTCCTAGCCAGCTGGACTTGCACTTTCTTTGCCCAAGGGAGCCTTTTCTAGACTCTGCGAAGGCCTGGTGGAAGTGCAGCCTGGCTCCCTCGAGGCTGCCAGTGACGCTTTCAGCCGTGTCCTGTCTTGCTGCTCTGCTTGGGGCATCTGGATTTAAATGCCGTGGAGCCAGAAGGAAGCAGGGCAGGGCTGGTGGGAGAAGCTGGCTGTGACTGGGGAGCGCGTGGATGGTGATGCATAACCTTGCAGAAGCGGGAAGCATCCTCAGGGGTGCAGTTCTGGGAACAGCCTTGCTAGTGGGACTCTAGGACGTGTATGTAGGTGTGTGGCCAGAATGCCAGCGGGTTCTTGCTCCCACAGAGCCTGGCCTTGCTCTCCAGGAGCGTCCTGCTTGGTGGGGACGGCTGGTGATGGAACTGGGAGCGCTGGGCGCTCGTGTGCGCAAAGGGAGCCGCTCACTCGCTGTCTGCCAGTATCTGCAGAAAGAGAAGCTTGTGATAAATGCTTTCTTCCTCCCCAAAACAAGGATACTGAAGCGTGGGAACCCTCTGGTGCAGCACTGCCCCGGAAATCGGTCCCGGAGCGGGATGGTGACTTTCTGCCAGAGGATGAAGGGAAGCAGCAGTTATGGGTTGCAGCCCCTGCCCTGTGAACCCAGCCAGGGAGCCTCCAGCCCCTGGGGACCATCTGGCCATTGCCTCTGTCACGATAAGAGAAAATACTGCTCCAAGGCTTCTGTCTTCCCTTGTAGAGTCTGGTGGCCGACTGGCTCCTTTGCACATATTCTGTGCCTTTTGCCCCACTTTCCAGCAGGGCCTTTTCCTCCCCCACCGCAGACGTCTGCACCCTGACCCTGCACACACACATCGACTGCTTCCCACACTGTTGTGGGTTGATCTGGGCAGAGGGCTCCTGGAGGTGTGGATCTGGCCACTTCCAGCTCCTGGAGCAGGGAAGGAGGAGGGTACCAAGGGGTTAGGCTGTTGTGCAGGAGACCCCACTTGCCTCTCGCAGCTCTGAGTGTGGAAAGGAGAGGTTTAGGAGCCCCCCGCTGGGAGTAGGCGCAGGAGGAGGAGGGAGGAGGCTGCTGTGGAAGGGTGCTGGGGATGTGCACTGTGTTAGCGGGACCTGCATTGTGTCTGCCTGAGCAGGAGGGGTGTGTGGCTCACACCGAGGGGTCTTGGCCACCACCAAGACCTGCAGAGGGGTCTTGGACACAGCCTGGCATGATTGGAGCTTTGCACGGGAAACGTCAGCTTGTCAGAGGGAGTTTCTCTTCCTCTTCTTGACAATCCTGCCCTGTGGCTTCTGCACTCTATTGCATGGGGCATAATGGGATTTAAGTGAGGGTTGTTCAGCCTGGAGAAAAGGAGGCTCAGGGGAGACCATCTTGCTCTTGACAGCTCCCTGAGAGGAGGCTGGAGCCAGGTGGGGTCGGTCTCTTGTTCCAAAGAGCTAAGTGATAGGACAAGAGGAAATGGCCTCAAATTGTGTCAGGGGAGGTTTAGGTTGGAGCTGAGGAACAGTTTCTTCCCCACAAGGGTTACCCAGGCTGCCCAGGGCAGGGGCGGAGTCCGTGGAGGGCTTTCCAAGCCGTGGAGATGTGGTACTGAGGGACAGAGTTTAGTGGTGCCCTGGCAGGGATGGGGGAATGGTTGCACTCAATCTTAAAGGTCTCATCCAACCAAAATGATTCTATGAGGTGGAATTCCAGGACTTTTCTCCCTACTCTGCCAACCAGGCTGGTCTTTGTGTGGGGCATCACTCACAGAGCGGTTGCGGTTCCCACAGACTTAGGGCCCAGAGTTCTTGGCAGAAGTGGCTTCACGGTCTTTGGCATCTCGCGATGGCCCGTCCCTGCCTCTCCGTGCGTCACGGCGCCTATGGCATGGGACGGAAGATAACATTACATCTGAGCGCCTGTACACGTACCCTCCTGACTCCAGCCTGGATGACCAGCAGCCCCACAGCAGTTGGTGGGGCTGGGAATCTGCCCTGCCACGTCTCGTCAGCACAGCCCTCCTTGCCACGCTCCTCCTGAGCGACAGCCGCTCCCCTACCAGCGTGAGGATAGAGTTGAAAGGAGCTGGCACTCGCTCGAAGCCTGCCTCAGATTAAAGGCTTTCCCTTCACAGTAAATCTTGCATGTCTTACATCTTAATGTGTTACATTCTTTGCCCTGGAGCAGAGCTGGAAACCGGCCACTGCAACACTGACCTGTTACCGGAATCACGCCTGCGTCCGACGTGGGAGATCCGGGTGTCACGCTGGACGCTGCTGGGAACCAATTGGCCTCGCTATGTGGGAGTCTTGGCCAAGGGGATGGGTGAAGCTGTGGGATCTGCATGGCCCTTGATGCCCATAAGGGGCAGAGAATTGGCTCTGCCGGTTGGTTTCAACCGCATCTTGTCTTGTTCGTGCGTTTCAGGGGGGTTTTGGGGGTGTTTTCGAACGGATCCTGGCTCTGCATCTGCAGCTCATGGCAGTTTAACACCAGTTAACAGCCTGGCAATTCAGACAGATGGTCTGACTACGCTATGGGGGTGTCAAAATACAGGAATAATTGTTTACAGGCAGAAAACTGCCTACGTGGGAATCAACACCCAAAATTTGATGGAATTTGTTTAGAAGGAGCCTGTGGCCTCAATCAATATTGGAGACTTGCAGCGATCTCCTTCCTCCAGAGAAGGGGTGGTCAGAGCAGCTTAAAAATGGCAGAATCAGGGGACTGGAGAGAGGATAATTGTCCCCTGGTGTCCTGGGGCAAGCAGCGTGACCTGGCCAGGCTGGTGGACACTGTCCTCTGGCTTCCAAGTGCCATTCTCCTGGGGAGCAAGTGCTTAGAGTGGTTGCACTCAATCTTAAACAGCTTGTTGCTTTATGTTCTCAGCTTGTTCCTGGTCTGCTGGAGCGCGGACCCCACTTCTGTGCACCACGGGGATGGTCCTAGGCTCAGGGGCAGGTGAAGAGCAGAGAGGTGGCTGCGGGAGTGTGGTCTCTCCTGCCCTGCCTTGGCGGAGAGTAGCGGGACACATTCCTCTGCCCTGACTTCAAAGGTTGTTGCTGCATATACAGAGCCCAGCAGCCTTGGCAACCCTTGCTGGCTAGAGCCTTGGCAGCAGCTGTTTGCTGCTGTTCCCTGGATCTGCTGGGCTCTCGCTGCCCTTTTGGCCTTACCGCTCTGGGAGAGGTGCCCGCTCCCTTGCGACGCGAGCCAGGGCGTGTGCTAGGGGTACGTGACTCTGCTTTCCCCTCGCCTTGCTGCTCCCATACCCCTTCCAGGTGGTTTACGTTGCTGGCTGAGGCCATACTGTCCACTATGCTGATCTGAAGTGGCGTTTGGAGCACCTCATTTCAGTCTCAGCACCTTTTTGGAAAAGGTGTTTCCTTGGTTACCCCTGCAAGAATGACACCCTCAGCTTGGGCCCTTCTGTTAAAAGGGAGGGAGATGGACCCAGCCCCCAGGGCATGCCCACTGGGAGGATGGGACGTGGCTCCTGATCTAGATGGTTAATCTGGGTGTGCTCTGTTTCTGTAGGGAGGATGAACGGCCCATCTGCAGGTGTCTTCTCAGCTAAGCGAAGTGGGGACGCGCTGCATTTTATGGGGAGGAGTGGGCAAATAAGCGGTCACCTGGAAGAGATAGTGTGGGGAATGGTGAGGATTTGTGTCAGGGCTGGGGCAGGATCAGCAGCTGCAGGCCCAAGTCCTCCTCCATTGTCACTTCTCAGTGCATTTAACACAAGACCCGGGTTTGTTCCTGTTGCTGTTTGTGCCAGCGTGGAGTGGAGAGAGGGAACTGCTCGTGGGCAGCAAGCTGCTCGCTTTGATCAGAGGCAAACTTTTCTCATGCCTTAGGTCACCTCAGGTCAGTCCCTGTGGTCGCAGGGTTTCTCCTCTGATTTAAGGATAGCAATATCCCTCTGTGTCCAAGAGAGGGTAAGAGAGGACTGAGTTATCCTGAGTGCTAGGGGAGGTATTGAGGCTTTTCCAGCCCAGGCTCCTTGCCAGTCCAGGTGACTTCAGCTACATAACCCTGTCCCTGTGCTGGGAGCATCACTGCAGCCCAATTAGGAGATTAAAACTTGCTATTAGGAAATGAGACTGATGCAGTGTGGGCCAGCAGTAGTTTCCTGCTTTCAGTTACTCCAGCTGATTGGGCTTCATTGCCTCTCTCAAGTCTCCTGAGCCTTTTCCGCCGGATTCCAGCCCTCAGAGGGGACTGCAGAATAAAATCCTGGTATGAGGGGAGTTGTCAGAAGAGAAAGAAACTTGGTTGCGGCTTTCTTCTTCACATCCTTGCTGAGGGTGCATCCTTTGACTACCGCTTGTCCTGGACTGTACCCGTGGCAATACCCCTCCATCCTGGCAGGACTCCTGATAGATGCCACTTGGATGCTCTTTTGCCAGATGGATCCTTTCCTCTTGAGGGAAATTCCATGCTGCCTTGACTGGTATTACTCCTTATGACTTATGCCTCTTCCTTGCCATCAAGTGTGTTCTTTGTGTGAGTTTTAGTGGACACCTCCTTTCCGATCCGGTTGACTCAAGCACTGCTTGGGTGTCTCCCTTTCCTGGGGAGAAACAAGTGCTCTTCTGGCACTGAATCTGTCTCTTTTCCCTCATGTTGGGTTAACTTCTGTTGTCTCACAGAGAAGAGGAGGTGTGGAAAGGCTGCTGCCCTGTGACTCAGGATGGTTCGGTGGTGGGAGGGTCAGGCCTGCTCCCTGAGCTGCTTGTCAGCAGCATGGCAGGAACCCGGAACTCTGGGGTCTTCTGTGCCACTGATAAGGCTTATCTGCCTTCTGCTGGAGTCCCTGCAGATCTGCAGGGATCAGGGTTTCTCCTTTGCTTTTATGCAGCCTGTTCTTATCTGTGTGTTTCTCCAGCTTGGAGCCGGAGTGGGTGAGGGATGATGCTTCACAGGTCCCCTGAGCAGTTGGCTGCTCTTGGGGAGGCTGCAGGCCTCTGGCGGGGAGAGAGAGTGGGGAACCTCTAATGCAGGGGTGAGGAGTCAGACTCCTCCCTTGCCCCAATTCCAGCAAGTTTTTCTCCATGACTAGCAGAACCAGCCTGCAGTGCCTGGGGAGGAGCAGGGCAGAGCAGCTCTGCTTGGCAGCCTGTGGGCAGAGTTTACTTTGGTCTGACCAACTGTTTTTGCTCTTTTTTTTTTTTTTTCTTTTCTGCATGTGCTGTCCTCTCCCACGTGGATTCTGGATTATTCATTACTAGGTAAGAACAGCATTTATCTCTTTTCTTGGGCTGAAAGTGGGGCAGGGGAGGATGGGATGCGTTTGGTCTTGACACACAAGGACGCTTTGTGTGATTGGAACTTACGGCTTCGAGAGAGCGGAGTACGTGTGTGTGGGAGGCTGATTCCTTGGATCAGCCTGTTCCTGGGCGGTCGTTAGCCCAGCCCACAGCGAGCCTGGCCTGAGTGAGTGCCTGGAGGGGTGCTGAGCATGGAGGGAGCTCCCCTGTGCAAGTGGCAGAGCACATGGGGGCAGAAAGACCTTACCCATTTGCCTGCTGTCACAAAAAAACCCGACCTCTGCTCCTTTCCCCTTGTTAAAGAAGTGTGAATAAAACTTCTGCAGAGCAGGATGGCCTGTGCCTGAGGATCAACTGCCGGATTAGGCATCGGTGGCTGGAGAGAGATCATGAAAAAGGAGATAACTGGAATGCTTTAAACTGGAGCTGTCTTTCTGCTGTGTTTCTGCGCCAGCAGTTGGTAGTGATGCTTTCCATGTCAGGAAAGGTGACAGGGCTGCTCCCACATTCCCGCTGCGTGACTGGGAAGCACACCAAACATCCTATGTAGATGGATAGAACCTTTCTTTTCTGTTCAGTTTTAAATCTTATATATATATATAAAAAAAAAGTTAACAAGTCTTGGCGCTTGCAGCTTCCTGTTAGGACTGTTAATGCTCTGTGATCACAGAAAAGACTTCAGCTTGTCTCCTCGGCCCTCCCGCAGACAGAAACGATGGAGAGCCTTTGGAGTTCTGCAGAATTCCTGCAGCAGAGTGGGTAGGGGCAGGAGAGAGGAAATACCAGGACTCTGAAGCAGAAGGGAACTAGCGCCGTCAGATACTGCCAGCCTTTGGCTCTGCACCGCCGGCAGGACGTTGGCTTAGAGAAGTAGGAAGGAGGCTGTTTTTAGTGAGGTTTATTTGTTTTGGGTTTTTTTTGCCTTGTTTTACCCCTAAGGCTCTGAAGCAGCAGCTACAAGTCCTTCACTGAGCACTCCCTCTGTTGTTGGCCCAGAACTTGTTTCCTTGGAGTGACTGGGGCTGCCTCTAATCCTGCCTTACCTGGCTGTGGGCTTTAGTGCCACGCTGGCTGCCGGCCTATTGCCTTTTGTGCTAATGATCCCTTCTAATAGCCCTGTTTGCTCACAGCGTTTTCCAGCTAGAGACTGTTCTGCATCCCGTGTTTTGGAGCATATGTCAGTCCTGAAGTGCCAGCTCCTTCCTCTACCAAGAGGAGGAAAGCGTCAACTTGTGCTTGAAAGGAAAAGAGCGAGGTTAATGGTCGGTGCAAGTCCAACATTCTCGGTCCGATAACTTCCCTCCTGGAAACTAAACCCGCATGGGTTTGGCTTCACTGAAGATCAATAGGATTTATAGAGGCTGCTCAGAATCTTTCAGGGTCAGTTGGTCAAGTGGGGTAAATTGGGAGAGCTTCGCCAAAGGTTATAACACTTAATTGGTAGCAGTGCCTCCCGTTCGGCGCTGTGATTTAATGGGAAAGCTGACCCTCTGTGCGCAGCCTCTGGAGCCCAGCTGTGCTGGGAACGGCCGGCAGCCGCCGAGGTGCAGCTAAACAACTCTTGTGGAAAAGCCCAGTAGGGTTTGATGGCCTCAGCATCATCTTAGGAGCACTAACACCAGCTCTAGCCTGTCATTTTTTGCTGGTCCCTGCTGTTTCCCTTACGTGCGTCGGGTTACGTGATGGCCCAGCCAAGAGCCACCCCTTCTGCATTGCAGATGTTCCGGGGTAGCACGTTTTGGCCTTTTAAAGTGCTGTGCCCACCAGTGAATGTGTGATGCGAAGCAGAAATAGCTGGGGAGGGAGGAAACCACCAAACTAGTGTGAGGAGGGGGGCAGGGGGGTTGCCTCAGGGGCTTGGAGCAAGAGCCCCTCGCCCTGCTGTGCTCCTGCTGCGGGGACAGGCAGAGCGATGGCGAAACGGTGGAGCTGAAATGGATTGAAGGAGGTGTGGTAAATTCAGGATTTGTGCTGGAATCGAGTAGGAGTGGATGATGGGGAGCAGGGAAGGATGTTCCTTCAGGGTCTCTATTAAACAATTAAGAGGGAATTTTCTTTAGCCAGAGAGAACCGAGTTAAATGCTGTGAGCGGAGGCAGCTGCTTGTGCTGTCTGCCCTACATGGGATTCTGGCAATGACAATTCTCCAAAGGGAAAGAGAATGAATTTTAATGAAATCTTGAAAGACTTTAAATTTTCATGTTAACGTCAATTATTCAGGACAGTCGAAAAACAACTTTAAAGCTTCGTAAAAAGAAAGGAAAAGAAGAGGTCAGTTTGATATTATTTTTTTTTTGGTATATTAATCCATTTGCATTTTATTCCACTGCAGAGAAACATGGATGTTTTAAAGACACTGGTGTTGGATACTACATTTGACAGCAGTGCTGAGGAGGAGGGATCTTGGGAAATCACTTATGTACTGCCTGGGGCAAGGTAGAGGTGCCAGAAGATCCCAGTGGGACGAAAGGCTGTATTGTCAAGGACATGGGGCCAGTATCCAAACTGGGCAGCTGAAGAGGTTGCAGGCTGACTGCTGCACTTGCTGCTCAGCCTAGAAAAGTACCTGTGTGGGGAGGTCCAGTGGGAAGGTCTGATGTGTTTTCAGCCTCACCGGTTCCATGTGATGCCTGTGTTAGCAGCAGGTGGGATGATTGGTCTTGGAGTGTGGGCTGCATGTCCCTGGCTGGAAACAAGGGATGCTGTCCTGGTCTGAGACATGCATTCCTACTTTCTGACCTAGGAAGGGCATGTATGAGCCAAGCCATGGCTTGTACTGAGAGTGCTGCCTGCCCGTGGTTCAGTTGTGGTGGAATTTCCACCCCGCTGCATTCCCAGCAGCTCAGGCTGAGCCTGTGGAAGCGGCTGTGATGGCAAAGACGACAAGTGTGTGGTTTCCTCACCTCCTGGCCAGCGATGCGTGGGGTGTGACAGCACTGGAGCCGTGCTCAAGCTCTTGGGTGGGTCTGGTCTGCTGCTCTCAGGGCTTGGATGTCACTAGGACCCAAGGGTAGGACCCTCTGCCTCTCCAGGGAGGGAGCAAAGCGCCTCGCTTGTTATCCAGCCCGCAGTGCCGGCATTCAGAGTGCCACACTGCGGAGAAGGAGATCCCTTGGGACCGTGCGCTCAGGCCTTGGCAGCAGAGAGCATGAAGAAATGCCTGGCAAAAGCTAGGGCTGGCCGCCTGCCTCCCCGCTGCGGGGATCCCTCTCCTTCATGCTCCGCCGGGCCCCGCTGACATGCAGCTCGCCCTCGCTGGGGACCGTGCCCGTGCTGGGCCGTGACCCTGCCTCCTGCTTCCAGCATTCAGAACGTCCTCAGTTCCCACCGATTCCAGCAGCCTGATGCACTGCAGCCTCGGCTCTCTCAGCTCTGGGAGGGGGGGATGCTGTGCCCAGGGGCCTCGCTTGCTGCTGCTTGTGTGCTCACTCCTCTCTGGGTCCCGGAGTCTTTCTCACTCCCCTCTCACCAAGCCCACGGCGTCTGTCTGCGTTTCTTTTGGGATGCCCAGCAGGCCGATGCCTTGCCTCCCTTTGAGGGTGCCTCACTGGTGCAGAGGGGCTCCGTAGCACAAACACAGCTTTTATTCCGCGCTGCTGAGAGCTGCCAGGCCTGGCTCTCTTCCCAGAAAGCAGCGCTCGTTTCGAACATAAGCAGCTATTGTCTTAGCCCTGGAGACTGCGATCCGAGCTCTGCTGGCACTGCGGGGGGAGAGGGGATGCCGCCTGCTGAAGGGACTTGAGAAAGGAGCCCAAGGAATACGGGGAGATTTGCAAGGCTCTCAATTATGCTCCTCTCACCAAAAAATAATGCGGGTGCCTACTCCTCTTTTGACATTCGAATCGCTCTTCCCCCCTGTCCCTGGGGCCGGCTGTTAACAGTTAGTTCATGTCTAGCAAAGACTGGATCCTTTGTTTTGTGCAGGCTGGAGAAGGAAATGAGGGAGAAGAGGACCTCTCCTCCTGGGAGCGTACCCCAGCTGGGACTGGGATCCTTCACGGTACCCCAGCTGTGGGGGCTGGCGTTTGGGACATGCTTAGGGCGCTTAGCGAGGTGACAAAGTGCATCAGTGCTGGGGAGCATCGTGCTGTGGGTGGCAGGTACCACCCTGTCCTGGTGAGCTTTGTGTCCTCATTCCCCTCGCTGAGGGATGTGTAGGGGGGGTGGTTCTGCTGGGGTTTAGAACTTGAAGTGCCTCTTGCCAGGGTTTTCTGTCTCGGGATAATAAACCACAGGTCCCTGTGGCGGGGTCAGTGGGTCTGTGAGGCAACTCAGCATCCAGGGAGGGGATAAGATGGGCTGTAGAGGACAGCAGTGTGTACGTACGTGCAGACAACTGTATGTCCGTCCATACATACATACCCAGTATGGCCCAGCTGGCTGCTTAACCACCGTCTTCTCCTTCTTCCCTCTGTCTGTCTAAGCCACAATCAAAGCTAGTGCTGTGTGCAGTGTAGGAAGGCAGAGTTAGGAAGATAGCCTGCTATAAATCAGAGATTCTGCCTGCGCTTTTATTTGGAGAACTTGAAATTCAGCATGAGAGCAAAGGGGTGGTTTAGTAAAATGTAGAGGTGGCAGGTTGTCACCTGATGTGGGAAACTTGTGCAGCACGGAGTCAATAATGCCACAGGGACTAGATGGGGCCGAGGGCTGAGCAGAGAGGGGATCTTGGGTCTCATCCAGTCCTTGAGGTGGCTCATGGCTTGTTTTGGGGCACAGAAACAGCTCTGCTGTTCTGTGCAAGGACCTGATTGACCTGTTCTTCTTTGTATCTTTGATTTGTTCTGGGTTCAACCCTGTAATCCAAGGAAAATCACTCCATAAGTACAATTACAAGCAGAGATGGCTCGGGAAGAGAAGCTTAGAGTCCCTACCAGATCCTCTAATCAGGCTGGAGTTGTGGGGAAGGAGACAAGTTCCCGGAGCATCTCGTGTCTGTTTTCCCCGCTGAGGAAAGCAGGGAGGGTGCGAGGGAGCTAATCACGAGGCTATTTCACGAATCATTTGGCTGTTCTGAGCCACACTCCAGAAAGAGGAGTTGAGATGCTGAGGGTTTTTTCAGCTTAATCTGCCGGCACGGTGATCCTCTGCCACTCAGCAGGCTGGTGCCTGCCGCCAGCCCAGCCTGAGTAAACTTTCCCTGGCTTCAATAAAAATGTTAGTGTATGAGAGAATCTGCCCTGTGGGGTTTTTGGTTGTTTGGTGGTTGTTTTTTTTTTTTGGTTTTTTTTTTTTTTTTTTCCTCTCCTCCTCCACCAGCACGGCCCTGGTACCCAACCCACGGCAGCTTCTTAAAAGTCTGTTTGGTGGTGGCACAGAGGGGAAACCTCAAATCCTTGCAAAGCAATTACTGCTAATGAGACACTTCCTACACATCTGGTTTCAATTCTGGCTGTGTTTTGGGGACTGTTCTTCTGAGCTTGAGAATGGAGTAAGATAGAGGTGAAAAAAAATCATAATAAGAAAATAATCTTTGCTGCCTCTTCTCCCTCCAGCAGCACCCTCCTCCCGAGGTGGCAGTTGGGCTTCTCGTTAGCTCCCACCTCGCTTGCCAAACCTAAACAATTAACGCACAAAATTGCACCTCTCTCGGGAGGCTGGATTGCAGCAGCAGCAGCAATTATTGGCTGCTGATCACACACCAATTGATTGATATGTTTTTTTGGAGAGCGGCTTGTAATGTGTTTAATTAGTGTGTAATTTACAAGAGCAGGGAGGGTTGGATGCCCCAGACTTAAGAAAATTTCTGAACTAAATGCCTGCCATAAAGAAAAGGGAGAAATGTTTCTTGTCAGCCTGCGATTGCTCGGGTTTCACTTCTTTATATAAGGATTTGTTATTAAATTGATGGAAACTGGTTATTCTGGATTTCTCCAGCTTTTCATCTTGGTCACTGGCTGTGGATGGTGCAGCAGTTCCTGCCTGAATGCTCCAGTTCCCTCCAGCCCTGCCTGCCCACTGCAGCTGGGAGATGGGTGTCTGGATGCCCCTGGCTTCCAGTGGGATCTTGATAGCCAAGCCCTGAGCTCTTCCAGAGATCCCACGCTGCCCTTAGGTGGGCTAGATAAACCTGAGCCATGGGGCTTCACCTCCAGTTTCTGCCCATTCCGATCAGGTCTTTGTTTGAAGGCAGATTTGCGTGGATCCTGGGCCCCTCCGGCTGCTGGTTTTGGCAGCCAGTGCCTCGTTATCTCAGTAGAGAGCGTGGCCTTGGAGCAGGATGCAGAAAAACAGTAGGGAGGGTCACGGAGAGAGGGATTTCAGGAAGTCTGTGTTGCTTTTGTGCGCCGAGCAGCGGGAAGGTGGCGTGGGAACCCTTGGCTCGTTTCCTTGGGAGCGAGACGGTCCAACCTGGAGCTCACTGGCAGGCTGAGTGGGAAGGACAAAGAAAACACCGTGTCACTGGGTTCCTGGGATCCATCAGTGAACCCTCCTGGCCGCCCAGAGCCTGGCTCTTCTGGTGCTGCAGGAGTTCAGCTTCCTCCCTCATCTGACAGAAGGAGGTGGGCTGCAGGTGGTCAATAGCCACCCCCCAGGCCCTTCAGTGGCACACAGCGGGTTCCTGCTTTGAAGGAAGACCCTCAGAGGATCCCCTTGCCCTGCTGAGAACTAAGATGTTGAGCCCGTGTTTGATGAGCAGTTGTTTTTCTGCAAGGCCAACTTACAGGGCCTCCTCTTCAGGTTGGGAGCTCCAAGCAGGGTTTCCCCAGAGGACAACTTGGCCTCGGTGAGTTCTTCTGACTCAAGCAGCAGGGATGTGTGTTGGTTGAGCATCTCAGGAAGTGAGTTGTGAGGCAGGAGATAGTTCTGACCTTGCAACAGCTGCTTTGGGTGACTCGTCCAAGTCGCATATGGTTTCTGAGAAGTACCACTTTTCCTGACCTAGTGGCTGAGCCCTTGGCAGGAGTAAGTCAAAAAGCATGTACTGGGTGCTCAGGAGGGTTGTTGGTCTGCTCCGCTCCAGCCATAGCTCCGTGCCTGGTCTGTACTCCCCAGGCGTGGCACGAGCACCAGCCTCTCCTACTCTGTGTTGCTTCTCTGCAAAGCTCGAGTGTGTTCCTCTGCTCCAAGTGTGTTTCTGTGCAGGGAAATTTTCTGCAGTCAAGTGCCTGACCTTGGAACAGAGCCTCCTGCTCTCCTTTCTTTTTTATTTTATTTAATATATAGTAAATTAAACTGATTTTCCCCTTCTTGATGTTAACAGCTGCTTCATTGAGCCGCAGCACGATGAAGGGAAAAAATCAAAGCCCAGTGAAATCTGCTGGAGTTGAAAGGCAGGTCAGGCTCCGGGGTCACTCATCTCAATTGCACTTTTGTTCTAAAACTGAGGGGGAGAACGTGTGCGCCCGGCCAGACTGACGTGATCTCCCGAGCCTCGGGAAGGAGGAGCGGGAGCTGTGGGGTGGAAGCTCTGCTGGGTCAGCCTGTGTGGGAAGGTGCTGGGTGTCTGGGGCTCCATCCACTGGCGTTGGCTCCTGAGCAGAGCAGCGTGGGTGGGTGGCTGTTGCTGAGCAGAAGGGTAATCTGGGATGCCTTGGGCTCCATGAGGCTTCCATGAGTCACAGGTGACTTCTGGTTCCATGAGGCCAAGTGTCCAGTCTTGCTGTAGCTGTGCCAGCCTGAGTAGGTTTGTCTTGAGTCCCTTAACCTTTCTGGGATTCTGTTCTCCACCCAGAAACTAGAGCTGACAGCAGTGACAGAGGACACTGACCCTTTCCTCCAGCCAGCCCTCTTCCCATGTGCTCCTCCCTGTTGTTCTGCAGGCCAGACAGCCAGGGGTTTGGTATCGCAAGCTGGGATTTGGGTCTGGAGCAGCACTTGTCTCTTGCCTTGGTGCTGCCAAGCTGCAATTCCCATTTCCCGAGGGCTGCAGTACTGGAGTTGGCAGCTCTGCAGGGGTCTTGGCCAGGCAACTTCATCTTCTCTTTGCCATTTTCTTGCTCCTTCTGGTTTTCCCTTTACTCTGAAGAGCAGCTGCTGTTACAGTCCTGGTGAACATCAGGTTTTGGTGTCCCCCGAAACACGCAACATCAAATGCCTGCCCGTGCTCTGTTCCCTGCTGTGAGTGCCCATCCCTGGCACTGGCATTCAGGTCTGTCCCTTGGCAAGGAGTGGTGATCGAGCTCCTTGACAACAGACTTTTGAAGGTGCTGCTTTGGCAAGAAGGGGCTCTCCTGCCGCTCCCCAGTAAGAGGAGGTGGGCCCCGTTCCCTCTGGCAATCCAAGACTGTGCTGTCCAGGGGTCCCTAAGAGCCCGTCCTCGTGCCAGGTGACAAAAGGATGTGATGGAGATGGCATGGTCCGTGTAATTTTAATTTAGAGGCCTCAGAGCAAAGGGAGGGAGGGAAGGAGGGAGGGCTGCAGTCCTGCAGCCAGACACTGATGCTTCATCCGGACCAGAGCTGGCCATGAGGCCTTGGCTTTCATTTCTGTTTTTCTTCCTCTTTTTATAAATTAAAATCCCAAAATAACTGTGCTGCTCTGGGATATTTTTAAGCTGGTTTCCCCCCCCCCTTCCTTTCTTCCCTCTGTCTCCCAACAGGTTATAGCTGAGAGGGCTCCCGGTTGCCAATGGAGAAGGCATCACGTCACTTCCTTGGCATGGGGCCGTCTCCAGCCCTCAATGCTCACTTTGTTTTTCCCCTCATAGTCTCAGTGAGCTGTCAGGACTCTTCTCAGTGTCACATTACCCATGTCCCACAGGCCTTTGTGGGAGCTGCTGCTGACGTGGCACGCAGAGCACAGCGGGGGCCTCAGCACCCCTTGGCCTGGGCATCGGGGCAGTGGGTGAGGCTCTCTGATCCAGCTGCATCCTTGCCTTCCTCCTCCTCCTCCTCCATTTCTTCTGCTATGTGGCTTGACACGCTCCATTTCCCTGGGAAGTCGCCCATCTCCATCCCTTACATCCCACCCATCTGGCCATCCTCAACGTGCTCCCTTTTCCTGGGAAGTCACCCACCTCCATCCCTTACATCCCACCCATCTGGCCATGCTTCCCCTGGGGCTCTGTGTTTGTCCACTTCCTGCAGCCTTGGAGAGTCCAGCCTGAGAAAAGCCTGCAAGAAGCAGCACCATGTTCTCCAAAGCTCCACCCTGCTCTTAACTATCTGTTGTGAGGAGGCAGAGCGGTCTGAGTGGAATAGAAAAGTTGTGTGTCACACTAGGAGTTACCCATGTCCTGGGGGGACAGGGACTTGGCTGTGAGGACAGCCTATTTCTGGGATGGGTACTACAATGGTTACAGGATTTCTGTACCACTGAAGATTACTTGTTTACTGAGCACAGATTGTTTATTAACTATTAAAATACTCAGCTGTTTAGCTGTTAACCTTCTCTTTCATCAGGCCTGTTGGGGGACCTTGGTTCATCTTGTGCTCTGGTTTCCTAGAATTCAAAAGCAGTTCTGGCCCAGGTGATGTGTTTTGAGTAGGAGGAGGTATCAAGCTGCGAGGGTAAAGGATGTGTCCCTTTGAGTTGAATGGGAAGTGTCTGATCCTTGGGAGCCTGTACTGGGAAGCTGGTAGGGCTGTGGATAGCTCCAGGCTCCTGAACGCTTCCAAATGGTAAGTTTGGTTTCAGAAAATCGTCTTCTTGACAAGGCAACCCATGAAGTTGAACAGTTACTGCCTGTTGGTTTCTGAGCCTTTGGCTGCTCTTGTTAAATTCTCCAGGACCTCCTTTAGCCATCCTTGTAAGGAAGGAGGGCAAGCTTTGCTGCGGAGCAAACCTAACCCAGCACGCTCGTGTTGTGTGGCTGATAGTCAGCAGTCAGTGCTGAGATGTTGCTGGTGGGCTTTTTGCTGTCGCCATTTGCATGTATTTAGTGTTCTGAGGCTCTCTGGTTCTCCCTTGTTTTCCTGTGTGTGATTTAGGCTGTTGCGGTGTGCAATGTCATTGAGATCCTGCTGTTTTCTGGCTGGCTGCAGGCTTGGGAGCACATTGTGCCACAAATATGTTTTTAAGTCAGTGGGCTTAGAAGGTGGGGGTGGAAATAAACTCCGGGGACAAGCGATGCCCCTGAAATGAGGGTTGCTACTGGGAGAATTGGGGTTTTGCTGGTGAAACAGCATGTTTCTGTGTTGCAAGCGGAGGTAGCAGTGCTGGTTGTGTTACCCTGTCTGCACCTGGTCCTTTGCAGCCACCAGCACCCAGCCCCAGCCCATCTGTGAGTCTCCAGAGGCACATCTTGGTGGCTGGGCCGCCTCTCAGGGCCTGCCACGCTTTGCAAACGTGCCCGTATCTGCTGTGTGCGAGCTGTTTTTCTCCTGCTTCCTTCATGTGAGATGTAGGATTACTGGGCCAGGGAGAAGGAATTCCTCCCCAGGATGTAGGTGCCAGCAACCCAGCTACAATCTCCTGGAGTGATTTGGGAGCTAGTTCCTGATGCTGCCTGGAAAGGGCTGGAAGAGATGGATGGATGGAAGCTGACGGAGGTGGTGTCCATAGTGGAACAGTGGAGGAGGGGGCTTGAGGGAGGGTAGCAAAGCTTTGGGTGACCTGTCTGTTTTCTTGTTTCTAACTGTTTTGTTCTCTCCTTTTTCTCCTCCCCTGCTTTCTAAAGAACATAGGAAGCTTCTTGCTGGTAAGTGGTGGTGTGTCATGCAAAAAAAAATACCATTTTTTCCATCCACCATCAGACTCACTGGCTAGTCTGTGTCATTCTTCCATCTACCTAGGATGTGCTGGAGCAATAGAAACCTTCTGGAGGTGGATACAGGCACACCCATCCCCACGGCCTCTTGGCCGCAGAGTGTGCACTCACCTCAAAAGGAGCTATTGCTTTTAGATCACAGTTTGAAGACCTGTTTTCCCTTCTGCCTCCCCATTGCCCAGCTTGGTGTTGTCCTCCGGGCTCAATTGAATTGCTACCACACAAAGCAAGGGACAGCTGGTGCGGCACCAAGAGAAACTGTGATCTAAGGACACCTCTCACCTAGTGCTTGCCTCATATCCAACTCCATCCTCAGCCTCTCACCGTCACCAGGTTCCTGGGGAGGGTGGGGGAGAGCACTGTCCCAGCTCATATTGAAAGTAAAACGGATGAGCTTGCTTGTTGAGTTGCCTGTTGACCTGGCCTGGGGGTTTTGTGGCGTGATGTAATTAATGAAACAGAGCAGAGCGTTGCTGCCCGCAGGTTGAGGGCAAAGGCCCTGGGTGGATCCTGGCTTGGCTGTGAAGCTGCAGGTGTGGGGCAAATGTGCCACAAACCATCATAATTTGGCATTTTTTTAGCAAAAAGTGAAGTGTGGGCATGGATTGAAGCCCCTTAGGTATTCCTGTCCCTGCTACTCTGGTCCCTTCACTTCGGTGTCAGCACTGGCTCATCTCTTCCACAGTTGTCAGTTGTTTTAAACAGTGAATCCCAGTCATCAAAACCAGCCCCTTGCGCGCCCTGGCCGGGGAGAGCCGCCCTTAGCGGGCGAGGGAAGGGTGTGCGGTGTACACGGCTGCGGGCTGGCTGAGCGCCCACTTCCCTGGAATCCCTGGTGCTGGGAATCCTGGCGTCCCGGGAGCCTCGTGGCCAGCTCCTTTGTTTGGTGGCTGTGGATACGGAGCGTATGCGAGGAAGGCGTTTGGCATGTGGTTGGGGCTGGTGGTTGGTCTCCTGCCCTCCCCCTGCATCCGTGAACTTCGCAACCGGCTGCACGGCTGGCTCGGCGTGAAGGATGGGGCAAGAAAGGTGTCTCCCTGGGCTGCTGCCCCTCTCCAGCATGTCCAGATAGCCACTCTGCTGTGACAAAAGGTCCCGGGTCTGTGTCTGCCACCAACAGGCAGCTGTCACCTGCTTGTATCAACAGAAATGGGTGTAGAGGTATCAAAGTGCTTCTTTGCACCAGCTTTCGCTGAGACCTTCAGGGTCACGGCTGACCTTGGATAAGCAGCTGTTTTTTGGTATGGTGTGAAGAGGGACGGAGCTGTAGCGGCTCAATTAGCCTGGATCTGGCCGTGTCACCCGCCCTGAACCCAGGAAAAGGGAGTTAAACCAGGAGTGAGCCAGCTGAGCTGTTTAAAGCTATTGCTGCTGTATTTCCTCCTGGTTTTGTGCCCCTTGTTGTGTATGATATATAGATGTACAGATCGGGAGGGGTAGACTGAGGCTTTCCTTGGAAATGTGCCCTTGCTGCCAATGTCCTGGGAAGGGAACAGAGGGGCATAAAAGTTTTATGGAAAGCCGCCTGCTCGTGGCCTGAACCCTGTGCCTCTCGAGTGCAGGAGGAGCCAGGAGAGAAGCTTTCCAAGCCGACAGCATCCTCTGCCGGCTAAAGCTTCTGTGCCTGAGATCCAGAAATTGGGTCCTGCACGTTTCCTCGCAGGAGAGCGTTCTGCTCTCCTCCTGGGTGCTGCTGCCAGCAGCCCCACCAACTGGGTGCTGGTCTCCATTCTATAATGCTGGCACAAGAGCTCTGTTTCCAGCTCTGTGCTTGACAGTGAAATAGCTGGATACTTTGGCTTTCCCAAGCAGCAGAAGGGCAGGAGAAAAAGAGTCTGGGTTCCTGGGGCTACCCATTCCCCCTTGCTGTGTCCCCATCCGACCTGCATCCCCTTCTGCAGTGGCTGGAGGACCTGAGTGGGCCAGGGGGGAGCGTTTGGGTTTGGCTGAGCGGCATCACCGTGGAGCTGGGCGATGGGCAGCGGGGAGGGGATGCTGCTGCTGCCTCTTTGCCTCCCTGGCTCTGTGTGTTCCCAGGGGCCTGTCTCACACCACTCCGTGGCTCCTGTGGCTTGTCCGCTTTATGGGAAGTGGTTAACAAAGCTCTGCCGCACCAGACAGTTTGGACTGGGGCCCGGGGCTGATGCTTTTGTCTGTGGTGGGTTCTGGACACAGCCATGACGCAGTGCCTGTCTCAGAGCTGCTCTGTGGCAGCCCCATACCCTGCTACCCTGCCTCCATGGCACGGAACTGCATCACCCAAGGGTGCAGGTGTAATTTCTAGCTGTTGCAGGGGGGTTTGTGGCCAGACTGGCTGTGGGAGAGGTACAGTGAGAGCACATGGCTGGTGTAACTCAGCTCCTGGCCCACGGTCCGGGAGCAGGGTGAGGTGTTTCGTGGAACTAGGGGCGAACCCACTCGTCCTTTACGGAGCCCTGGCTGGGAGGAGGTGGCGGGAGAGCTGCTGGGCTGCCCTGTGGCCTAGCATTGAGGTTCTGCTCTCTGGAGCAGCTCTGGGTGAAGGCTGGCAGACCCTCTCCTAAACATTGCTCCCAGCACTCCCTCTGCCTGCAGCTCTTTGTAGAGCCAAGGTGATGAATGGATGCTTCTGCTGGTGGGGTGTCTCACCTTTGCTCAGGTATGTGCTTGGCTGTTCCTGCATCGTCCCACTGCCACCACTCAGCTCCCTGGGGGGCTGGGTGGGTAGGAATTGAGGTGTTCTAGTGAGGTACCTCCGCTTTCATACTCTTTCTGACAGCAGGATGTATTTTCTCACTGGTTGGGCTCTGTTGATACGGGTTTAGGACTCTGAGGCCTGTATGAGCTTAGTGGCATTAACCTAACTCCAGGCAATGCTGCTCTTTTGGGCAGACCCATCATGGGGCGTATCCCCACCTCTGCTGAAGGATGTCATTCATTGTCTGGAAGCACTCTGGTGATGGCTGCTTTCTCGATGGGAAGGTATCCAGAGTGCCAGGGGTATGTGCTAATTTTAGCCTGCTGGGTGTTTGCTGCAAAAATGTGCCATAGGTTTGTTTCATCATTTGTTTTCTAGTGTTTGGTTTGTTTTTTTTTTTCATATTTGCACCCCACTTTTTTTATCACATCCTTTTGGAACTGCTACACCAGCTGATCCTCACACCCCCTTCCAGCTGAGCAAGTTTACATCAGCTTGCAAAGCAACTGGTGTGTGTTTGGAAGAGGGTTGGCAGCAATAAAGTCTTACAGCCCAGCCAACTCGAGCAGCACGTAGAGAGGCTGAAGGCTTGGACGATTCTCTCTCAGCCACTCCAGCAGTCAGGCAAGGCTCTTCCTCTGCTGGAGGGAGTACTCTGCCCTAGCAAGGCCACCTCTGGAGTATTGGGTCCAATTCTGGGCTCCCCAGTTCAAGAGAGACAGGGAAAAACTGGAGAGAGTCCAGTGGAGGCTGTGAAGGGGTTTAGGTGACTGGGGCGTCTCTGTGCCCAGGAAAGGCTGAGAGACCTGTTCAGCTGGAGAAGACTGAGAGGAGATCTCGTCAATGCTGATCAGTATCTAAAGGGTGAGGGTCAAGAGGATGGGGCCAGACTCTTGTCAGTGGTGCCCAGCGACAGGATGAGGTGCAACGGGCACCAACTGGAACCCGGGAAGTTCCACCTAAACATGAGGAAAAACTTGACTTTGAGGGTGATAGAGCCTGGCCCAGGCTGCTCAGAGTGGTTTAGGAGTCTCCTTCTCTGCAGAGATTCCAAACCTGCCTGGACAGTGCCTAGTCTGCCCCCTGCTTTGAGTGACCCTGCTGGAGCAGGGGAGTGGGATTAGATAATCTCCAGAGGTCCCTTCCACCCCCCACCATTCTGTGATTCTGTGGGTTGATGCTGTCTTGGGGAAACAGAAGCCACAGGACGACGCCAGTTCAGGGCAGAGTGCAGCCTCTGAAGTGTTTGAAAGGTTTGTTTGTCCCCCAGGAATGGAGAGGCATCCCCACCTCCCCCCTCGGTGTTGCTCTGCCGTCCCCCCCGCAGGTGGCAGTGTGAGCCTGCCAGAGGAGCCTGCAGCTCGGGGGGCACTGCCAGCCTGGGCGACCGCAGCATTGGGGCTGTGCTGCTGCACGCACCCTGCTCCAGACACCCTGGGAGAAGGTGAGGGGCAGACCCCAGGGATCTTTGTCTCGGCGTCGCTCCGATTCGCCTCTCTCCAGGCCAGCTGCTGTTCTCAGCGCTGCTGCTGGATGCAAGTCCTGACGGCCAGCAACGTGGTCCTCCTGAACACCGTGGAGGAGGGAGGCAGTGGTGATGGCAGAGGGTGACAGGGCTGGACAAAGAGTCCTTGGATTCCTCAGCCAGGACTGTAGGGAGTTGAGTGGATTAGTGCTGAGGAGAATCACATCCCTCCCCAGGGCTGCTTTGCTTTGTGTCTGCCCTGGATTTTTAGATCTGGACGCTAAATTCTGTGTGCAAATCTTGGTTTATTTTTTTTAAATTTCTTTTTTTAAGGGGGGAGGTGGAGACATCATGAGCCCCACTCACCGCTGCATGTGGGCGGATAGATGGCAGAGGTTATAGAATCATAGAATGGTAGGGGTTGGAAGGGAGCTCTGGAGATCGAGTCCAACTCTGCTGTCAGAGCAGGATCACCCAGGGCACGCCACACAGGAACAGATCCAGGTGAGTTTTGAAAGGCTCCAGAGAAGGAGGTGCAGGGGAGAACCAGTTACCAGAGAGGCTGTCTTGCGGTTGCAGTGCAGCACGTGCCCAGCTGTGACACACGAACCAACAGCTTGGAGAAGGGCCTGCGGTGCTGCCAGAAGGTGGCCTGTATTCCCTGGGTCCTGCTCCAACGGGCATCCCTCAGCACATCTGGGAAACAGCTGCACAGCCCAGTGTCGCATGGTAGGAGGGGTCTGTTTGAGGACAAAGTCACTAAGGAGGGAAACTCCCCTCTTGAGAAGAGTCAGCCAGGCATCCCTTGCCCAGCACCGTCTGGCACGGGTGTTTGTTAGGAAGGGTGTGAATTCACATCCCTTTCCACACGCAGCACGCGCTCCAGGCCGGCCACCCCAGCCCCATCTCCCCTGTCTCCCATTGATAGAATTTAAAAGCTCTTTATTTCCAAGCGCTGCTCAGCAGGAGTCAATCTGGGTCCTGCCAAGTGTTAAATGAAATAATTAAAATCCCTACTTTCTCCCCCTCCTGCTCCTTTCTCTCTAATGCTAGTAATTAGCCTGTAAAACTGCAGGAGGGGATGGGGAAGGGAGAATGTGCAAACGCCTTCTGTGGGCTCCTTCCTCCTCCTCCTCCTCCTCCTCACCTCCCTGGAGGAAGCACAAAATGGCTCTCTAGGCGTTGGGTGCTGTCAGATAAATCCCAATTAGCTCCCTGCCAAACAGGATTAGCGAGAAGGGAGCCAGGTGGGGAATCAGCCTGGCAACAGCAGGAGCTGGGGGGTGGGGGGGGGGCTTCTGCAGGGTCTTTAGCTCAGTGAGGAGGGGGAGATTGACAGCTGTCAGTCACGTTCCAAAGCAGCGCTGATTTTTGGTGTTGCAGACATCTGCTAGGCAGAAATGGGTAGGTGAAGGGAATGAAGCTGATATTTCCTGCTGGTGTTTTATCTTACCAAGCAACTGGTGGCTTGAGGGTGGGGGGGTCCCATGAGCTGCCTGTGAGCCCCCCCATCTGAGGTCATTGCAGATGCAGGGCAGCGAGTGGGAGTCTTGCTGATGTGCCAGGGCCTGCCCAGGCCCCGAGGTATGGAGAACGTGTCTCCTGCCAGCTCCGTGCTTCAGAAGCACGAGGATAAAATGACGGTCCTGCCACGCTGTGCACAGCCAGCTGCATCCAACCCAGCCCTTTCTTGCCTGTCTGCTGCATTTTGGCAGCAGCTATGACATCCTCGCTGTGAAAGCCCCAGAAATAAACCCATTAATGGCACCAGGCTTTCAAGTGGCTGGTGACCACACGGAGGCCTTAATGCGTGGAGCGCTTTCATTTAAAAAACTGGGCAGGGGGGAATACGGATGAGCCCAAAGATAATGTTTTCTTGCCCATAATAGAGGAATAGCAGCTGTGTTGGAGGGTCTTAAATGGTCCCACTCCCGTCCTTGCCACTTCTTTCCTGGCAGACGTGGTGACTTTCTGCCTCTTGCACCCTGCTGCTGCTGGCCCTCCTCCCAACACCTGCAGCCATCTCCAGGCTGCTCTTCCAAAGAGGAGGAAAGGGAGAAATGCCACGGGCCTGGGCACACCATGCTGCTTGGAGCAGTGATGGACTGCTCTGGAGCTCTAGCTCAGAGATGAGTCCTCTCTGCCCAGGCTGGGCCGTCCCAGTGCGGACTGAGCCAGACGTAGAGGTACTGGGCGGGGGGGGGTGTGTGTGACTGAGCTGTCCCAATGTCTCAGGTGCCTTTGGCTTGTGCACAGCCACCTCTTTCTGCTTCAGAGTGGCCTGGAGCTGGGGGTGTGTGTTCAGCACTGTTGGGCTCACTGGTCAGCTCTGCCAAGCTGCTCACTTTTATGTGCTCTTTTACCTTGTCGAGTTTTGCTGTATTTTCCTGTCTGGTCCTTCATGCACTGGTGTCAGAAGTGTAAAGGGAAGGGCTGGCCGTGCTTGGTGGGCACAGTTGCAGAGGGAGCGAGCGGGAGACGGGCTGTCCCTGCTTCTGTAGCTGGTACCAAAGGGTGCAGGTGTGTGTGGAATGCTGTAGCTGGACAGGGGTGTCTACAAGCGGCCTGCTCGAGGGAGGAGAGGCAATAATAGGCAAAACCCACAGCCCACAGGGATGGACCAGGCAAGTGTGATGTCTCCCCAGTGGAAATAGCTCTTCTGATTCTAAAGTCTCACCTGAAAGACTCGCAAGGGGCAAGGGTGCAAGTGCTTGTCTTTTTCCAAGAGGGTGATGAGCTGATCTGCCCACGCTGGAATTTGAACCTGCCTCCCCCAGGACACAAAGACTGCTCAGATCTGAGGTGGTGCTGCCCCTGAGAGTGGCCCCCAAAGAGCTGGAGGGGACAGAGTCCTTGCAGACCTGGGAAGAAAGGGAGGACTGTGCAGTGGCTGATTTGCATGTGTAAACATGCACACCAGGAGGATGCAAATGTCCTCCCTTCTCTTGGGGATTTTTTTTTCTTTCTTTGAAGTCAAGCCTTTGGGCTTGGGCTGCATGTGCTGGAATTGCCTGGGGAGCATGGCTCTGGAGCCCTACCCGGGGACAGGGGGTGAGAGGGATGCTACAAGGTCTGCTTGGCCTGGCAGTGCCCCAGGGAAGGTGTCAGGCGGGAGTCTGGCACCCACGTCCCACGCAGAGTGGAAGGATGCAGGACCAGGCCACACAGTGACCAAATGAAAGAGAGGGCCAGGGCACTGTGCTTGATTGTGGGAAGGTCTTGGCTTCTTGTGTGTGTTCCAGAAATTCCCAGGGGGCTGCAGCAGGATGCAGCCCGGTGCCTCACAGCGAGCTGGGCTCATGTTCTGCAAGTCCCCAAGGAGGGGAAGGAGCGATGCAAGTTTAAAAAGGAACAATGTCTGGGACGTGACTTGGATTCCTTTTCTTCCTTCTTTATTTTTCTTCTCTGTACTGCCCTTGGCAAGTTGCACCTGCAGCGCTGGGACACCCAGGATGCTCGCAGCCCACGTCTCCAGCAGAGAGGAGCAACGTGGCTTTGTGGGGTGGCTGTAGGGCGGCTTATGCCAATCCCACAAGGAGATTCTGCAACCTGCTGACTCGTGGTGGTCAGGATGCCCTGCAAAAGGACCACCCAGTCTCCTCTCTGTCTCCCCCCTGGCGAGGAGAGTGGGTGTATTCAGCTTTAGTGTTTGTGTCTCTCGGGTTCCAGGGGAATTGCCAAGGTGAGGAAGGGAGGGGCAGCACAGCAAGAGCAGGCTGGGGCTGGAAGGGAGACGTGCCGCCAGCCAGGGTTATTCTCCCACCTCCAGATCGGCTGTAGCTGCCTTGCAGGGAGCACAGCACCAAACTGTCCCAGTGGGAGGAGAGCAGAGAGCATAGCAGAGCTGTGGGGCCCAGGCTGGTGTGATGGCTTCTAGCAGTGGCCTAGAGGAAGCTGTGCTTTCCTTTCTGGCTCTGGGTCAGCGTTGGAGACAGAAGGAACTTAAAGCACCTTCTCTGCTATGAGCTTCCCGGTTTGACCGCAGGGGAGTTACCTGCTGATGCATCTCCACAGTACTCGTGTCCTACGAGCGTGGGATGGATGGGTCTTTGAGGACTCCTTCCTTGCCTTGCACGAGACAGAAGGGTACAGACAGCCCCTCTACAGTGCTTGTCAGACAGGAGGCCACAAGAGTCTTTCTGTCTCATGGCTTGGATGATAAACCAGCCTCTGAAACTGCCCTGGTTTTCGCTGGTGTTCAGGTGGCTCTGCACAGGGTTTTGTTCATAGTCTCCAGAGCCGCTTTCTTCCTCCACGGTGAAGGAGAGCTCAGCCTGTTTGCTAAGGACCAGGGTACCTTAGAAACGAGGCAGCAGGTCACAGTGCTCTGGATGTAGCTGGGGGGTGGCAGGGAAGCAACTTGCTGGCAACTTGGCCGGGGACACTATCTCAGCAGAGATGGGGCTTCAGCCTGGAGAGGTGCTGTGGAGAGCAGGCGGGGAGAACTGGAGGCCCTGGGCAGCCCAGGCTTGTCTTGTGAGCACCAGGTATCGCTGCCTTTGGGAGTGCTTGGGCTGATTCTCTTGCTCCGGTGCTGGACCTTCACTCAAGAAACCTGGCTCTTGGCCCTGACCTCCCTCTGGCTTTCAGCCCAGCTCTCCTCTTGGCACCTTTCCCGTCCTTGCTGGCAGCGTCCTGCCCGAGGAAAGCAGTGACCAGAGGCTTCTGGCTTCCTGAGGGCAGGAGCACCCAGGTAGGCAAGGAAGCAGCCCAACTTGATGGTGTCCCAGCACATTCCATGCTCTCCTGTCTATGCTCCAGCTGGTGCCAGCACGGACCCAGAGCATGCAGTGGGTTCTAGCTCCAGCTGGGTCCTGCTCCCTGGGCAGCGGTGGTGGGGCTGTCCCTGAGGGCAGGTGTGCCTCCCTCCTGCTGGAATGAATGCCCTGGAAAATGGTAGCTAGGGGCTGCTCCTGCTCTTTGCGTGGCTCAGCCGTCCCTGGGGGTCTCAGCTCCAGCCAGGACCCCACACGGGGGCGATGCCGGGGAAGGCGTGAGGAGTTTCTCCTCCTCTCACCATCTCGAGTGGGCGAATGGGCAGGCGGGGCGGGCTAGCGGCGAGGTGACGGGCTCCCATCCCCGCTCCCCCCCCTCCTCTCCCGGGCTCATCCCCGGCGGCCGGCGGGGAGGGGGGTGTGCCCGTCTGGGCGGATCGCGGCGGGGGTCCCGTCCCCCCAACCCTGCCTGTGATGCGGTCCCGGGGGGGAGCGGGGGCAGCACGACCCCCGCCGCCTCCTGCTCTTTGTCTGCGCCGCGCCCCTTCGCCTTCTCCTCCCCTTTGTTGGCTGCCGGAGCGCTCGGCAGGGGCGGGGTCGCTTCTCCCCC
>VWZK01007636.1:311-43365 GCA_013396935.1 Baryphthengus martii | reverse complement strand
GCCCCGGTACCGGGGGAGGGACGAAAAGAGGGAGGGGGCCGCCGACCCCCCGCGGGGCAGAGGAGCGGGCGGGGAAACTTCAGGGCGTGGGGCGGGGGCTCCCGTCCTCGTTGCTCTGTTGTCTGATGCTGCGCGGCCCTTTCTCCGTGCGTGGGGTGAACCTCGGGCTCCGGAATTAGGGCTCTGAGCTCCCTGCTACCCACCCAGCGCCGTCACCCGTGTCCGTGCCGCCTCTCCATGCCGGCCTCCGCGGGCAGCTGGGATCGCTCCGGGAAGGACTGGTATGTCCCAGCGGTGTGAGGAGGGGAGCTGCCCTGCCCCGGCCCCCGCCGTGGCGGTGACGGTGTCGGCGCTGGGCTGCGAGGTGGCAGCCGGACCGGGGGGAGAAGCCGAGCTACGGCCCCTTTTTGCTCAGCGGAGGGCTGGGAGGGTGCCGGAGAGCTGGAGCCGGGCTCGGCCGAGCAGGTTGGGCGGTGGGGGAGCGCTGTGCACCGGCTGCCCGGGAGGAAAGCGGAGCCGAACGAGGATGGATGTGCAGAGGCTGTGAAAGGAGCTTTGGCGTGGAACGGGGAGCACCTGCCTTCGCCTCGGGCGTGGGCCAACTGAGCGGCACCTTTGGGTGCCTGGCTGCGAGGAGCTGCTCCAAAGGAGGGTCAGAAGCTGGTAGAGTGTCGATCTGCATTGGAAGAGACGTGTGGACAGCGGAGGAAGCTCAGCGTTCCTGGAGAAAGCCTGGTGAGGAGCCTGAGCGGAGAGCTGAGAAGCAGCCGGGGTGGCAAGACCTTCCGTGCCATCCCCACCGAGAGGATACAGACATTGTTGAGGCTGCCAGACGGAGAGGGGTCCTGTACCAGCATCTCTGCACTGTCCCAGCCCTGCATTCGGAAGCCAGCGTGTGCTGGTGATGCGGCAGCCCCCTCTGTTTCCACGCCGGTAGCACCTTGTCCCGGTCCCAGTGGGCTCGACTGCAGAACTTAAGCTCTCGGCACTTTTGCCTGGGGTTATTCAGTTTGCTTTCTGCTGGCAGATGTGGACCGATACCTCCTGGGCTAGAAGAGGGATTGCTGAGCACTGAGCTGTGCCTGTTCCTCCAGAGTGGGCTCAGACCTGACCCCTCTGAGATGGCAGATGCGGGGACCAACTCTCACTCCTGAAGGTGCCCCCAGCCCGCCCTGCCCTCCTGTGAGCGGAGGATGGGAACCTCGGGGAAAACTTAAGTCTTGCGGCTGCCGAAGACGACAGAGGAGGGAGGGGAAAGAAGGATTCATGTGAGTTTTGTGGCTACTCTGCCTCGGATGGGTCGACAGCAGGTTGAGCTTTGGCCCACAGCGTGACGGCCGAGCATGACGGCTTGCCAGTACCCCATGGCGCCGGGGGCCTTGGAGCGGGACCGGATGTACCAGCACAAGGTCTCCTTGGTGGTGCGGTATTTCATGATCCCCTGCAACATCTGCCTCATCCTCCTGGCCACCTCGACGCTGGGATTTGCCGTGCTGCTCTTCCTCAACAACTGTAGGTGTTCTCAGGCGCGTGGGAGGAGCAGGGGAGGGAGAGGCTGGGGTTAGGTCAGCCGGTGTGACGGGGCTCTCCGGTGCGAGGGCAGCCCTCCCAATGCTGACAGCCACGGGCTGGGCTTTGCCCCAGTGCCCGTTGCTCACCTCCTGCTGTCTGGGGAGAAGCTGGGGAGGTGACAGCTCCCTCCACAGCTCTGCCCTGCTTTTCCCTGCGATGATGTTGGCCCAGAAGTGGGGAGCAAAGGTGGGCTTGTGTGGGCCAGCACTAGCTCCCCTCTGTGCATGGTGCACTCCTGCTCTTAGCTACACCAGTACCCTCTGTGTCCTGTGTCCCATTCCACCCCCTGCCAAAGTACTGTGTTTCTTTGGGGTCTGAGCATGGGTGGTGCTCCTGCGGGAGCATGGTCAGTCTGCTTCCGAGGCACGGATCTCAGCAGGGCTGGGTGGGAGGTGAGGAGCCAAAGACGGGCTCCTGTGAGTCCTGCCCTGGCCAAGGGCTTCTGCTGCTCCCTTGTTAGAACCAAACTGCTGAACCTAGGGGGTCCGTCACTATGTATGATGGATGGGAGACATGTCTCCTAGGCTGCTCCAGGGTCCCTGCTCTCTATACACTCTCTTGCTCTGAAGAATCAACAGAGGGCTGGGACAAGGCGGAGGAGTTTTCCTGAGGTTAGGTTGTTGGTCTGGTCTCTGGTGTGGCTCAGTAGATCGCACTCTTGGATGCGGGCACATCCACTATCACCGGCTGCTCCAGGCACCGTGCTCTGTGGCCTCGTCCCTGCGCTGGTGCTCACTGTCCCAGTGCCTGTCTCTCTCTAGGAGCAACCTGTGGAGGAAGACTCTGTTGTGCAGCGGTGTCTTTGACCTCCTTGATGCTGGAGAGTGCCAGATACTTGCTGTGAGAAAAACCTTTAGAGGGCAGGCAAATCCTCCAGCCTAGCTTTGGGCTGCGCTCTTTCCCCTGGTGTGTGCATGGTTAGAAAAAAGCTGTAGAAAACTGTAAAGCACATAAGCATTTTAAAAAATACTGTCAGGGGTAGGGTCCAGGTGATGGGTGGGAAAAAAGCCTGTCCTCTAAGGAATGTTGTGTCCTCTGCCACAGCCTGGCTTTGCTGCCCAGGGCACATCACTTAATATAAGAGCAGGCCCAGTTTGATACTGGCTTTGTGGTGTTTCCCACTCAGGATGGAGCCAATTGCCTGAGTGGAACTCTTCTCGCCCCGCTGCTTAATCAAGGATCACGCAAGCGTAGGGAGCTGGTGGCGAAGCTGTGCCACCTTGCTCTGGGATCTGTGGTCATGTCTGTAGGAGCTTTCACCTGCTGCTGCCCCAGGCTGCCCCTCTCTCTCACTGTTACTGCCTTGCCTTGAAGGCTGCGGGTTCCTCGCCGCTGTCCTACCCAACCCAAATGACCTGCTGAGGCAGGGCCCAGGTGGGTGCGCGTGCGAGAGGTGAAGCGCAGTGTGATTTGCATCACAGCCCTGCTCAGATGGTACCCAACGGGCTGAGGCAAGCCCTGGCCCTGCCAGGTAGCCAGATCCCGAGCCAGAGATGCTCCATTGATACACCTGGGAGAGCTGGAACTCCTGGCTCCTGTTCCTGCTGCTCCCTTCTTGCTGCAGGACCTCCCGGGTGTTCCGTGGGAGTCGGTGACTGCTCGTGCAAAAGGCGTGTGTGCTGAAGGAATGAAATGTTTGGCCTAAAAGCTGCTGTGGAGCTGTGGAAGGAGGTCTGGGGGGAGGAGGAGGGAGCGTGGAAAAGGCAACTGCTGATAGCCCCGTGTTTTTTGTTTCTTTGCAGATAAGCCCAATAGTTATTTCACTCAGACGCCGCCAACGCCGCGAGATGGTGAGTACACTGGCACTTGCTGGAGCTCGGCTCATGCGCTCGGAAACGAATTTCTTCAGCCTCTCGTGCTTCCTGCAGCTGGTGGTGGAGCGTTGCCTCCTGACCCAGTGATCTATTTTACAGCTGACTGGCTGCTCTCTGCCCGGGGCTCGCTCGTACTGCAGCTCACTCACGCCCTTGTCCCTGCCCTTGGCCTGAGGATGCGGGATCGTGGTCCTGTGGGGTGAGGAGTGAAGGCAGAGCATAGTGACTGTCCTTCCTCGCTCCCCGGGAAGCACAGCAGCCCTTTCTCTGCCAGAGGGCTCCCTGAGTGGCTGTGGTGGAAGTGGGGAAGGGCTGGGCAGAGATGGGATCCCCTGTGTGCTCTAGCAGCTCGCAGTGTTAGTGGTTCATCTGCTGAGGCCGTGGAAGGGAGAGGACTGGAGAGAGGGATTTTATCCTTAAAAGCATCAGTGTTGAATCCAGTGGCTCTTCTGTGTTTATCCCCTTAGTGTCTTCCTGGATGTTGGCAAAAGGAGGGGGGAAGCAAAAGGAGGTGCAGAAAGACTTGCAGTTCTGCTCTGTTGGGCTTGTGCTCCTGCTGGCAAAAGGTTTTGGCTTTATCAGCATCAAGAGCAAAACGGAGACTGGTGTTTAGCTGGACTTTCCTGGCCAGGAAAGGTGTAGGTGTGTGAATTCTGGGGGGGCTGTAACACAGCCCTCCTTCCTTTCCCATCCTTGCTTGGGTCCTATAAGTTTCTGCTTCTGGGCTCTCTGAACAATTCTCACCTCCAGATTTTCACCTTGCCCATCATGAGGCAGTGTGGTGCTTTCCTCATCTTCTTCCAGACTGATTGGTCCTTTCCTGGCAGAGCAGGTGGGACAGCTCCTGGTTTTCCTATGGATGTGCATTTTCCCGGGACCTGCGGCACTCGCCTATGGCTTCCCCAGCATCTGATGAGCAGTGTACTCACCAGCACCTTGCACTTTTCCTCTGGATTTCCTAAAGCTTTCTGATTTCACAGACCTGTAGGAACTTCAGGTTTTTGAGGCCATGCTGTTATCAGTCAATGACTTGAAAAGCTGTTGGATGCAGGCAGGCGAGCGTATGCTCAGATAATGTCATCATAGGAGCTCTGTTTTCTCTGAAAATCAGGCTTAAAATGCCCTGCTTTCTGCTGGCAGGCTCTTCAGTCACCTTCCCCAGCCTCCCCAGTTTCACGTGCGCAGATAAGAACCCAGCAGAATAACAGCAGCTGATTAATAACACGTTTGTTTCTCTCTTTCTTTCCTTCTCTGATGGGGGTGGGGAAGGAGGCGGGGGAGAAACGGATGCTAGATAAAATGTGATTAATCTATAATTGGACCAGAGAAGACATCTAAAGCAAAAATAAAAATGCACGTAGGTGTAACTCCTAGCTTAGGGCTCCAAAATATTAGCAGCCCAGCCCATTCAGATGACATAGTCCAAAAGATCTCTGGTCCCCACAGGAGATGGAAAACTACCACCCTTGGTGGGTTGCCAAACGAGGCACCTCCTTTTGCAAGTTCTAACAGGGTGCAAATGCCTCGAGTTGGTTTTGGGAAGCGGTTCTGGGCAGAGAGGGGCAGGGGGCATGGGGAAGAGGTCCCTCTTGAGGTGAAGGGGCTGGTCTCTGCTGTGTCTGCTGGGATCTGCTGCCAGAGACGTGGCTCTGGTGCTGTGTGTAGTCCACTGACTTAGATGGGGCTGTGCCTGGACTTGTAAACTGCTGGGATTTGGCTGAGGTTTGCTGAGCGAGGGTGACAGTGCAAAAACAGCAGGGCCCCTCAATTGCTGCTTCTCCTTGAGGATTGTCACCTCTTTATCTTCTGGGCCAGATCCTCATCATTTACAAGTCTGCACAGCTCTGGGGTGAGCAGTGGGTTGCCACCAGCTGGCATCTTGCACCGTGAGCCGACAGATCTAGGACCACCGGTACCAGCTGAGGATCTGGAAATGCTGCTGCTGGAAGGTTTGCTGTGGGCCTGTCCCCTTCCAAACGGTGGTGTAAAGCTGGACAGAAATCATCAGCTGCCCTGACAATGCCAGACCTCAGTTTTCATGTAAAGGCAGTGACTTTGTACACTTCAAGCATCTCTTCTGCAAAGACCTTTTCCTGCACACGCAAAAGGTGCTGCAGCCATGACCAGGGGTGTTCTGGACACCCTGGAGAAGACTTTGCCAGCAGGAAAGTGCCTTTAATTATCCCCTCCTGTGCTATTTCTGTCTTCCCTTTCTTCCCATACTGATTTCTACCCTAGAAAACTCTTCAGCCACATGTTGATTTGTAGAGTGGTCTCTGCTTCACTTTGAAACAAGGCCGTTAATGCCTTTAACCCACCACTTTCTTCCAGATCTCCCTCCCCACCAGCATCCCCACAGCTGGGCGGGGAATTGTTAAGCCCTGTAGAGTTTTAAGGCCTGGCTGATTTAAAAGCAGCACTCCGTGAAGGCTTTTGCCTTTTCCCCAGCTGAGAAGCTTGGCCCGTGGCGTCCAAGCTGGCTAATTCTTCTCCTTTCTCCAGGAGCTGGGGAGTGTCTGCGTGGGGAGCTGGGGAGGGTGTGGATACCGGCTCAGCTGCGGCCCCCCAGGGCAGGGGGAGTTGGCAGGTGCAGGGCAGGGGGCAGGCGGGGGTAGGCTCTGCCTTCCTGCGTCCCCTGGGGCGAAATAAATGATGGAGGAGGATTTGGAGGATACCACCTCCTCCTCTTCTCTCTCCTTGTTCTTGCAGCAGCGGCTGTGATGAGAGGTTTGATTTCTGTTTGTTTGCAGCATCCCTTGGTGGAGTTGCGTGCGGGAGGCAAGATTGCTTTTCTTGTTTGCTCAGCGGAGGGCAGGGAGAACAATAAACCCTCTCAGAGCCCTGAAGCCAGGCTGGTGAGAGCTGGGCTGGCTGCTCAGGTGGCTCAAGAGGATGAGGCAGGGTCCAGGCAGTGCCTTCTGACTGTCCTGCTCTCCCAGCCCTGCTCGGGAAGCCCTCTTGGTGTGGCACAGGCTTGGGCAGCCTCTTTGGCCCCTGTTGCTATCACCAGCTCTTTGATCTGGCAGGTTTGGGTTTCCTGCTGGCCCCAGTAGCTTTGTGGATCAAGCATGGGAATGTGTCCTAATCTCAGAGCTGCATCTTCTTTCATCTTGTCTTGAGCAAGAGTCCCTCATGGATGCGGAGAGTCACGATGCCTCATCACGGTGATGGGATCCAGCCCTTTTGCTGGCATCTCTGCACCTTTGCAGATGTGTTAATGGCACCAGCCAGCTGTGGGGCCTGTCTCTGCTGGGTTTGGAAACATCTGAGAAGGCTGGACACTTTTTGGAGAGCATGGATGGAGTGATGCTGGCCCAACCCCTCGCAGCGGGCAGAGGGAGCAGAGCTAAACGCTTATTTATGGGTGCTTAAAAGCAGCAGTGATGCATGAGATGAGGACATCTGAGAAATTATATATTGGAAAAATGCTTTCTTGTGCCTGGCAGCTCCATAAATACAGGGTTTGCAGAACTGGTCCAGGTATGGGGTTAGGCAGAGAAAATGCTGGTGCAGGTGGCTTTTCAAGACTGCATTGGAAATGGGTTAGTGGATTAATCCTACAGCTCTCTGTCCTGGGCATTGCCTTTCACCTGGCTGCTGGCCGCTCTCTCTTCAGCTCCCTTTTCCCCTCCAGTGGCTCCTGGCTGGATGTACAAGGCTGTGGTTCTCCTGGGCACAGAGCACTGGCCGTATCAGAGGTCCTGGTCTTGCTCCTCCTCTGCTTCATCAGGAAAAGATGCTCCTTCCTTTTATTTGATTGCTTTTAATTAACTTCTCATAACTCTGAACAGCTTCCTCTGGCCAGTAACCTCTTGGTAGGGATGTAGTGAGGGGGAAATAATTGACTTGGGCTTGAAGTCCTGTAAGGTGCTTCCCACCCTCTGCCTGCTCTGCCTTCCTAGAGCCCTGAAGTTAAACCTGCCAGCGTGTCAGTGGTGACAAGGTCAGGGCTGGGCCATGTCTCAGGAGACATGTGTGCTGACCAGAACCTCCTCCTGCTGCAAGATTCACGCTGAGCCCTTCCTCCTCCCATCCTTGCTGGAGAAAATACTGGGAGCAGTATTCTGGGCTCTGGGCTTTTGGATTCTCAGGGGAGGCAGGTGGCTCTCAGGACAGCTCTGCGCCTGCTCAGGGCGACAGGGGAGGGGACACTTGGCTGCCCTGGGAAGAGAGCCATGAAAATATGACTTAAAATAAAACACAAGCTCTTCAATTTTGCTCCCATTGTGCATGGCAGCACTGGAACACCAGCAGGCTTTGGCTGCTAATCCCAGCCTATTTCTCTTCTGACAGAAGCCAATATAAGACTTGGATGCCGCAAAATGAATTCATAGCGCAGGCTTCGCGGTGGAGCTGATCTCAGTAGGATGGGAAGGTGCCGCAGACTCGTCTTTTTTTGTCTACCCACAGATGCATTTTGCAGCCTCCAGTCTTTTCTGACCACCCCACGCTCTCTTCTTTTCGCACCCGTGCTTTTCCTGGCCTCGGTTCTCTCCCACACGTGCGTCTGTGTGTGGGGAAGGGGTTCTCCATGGAGGGATGTGAGTTTGGGGCACGGTGGCTCAGTGGAGACGCTCTCCTGCTTGATTGTGCTGTCAGAATTCCCCTCGCTAGGCTGAGGAATGACCCTTTTGTGGAGGCCACGTGTGGGGTGAAGCGTGGTGGGGAGCAGGGAGAGGTTTAAACCGCTGTCCGAACGCCCTCGTAGCACTGGGGTAGCCCTTCCTGAGGCTGGCTCCGGCAGCATGAGCCGTGGGCGATTCTGCACCTCTGGCTGTGTCAGCCGGTGGCTGAGCTGAGGCTCATCGCTGAGCCAGGAGGGACTGGGAGCATCGGAGCGTGGTGGGAAGTCTTGTCACACATCACGGAACAGAAAAAAAATAATTACTCGCTCTCTGTGCGCAAGGTGAAATTTTTGTACCAGGCTCCCCAGCAGCTGCTCGCTTTTAATTACAAGGTGCTGATTCCTTCTCTAAGACTTTGCCACAGCTGACGTCCTGCACTGCTGGTGGCACTTGAACCATCACTTTGGACTGAAGATGACCTGGGGTGCTCTTCCATCTGCCCCAGGATCCCAGGCAAGTCGCACTGCCAGGGTGAAGCCATCCCAGGGGGGTCCCTGTGGTGAAGTCACCATGGCTACATCTTTGATTTCCTCTTCCCTTTTTCTCACTGCTATTCCCCACCCTATGGCAGTGAGGCAACAGCTCGGGAGGCAGGACTGGGGGCTGCTTGTGGACCCTCATCCCGCGGCCCAGCCTGGTTTTCCCGCCCGCTGCTGCGGCAGGAGCGGCTGTTTCCCTGCCTGGGTTCTGCACCCTGAGCACCGCAGCCAAGTGTGCTTCAGCTGAACAAGCTCAGACTGCTTCAGGGTTGCTCTGGAGAGAGGAGAGGTGCTAAACATAGCTCTTCAAAAGCTGAGCGGTAGATAAGGTAGCAGCAGTTATTAGACACCACTTTTGATCTCTTGAGAGCATTTTCTTCTCCATTTACAGTGAGGTTTGAGCGTTCTCTTGGGGATCAATTTATGCACTTTCATGTTACGTGACTTAAGTGTTAGAGGAGGAGTAGAGGGGAAAACTGCGAAGGTGTTCCTGTTTTTCCCTGTATCAGGTCCCTGCTAAAGTTGCAGATCCCCAAGCTTGCTGCTGGCTGAGACCCTCAAGGTGTGAGCGAGCTCCTTGCAAGGAGCAGGAGCATCCAAGAGCCTGGGGCCTGGGAAAGGTTGGCCAAAGTCCTGGCTTTGGACCTACCATGGCTTTTCGCCTCTCTCCCGGCATCCAGAGCCTGCTGCAACCCTCCTTTCCCTCTCATTTTTAAACCCTCTGTTTTGCAGAGCCTGGCCTCTGTGGGCAGGTGGGAACAGGTTCAAACAATCCAAGTGTTGTTTCTTTTTTTCTCTTCCTCCTTGCCTCTCTCCCTTGCTCGCTCGCGTGGGCTGCGTACGGGCTGCCATCCCATCTGGGTGCGCTCGTGGCTCGCGCGGAGCTTTGGGCGTTTTGCTGCCTCGTGGCTCCTCGGGGCAGATTCTGCTCTGTGCCAGGCTGGGGTGGCTGCGGGGTGCTGAGGCTTCCTGCTCGCTCCCGTCCCCTCTGGAGCTCCTCTGGCTGATGGAAGCTGATGAATTCTTCCAGTGCTTAGGAGCCGTGACAAGCAGCTCAGAGCCGCTCTCACAGGGGGTGCTCCTGACAGATTAATGAGAGTCTTTTAAGATGAGGTTTGATTTGCAGGAGTGACTTTGATGTTTTTAGACCCAAGAACACGGTGGTTTCACCTTCTCCCTGCTCCACCCTGCCCTGCCTGCCCCTGGCACCGCCTTCGCCTTGCTCGCTCCCATCTCTACCTCCAACATATGATTTTGTTTTTAGATCTTCCACCTGATCATCTTTTTTCCTCGCTGCCCACCTCTCCTGATCCCCAATTACAGGCAGGGTAGTCAGCTCTCCTCCCTTGTCCGCCTTGGCCTGCGTGCCCTGCGCCGCTGTTGTCAACTGGGCTGAAGTTTTGACTCCTCTGCTGCTACTTCTCCCAGGTTGTGGTGGTTTTTAGGAGTTTTTTTTAGGCAGCTGAGCTGTAAAAGGTTGTGGCTGGTGATGTTTCTGGGCTTTCCCTCCCGCGTGGCGTCGGAGCTCAGAGTGTATTTGGGGATGCTGAACTACCCTGCTATGGTCACAGGAGGAGACATCTCGTTTCCCAGAGTTCTCTGCCAGATGTAAAACTGTGCAAGCAAGGTCCTTGGAGAGCTGGGAGTGTCCCAGAGGCTCCCCAACTGGATGGTGGATGCCTACCACACTCTCAGCTTCTTAAAGACTTTCCATCCTTAGAACATGTCGGCTTGAAGACTTGAAGTGGTTTGGGGACTTTTTCTGGAGAGGTTCTCACCTTGGGGAGCACAGATTTGCAGCTGTGGTGTAGCTCAGCTCCGTGGGTAGACTGTGGAAATACAAAGATGTGCACAATCCTGATGAGTGAGTAGGGGTCCTGCTCTTCCTTGTCCCCTTGGATACCCGTAGGGCTCTTGGAGGTGCCTTGAGGCACCATTTTTCCCTGATTGAGGCTAATGACAACCTCCCAGATCCGCATCGGTGACATCTCGTGAAGTCACCATCCCAGCAGGGACAGGGCATGAAGTGAGTGAAGGTGGGCAAAGCTGGGGCTATGATGGCTGTGCCAGGGGTAGAGGCTCTAAGCAAAGCTGCTGGCTGAAGTGGTGTGATGTTAATGACACGATCCCATGACTCTGCCTTTCCCAGGACAGCCGGTGCCCATGTTGGGCGAGGCCCGGGAGGCGCTAAGCGGCTTTAGCCAGGGCTGTGGGGTGGCCACCCCGGCTCTGCTGCCGCTGCCCATGGGCAGGCGGCTCCTACTCCCTCCCGGAGCAAGCCCCGGCTGATGCAATTAATATTGATGGCAGGGAGGGCGGGCCCGGGAATAGGAGTAAAATGTGCATGGGCGAGAGCCTGGGCTGGAGCGCCAGCCTCACCGGTCGCCATGGCAACGGGCACCTCGCGCTCATGCAGAATTAATGCCGGCCTTCCTCAGCCTGACACACACACACGGCTCCATCCCCGGGGCCTTCAGTTCCCCTCTGCCCTTTCGGCACCGGGAAGCCCCAGAAGCAGCTCTGCCCCTGCTCTTTTCCGCCTTGCCCTGCTTGTCGCGCTAGCGGTGTCCTTACGGATGGGGTGGCATCAGGGCAGGCTTGCTTAGGCTCTCCAGGAGGAAAGTGCAGCCTCGGTGCCCTTTGCTCTTGGGTGTGTTTGCTTGACCCTACCTCTCTTGTGCTTCTTGGCTTCTGACTGAGGAACCATCTGTGGCTTGCTCCTCAGCGGATCCATTAGCCTGCTGTGCTCCAAGGATGCCGTCCAGTGTCATCAGTGGCTTCTGGTCTGCTCCACCGTGGTGGCTTTGCCTCTCTAACGTGGGTATTTAACAGCGGCTGCTCTGAGGCAGGATTTGGGACAGGACATGTCACTCGCGTGGCCCATCCTTGGAGGGATGTGTGTCTGTATCTGTCGGAGCAGAGCGGCGTGGCCGTTGAGCATCTTTAGCCTTTCTGCTCTCCTACCCCACTCCTGTCACTGAAAGCACGTACATCCCACTCTCCCCTCTCCCACCTGTGGGCTGTAATCAAGTTTCTGGCTGTGCTTCTCTGATTGTTTTTCTCAGCCTGTTTGGAGAAGTGATGGAGCCCCCTGGGCTTTGGACCAGGTTCAGGCTGGCAAAGGCATATTCTGTCCTCAGCAGGCAGGTCTGGCTGGTAAGGGTGGGGAGCTGCTGGGAATCGTCTCCTCCTGTCCCACTCCTCTGTGAGTGTTCAGGACCCTCCTCCTTGACTGGAATCTTGCCAAGGAATGAGAAGGAGAAGGCTTCAGTCCTGGGGGAGGAACCTGTGCCAACCAGAGCCCCTCTCTGGATGCTCCTCTCAGTGGCCAGGCAATGCTGGGAGCATGGGGCAGGCACCGCAGAAGACCTTTCAGGATGCAATAGCCCATCAACTGCTGCTTCAGGAGCACTTTTTTTTTCTTCCTTTTCTCTGCAGTGGAAAAGAGCAATTTTGACATTACATTTATGATTATTGTTATTAAGCTGGAGAAACATTTTAATGTGAATGCTTGGGGCTTATTAGCTAGAGCTCTTCACTTCAAGATCTCAAAGCACTTGACGAAGCCAACTTGTTATTAATCCCTACTACTTACATTGAGCTACTTACCTACTGACATGGGGGAGTGTTGGTGATTATTATTATTTGCATTTTTTGTAAACGAGAGGGCCAAGGCACGGAACTTCATGGGGAATTGAAGCTGGAAGCTCTGAAGCTGGAGCTGTTCTCTACCCTCCCTGCCTGCAGCTGGCTGCTGTCTCCCTGCTGCATGTCCTCACTTCTCCAGTCTCAAGAGGCTTAGAAGAAGGCTGGGATGGATTAAGAAGCTGGTCCAAGAGCTCTACCTGGAGCACTTGGTGCAAATGGCAGCGTGGCCAGAACTGGCAGCTGGAAGAGAAGGCGTTGGCTCCAGGCTGGGGAAGGGGACAACTTGAAGTCTTGACTGCTGTGTTTTTTGGGTTGCAGGGGGCTGAAGGAGGACACAGTGCAAGTGTGGGGAAAGAGGAGGTTGCTGAGGCTCAGAGCGAGCCCTTTGCATACGTGTATTGTTGTGGGCTCTCACTTAGCAGAACAATCTTTCCAGCTTTGGCCTGGGAGTACTTCAGGTTGGGCCTGTGTGTGTGTGTGTGCTGTGCAACATCTTCCTTTTGCCCAGTCTCTTGGACTCAGCTTGACTTCAAGGGCAGCCTCCTTGCAAGCTGCCTGCAGCCTCCCACCAGCTCCCACATCTCTGAGCAGAGACATGTGCGGCTCGTAGCCGTTCTCACGGTGGCCCTGGCCCCCTCCCCACCATCGACCAGCAGCGGAGCTGTCCTATTCTCAGCTGTCCTTCCAGCCATTCTGGGCATCTGCAGACACCATTGGACTCGAGGAGGTGGAGCTGGTGCCATCTGCCCTGGCAGCTCCTCGTGGATACCAGCCACCTGTGCCCGCACAGCCTGCTCGGGGAAGTGCTGAACCGAACCTTGGCAGGGGCTTCCCTGGTAATGAAGCATCTCGCTCCTTCTCTGGTGCTAATTAGGGGCTGCCTGAGGAAGTGTCGCGGATGGGCTGGGAGGCTTGATTCTGAATTGGCATCTGACCCTGGCTTCCCGTGTGTCAGTGCTGAGAAGCACTGGCAGGCTGGGGAAGAAGCCCTTCTTGCTTTTGCAGGCTCAGCTTTTGAGGCTGCTGAGGGAGAGGACGCTGCTCTGTCCACCCACAGAGCCGTGCTGGCTCAGTTGTGGCACGGAGCACGGTACCGTGAATTATTTGTGGCAACACCTTTTGCTTTTCCCCTCCTCTCCAGGAGGTGCGCTTATTTATTACTATTATTGTTGTTGTTGTTATTTATTATCCTGTTTCTTCTCCAGTGCTGCTAAGAGACATGGAGAAGCTTGGCTGGTATTTAGTGTGGTTACAATAAGCCCAAGCCCCTCCCCTTTGTTCCGTGCCGCTCGCTCGGGGGTTTTATAGATACCTCACTTGAGCTGTTTCTCTCCCTCATCTTCGGCGGCTCCGGAGGTTTGGGAAAGGTCAGCTCCGAGCTGAAGCTTTTTTCTGCTCCAGACAAGCGCTGCTCTCATTGTTTGCCAAACGCTTTGCTGCGCCTCATCGCCACAGCTCTGGGCTGATTTAACCGGAGCCGCGCGTCGCTCCAGCTCCAGGCTGCTCCCTGACCTCACCGTGCGCTTTGTAGGCTTGAATGAGTGCGGAGAGATCCCACCTCCCCTCTGGGACTGGGGAATAGGCACAATAGGCTGCAGCCTCCAATGGAGCAGGGGCTTCATCCGTTGCCAGCTGATGCTGACTCTGGTTCACCAGTGCCTTCCAGTGCTCACCTTGTAGAGGTGTCCATCACAGCTGGCTCAGAAGCCTCCAGCTGTGGTGTTGCTGTGGATAAGGCAGGCTTCAGGCTTAGTCTCAACCAAGCCCTGCCCTGGGTTGTCTTTTGGGAATGTAGAAGGCACACTGGTAGGAAAATGTATGGTTGCTATCCTAGTGATGTGGTCCAGATATCACTAGAGGGGCATCAGGCAGGTGGAGCCTTGGTCCCTCTGTGTGCCCCTTGTCTCTGGTGCTTGTCCCAGTTGGGTGGGCAGGTAGGTGGTTTCCTTGCCATGCTGGTGAGCAACATCTCTGCGCTCCTGTCTGCCCTGTCTCGTCTCACGTTCAGGAGCATGAAGGCAAGGCTGGTCCCTTTGCTATATGCCTGATACCCAGCAGAGCATCAAGTAGCTCATGAGGTGCTTTGGATAGCATGGTCTTCACCAGCACTTCTGGGATTCAAATTTAAGAGATCCTTGCCCTTCTCTCTGCTTTATCTGCTGCCTGGAGTTTTTTCAGATGCTGATGCACAAGCGTTAGGACAAGAGCACTTTGTGCCTCGCTTGCTGCTGCCTTCAGCCCACACCCAGCAGAGCCGTTCTGTTCGTAGCGGCTCTGTGCAGGGAAGGGGCTGGGAAAGCTTGGTCAGTGTCAAATACCCTGGAACTGGGCTGGTAGCTGCTTCTTTTTGCTTCTGGTTTCCCAAATTTTATTCCTTCCGCGTCAGCAGTGGTTACGCTTCTTTGCATCCTCCCAGGTAAAATGAAAGAGAGGGAGAGATGTTGGGGAAGAAGGAAGCTCCTTCTGAATTTCATCCTTTGCAGAGCAGTTTGGGTTGAGTCATCATAGCAGGCATAATAAACCTGTTTCATCTCCTGGGTCTGGCAGGGGAATGAAGACAGTTTGTTTTATTCTCCTTGGTGTTCTGAGCTTGCATCATCCAACTGCATCCCAGCACTGGATGGGTGAGTTTTCAAGAATGTTTGCTGTGAACAGAAAGGCTTCTTCACCAGTTGCACCGGCGATGATTAGAAGTGAAAGAAATTCAAACAACCAATTTGCTTGTCACAATTTGTTTCTGGTTTGAAGCATTTTGCTTTCTCACTTTGTCTGCTTCTCAGCCCGATCGCTGAAAGTCAGCGAGGCAGGGTCCTCAGTAAGGATGGTGTTTGGGGGGTGTACCCCGTTATAACCCTACTCTCTGTCTTGTTCGGGTATCCCCGGGGCAGCGAGGACATTCCTCGGAGTTGGGATGCACTTCGAGGTACAAGCTTCTCTCCTGGGAGTGGAGCTTGTTGGCAGGGAGTGGGAAGGTGTCTGTCAAACACCGGTGCTGTAAACGCTCGCTTCTCTAACAGGAGGTAAATAACTACCCTTTATATCATCTCTTTTTCTCACATATTGGCCTATTATGTCCCTAATGTGTTTAAAAAATACAGTTCTGGGGGCAAGGAGAGACTGAAACTTCAGTTCTGATAAAATATCAGTTTTCTTGATGTAGCTTGACCCATTAACTTTACAGTACTTTGTCATTTACCGTTGCTTTCATTACTTTAGATTAAGAGATTCTTAAATCTACATGGGCAATCCTTGAAAGACAAGGTGTGGTTTGGCTCCAAATCTAAATGAACAATTGAAAAAGTTTCTTTCACCGAGAGTCAAAATCATGAGCAATGTTGTTTTTGTTTCTTCAGAAGTCCTGTCCTATGCTGAAAGCTTTTTTTTTTTTTTTCGTGCCAGGTTCACAGGAGAAGTGGATGGCAGGGGCTGAAAGCCAACGTGCTGTTGGTGCATGAGCTGGGTGGGAAGGAAATGCACCTGAAAATAGCGACAACGATCTTAGGATGGGGGTTTTGAAGTGCTCGGTACTGCCCTGAATTGGGTTCCACTGAAAACTTCTTCCGTTTGTCCAGGGCCAGACCTGCGTTGGTCGTTTGCTTGGGAAGTCCTCACCTTGAATGTGTGAGGCTCCCTTCCCGTACTCTGAGGCAAACGAGAAGAACAGGATAGCTCATGAAAACAGAGAGCTGTCCCTGGCACCTACTTTGAAACCCTGGACACGCTTCCCACCTTGGTTTTCCTGTCTGCAAGTCTACTGCTGAACCAGGGCCAGCATGTCCTGAAGAAAGTGCCTTCAGAGAGGCACCTCTCTCCCCCTTGCTTTCCAGCAGGCACCTGATTGAACTCTGCTCCAAGCTGGAAGGAGGTTTAGGTTGGATATTAGAAAAAAATATTCGCAGGAAAGGTTGTCCAGGCCTGGCCTGGGCTGCCCAGGGCAGGGGTGGAGTCCCCATGATCCCTGGAGGGGTTTCAAAGCCGTGGAGATGTGGTGCTGAGGGACGGGGGTTAGTGGTGCCCTGGCAGGGCTGGGTTAATAGTTGAACTCGATGATCTTTTAAGTCTCTTTCAACCAAAATGATGCTATGATTCTCAGCTGGCTCTGCATCCCACATCTGCTGCACACCCCAGCTCCCTTCCCTTTGGTGGGTCTGATCTCAGAGACAGCTCCATCTCTGCCTCCCCTGTGACAGGCAGATGATTCCCCATTACACAGTTACACTTCTGCTCCACAGACCTGAGGGGAGAGGATGAATCCTCGCCTGTCCTGCATTTTGGATTCCTTACTCACACACCTCCCCTGCACCCGCTAATCTCGGAACTCAACAGGCTCATCTGCATTTTAAAAAAAAATTAGAAGAGCAGCAGCGGAAAAAGCAGGAGAGACTATCCAGAGCGCTTCATAAAAATGATGAATTGCTTTTAGATATTGGGCAGGAGAGAAAGAGAGGATTTTTTTATTTGATGATATTAGTCTCTTAGCGGTGCATTGTTGCTGTGCACGCCAGCTCAAAAATCTCACGGCAGTCAAAGGCAAACGCCCGGGAATTGAAGTGTAAATGAGCCGCCGTTGAGCTTTTTATTTTGCCTTTTATGATTCCTCTTTCCCTCATTATGTAGGTCAGTCTTGGTTTCTAACGTATGCCGAGTGCGTAGGAGAGCGCGGGGCGGTGAGGTGTGCCCGGGGGTGGCAGGAGGTGCCCGCTGTGGTGATGCTGGTGGTGCTGGTAGTACAGGTGCGGTGATGCTGGTGCAGAGCCCGTGCTGGGTGGTGTGTGGATGTACCTGCCCCACGGGTGTGTGTTGTGAGTCTGCGGCCGTGCCTGTGGTGGTGAGCGCTGGGCAGAAAGTTCTGGCATCTCTCGCTGTCACTGTTTCACCTGCAGACCGCTGAGTCTGGATGCAACTGTCCTCTCCCTTCCTGCCTCCCAACTGAAGAATTACATTTCCTGCTGCATTAGTAATTCAGATGCTGAACTGGTCTGTGCTGGCTGCTCTGATTAGTGGATGTGATAAAGAGATTAGTGAATCTTCTTTAGAGAGACACCAGCCCCGTGATTCGGCTGCTTTGCATAAACAGCAGCGAATAAAGGAGTTGTGTTTGTGGGGGACGGGTTGTCCCACACTGGGACGGGTGGGGATGCTTTTTCTTCTTCATTCCTTGACTTTCCATTCTCTGCTGGTTAGAGGAAAGCGTGTTAGGTTGTGGAGGACTCACAAAGGCTCAAGCAGAGAGGCCCTGGGCAGAGCAAGTGCTGCAGCCCTGGGGCTGCTCCTCTGTGTCTGTAGTGGGGTTGGAGGCACCTCCCTGCTGGGTCCAGCCCTTGGATCATTTTTGTGGCCCTCCTCTGGACTCACTCCAACAGGTCCATGTCCTGCTTGTGTCCTCCTTGGCACCCTCACCCTAATCCAGGGAAGGACCTCGCTGTGCCCAGATCATCCTCCTCTCGCTGGCACTGCCCTTGCAGTGCTGGTTCCCTGGAGGGCTGAGCCTGGAGCTGGGGTGGTGGGAGCAGCTCTGCAGGCAGAGGGAGGACAGGCTCCGGGTGGGTGCTGGGCCCCAGATGCTGCTCCATACCCCTCCTGTTCGCAGAGGAGCAGCTGGGGCTCACCCGTCTCTCCACGTCTGTGCCCGCAGCGTGCCGAGGGATGCTCTGCGGGTTCGGGGCGGTGTGCGAGAGGAGTTCCACCGACCCCTCCCAGGCCTCCTGCGTCTGCAAGAAGACGGCTTGTCCTGTGGTGGTGGCTCCTGTCTGCGGCTCTGACTATTCCACCTACAGCAACGAGTGTGAGCTGGAGAAGGCCCAGTGCAACCAACAGCGGCGGATCAAGGTCATCAGCAAGGGACCGTGCGGTGAGTGCAAGGGAGGGTGCTGCTCAACCATGTGAGGCCAGGGAGACTTGTCCCAGGCTCATGTCACTGCTGCGGTGCTGGTGATGTCCTGGGGGATGGGGACGGGCCTAACGGGAAGGTCCGCTGAGGGAATCACCAGCTCTGCCTTGGTGATCAGCAAAGTTTAGTAAGTAGGTCAACCGATGGCCAAAGGCTGTTCAAGAGGCAGGTCAGTGGGCAAGAGCCCTTTGTCTTGGGCAGCTCTGCCTGCTGAACCACGCTGCCTGCCCAGAGTGGGTCACAGACTGGTGGTAGGGGTTGGAATGGACCTGTGGAGATCATCTCATCCAACCTCCTTGCTAAAGCAACGTCACCCAGAGCAGGTTGCCCAGGACTGCATCTTAAGTCGCATCTGCCACAGCTAGAACTTGGAGGGACCAGAAGTATGCACAGGCTGGGTGGGCTGATGAAAGCCCTTCCTCAGCCTGGCATTCACCAGCTGTGAGCAAGGAGCTGTGTAAATGAGACCCCAGTCTCCTCATCTCAGAGTAAATTAACTTGACCTTTCTTTCACGCAGCGCTCTGGCTTGCCATAAATCTACACCCAGCCCTCCTGCTGGGGCTCTTGTCAGAGGGGAGAGAGTGCTGAGTGATTTATTTAAAATAATAATCATAAAAATGTGACAAGTAAAGGGAAAAAGAAAAAAAAAAAGCTGGCAAATAAATTTTCGCCCTTCCCCGTCAGTGAAGAAATTGCTCCTTGAGCTCTTCCTCTAATTATGGTTTGCAGGAGGTGCTTTAAGGACCCTTGTTTTGCTCGTTTGCTGAAGGGAGAGGCTCTCAGGGAGCATGTGTGGGGAAGGGAGCTCGCAGCAGTGAGCCTGAGAGCATCAAAATGGAGGGGTTCTGCCTGAAGAGCCGGGTGGGGAGCAAGAACCATGGGTTCAGGGCTGATCCTCCCTGTCTGCGTGGACATCAGGGTGGAGATGAGCTCGCTGCTCCGGACCAGGGACGTGGCAGTGGCTCCAGCGTCTGCTGAAGCTGATGGATGAACATCCATTGCCATCGTGTGCGTTTCTGGGCACTCAGAGGGACCGAGGCTGTCGGGGCAGATATCGTGATGCGTTGGACGTATTTATCCCACGAGAGGAGCGAGCGGGAGAGGACAACACGAGCTCCTGTGCTCACACCTGTCCTCCCGCAGGCTCCAAGGACCCCTGCGCCGAGGTGACCTGCAGCTTCGGCAGCACGTGCGTCCGCTCTGCCGACGGCCAGTCGGCCAAGTGCGTCTGCCCGTCGTCCTGCAGCGGCGTGCCCGAGAGCACCGTGTGCGGCAGCGATGGCAGAGACTACCGCAGCGAGTGCGACCTCAACAAGCACGCCTGCGACAAGCAGGAGAACGTTTTCAAGAAGTTCGACGGCGCCTGTGGTGAGTTCTCTGCCTTCCTCCTGGGGATATTGCTTTAAAAATGTTTCTTCTTGCGTCAGGAGTGTTGAGGGCAGACCGGCGGGAGATGGCAAAGGTTGGGGAGAAGATCTTGCCTGCTGCTATTGTCTGCTGAAAAACACAGGGTGGGCAGAAAAAGTCTGTCTGTAGGTGGTGGCTTCTGAAACTGGGACCAAGCCACTGCTTAGGGCACAAAAATGATCTGAGGGTGGAGCCCCTCTGCTGAGAGAGTTGGGGTTTTTCAGCCTGAAGAAGACAAGGCTCTGGGGAGACCTTGTTGCGGCATTTCAGGAAGTCAAGGGGCCTGTCAGAAAGACGGGGACAGACTTTGGAGCAGGGCCTGTTGCGACAGGACACAAGGGGGGATGAGTTTACACTAAAAGAGGGAGATTTAGACTGGAGAGAAGGAATAAATTTTTTATGCTGAGGATGGTGAGAGCCTGGCCCAGGTTGCCCAGAGAGATGGTTGCTGCCCCATCCCTGGAACCATTCCAGGGGAGGTTGGCTGGGGCTCTGAGCAACCTGCTCTAGTCACAGATGTCCCTGCTCCCTGCAGGAGGGTTGAACTCGATGACCTTTAAAGGTCCTTTTCAACCCAAAACGGGTTCTATGATTCTCCTGCGGCATTTGGCTGTGGCTGTTACTGCTGGGGACCCACTGCCCTGGAGAGCGGTCGCAACGTCTGTGCCACCTCCTGCCGTGTCCCCCGGCTGCCGCTTTGGCGAGGAGCCTGCTGCTCCCCGGCCTCCCGGGGTTCACGGTCAAGCAGCTCCTGCTAATTAAAGGAGCCCGACAGGCAGAGATCCCAGAGCTCAAACACAATCCTGCTGCTCCGAGGATGGCTTCCTCTTTGGCTAACGATGGCTGTGGACACTTGTAATTAAAAGCAACCGTATTCATTAGGAAAACCATGAGCTCCGCCAGGACACGTGCCAGACTAGTGTTTATCCGCGGGGGAAGGAGTGGGAGGGTGTGTTTGGGCAGGCTGCAAACTTGGGCGAGCTTCAATTGCTTTGTCCGTGCTCAGTCCCAAGTAGGGTGAGATGGGTGCAAGGGGGAGGTGTGAAGGAAATGTCAAACTGGGTGCTTCAGGTTTCTAGGGCAGAGAACAGGCGTTGAGCCTCACGGCTCCTTTGAGGTCCTCCTGATTTTAGCTGGGCATCAGCAGAAGCTCAGGCAGTCTGGGTTGAGCAGCTGGGCTGTAGAACCTGGAAACAGTTGAAGGTATTTGGACTCTGTTGAGTGTGCTGTAAAGGCTGGGGATGTACTGTGAGGTAGGGTGGGGATGAGCAGTGAGAGCAGAGCACATCTCAAATATCCTCATCATGCAGTCCCTGAGATGCGTCTGTGCTGTTTCATTCCCAACCCCTCGGATGTAGTCCCCATCTCCTCATCCCTGCCCTGCTCCAGCAGCCTTATCTATCTGCAGATCCTCGAGTCCATGTGAGACGTTCTTGTGATTTTCTTGGGGTTTTTAGAGGCCTTCGAGGAGGTAACACATCCCTGGCTGTCTGCTGGTGTGGCTGCAGGGCAGCACTGAGCCCAGGCAGCTCTTGCTGGAGGGAGAATGGGAGATGGATTGGGTAGATCCTATGGGAGCCTCCTTCATCTGCTTTATTTCCATGATTACTGCATGTGCTAAAATGGACAAAGCAAAAGGCTTCAGCTGTGACCCTGTCCCAGGCCAGCCTTCTGAAAGGGAGGTCCCTCGCCTGCTTGCGAGAGGCTGGAGGAATGAGGTGCTCCGTTGTTCCCCTCCCTTGTCAGCCAGGGACTGTGGTCCATGAAGGGATTTCAGCTTGGAAGTATTGAAGGGTGGAAACACTCGATTGTGTTCCTGCAATTGCAGACAATGAATCAGCACTCTCCAGGTACCCTGCTTGGCAAGGAAGAGAAAAACCCGGGGCTAGAATAGGGATTAGGGAACAGTCGGCACCTGGTTTGCCTTTGGTATGCTAATGGGAGCTCAGCTCCTCGGAGAGGGTGATCCGGATAAGCCGAGATTAGAGCGGTGGGGCAAGGCAGCGTGTGGCCCCGGTTGCCGCAGGGCTCTGCCAGCGCTTGGGGAAGACGGGGAGGGAGAGCAGGCGGAGCGGGATGGGAGTACCGAGCTTCTTGCAATGCCCAGCGAATGCCCCTTGGACTTGGGACGTTGGCCTGGGTCGGGGGGAAAGCCCTGTCCCCGAGAGGGAGGGGAGAGAAGGCGGCTCAGGGAGGAGAAAAAGGCAGAGCTCATCTCATCCGTTGGGCACGTTGGAAAGGGTGCGTGTCCTCAGTGGGGGCAGCTCACTCAACACCGAGTCCTACAGAGCCCTGCAGATGTCCAGTCTGGAGGACACTCTCAGCACATGCTGAGTGCCTCTTGGGGAGGTAGGGAGGCTTTTGGGGCCGGCTGGGAGGGGAGAGGGCGGGTCAAGAAGCACCTCTTTGGGCAGGATGTGAAGGGACCTGACTGTCTGCTCTGGCTCTGCGTGCAGACCCCTGCAAAGGCGTCCTCAACGACATGAATCGCGTTTGCCGGGTGAACCCCCGCACCCGAAGGGCGGACCTGCTCCCCCGCCCTGAGAACTGTCCCCCGAAGAAGGAGCCGGTGTGTGGTGACGATGGGGTGACGTATGACAACGAGTGTGTGATGGGGCGCTCGGGGGCCATCCGGGGCCTGGAGATCCAGAAGGTGCGTTCAGGGCAGTGCCAGCATCAGGGTAAGTATCTCTCTGCTTCCTGAGGAGCAGGAGCTTTTGGGCTCCTCACCTTCCCCACCATGCTCTTGGCCGTGAGAGCAGCGTATCCCCTGTGCCCATGGTGCTATCTTCTCTCCTCCCAGATAAATGCAAGGATGAGTGCAAGTTCAACGCTGTCTGCCTGAACCGCCGCGGCACCGCTCGCTGCTCCTGCGACCGCATCACCTGCGATGGTTCCTACCGGCCTGTCTGCGCCCGCGACAGCCGGACCTACAGCAACGACTGCGAGCGCCAGAAAGCCGAGTGCCACCAGAAGGCTGCCATCCCAGTAAAGCACAGTGGACCCTGTGGTAAGCACTGGTGCCACCAAGCTGGTCACCCACAGGAGCACTGGTCCCCCCACACCTTGCGCTTCCCAGCCCCAGCAGCCACTTTAAGCCCAGCCCGTATCGGTCCCTCCCGCGCAGGCAACGGCGCTCGCGTTGATGCTGGAAAACTGGAGGTAAGTCGTGAGTTGGGTGCCCACCAGCCGAGCAAGCCACAGGCTGTCTTCGCAGCCCACAAGTCCTGAATATCCGTTCCTCCCTGTTCTTTTTCCTTCCAGCTGTCAGCAGTCCTCGTGCGTGTGCGTGTTCCTCCTTGATCTTGTCTCTGTCTGATGTGCTCCATAACGTGGGGAAGAATCATTTGTGTTTAAACAGTACCAAAGCGTCCTTCATGTCCAGCTGCTTCCTCTCATTCCCCACCACGGCCTGGTGCACGTTCACCACCACACAGCTCCCGTGCAGCCCTCATCATTCATTTCTCCTCCCAGGGTAGTGCCAGTTCCCAAGCTCCTTCCATGCTCCCCCCTCCACGCCTGCCTGCTTCTCTCAGCTCCAGGTACTCTCCGTAAGGAAACTCTTCCCAGCGCGCCCGCTCTCTGGAGGTCTCGCCGTGTCTTTTGTCTCATCTCTGGGAGAAGCTTTTGACCTTTCCGATAGATGGGATGGGGCTTTGGGTCCCTTGGATGTTGGGAATGTCTAGTTTTGAAATGATTGCACGGAAAATGAAGGAGGTTACACACAGTCCCTGGACTGATTTGTACGACTTGGAAGGACTGTTCATTTCAGCTCAAATTGTGTTTTTTACCAGATCTAGAGCTATTATTTTAAGCTGATGTTTTATAAGGTATCAGCTGTATAAAACCTTCTGAAGTACTTGGAAATGAGGCCCCATGTTGTGGGTCTGTTTTGTTGGCTTTGTGCTCCTGCAGTAGGTTTTTAATGCCGCCAGGCCCAGCTGCTTGAAAACCGCTCCCAAAATCACACTCAATATAATCACAACTGTTATTTTTAATCATCCTTTTCACGGTGTTTTCTGCTGATTGAATGGTTAGGAGTCAGTTCCCCAAGTTCTCCCTACAGGGAGAGGCACCTTTCAGTCCTCTGTCTGCCTGGGCCGTGGGGAGCTGGTGCTGGATGGCAACCTTCCCAGGCAGCCTTCCCGGGAAGCTGGCAAGTCTGGTGCTCGTTCTCCTGCCCTATTTTGCCACCGTGGAGCTTTCCGGGAGGTGTGACCAGCCTCTGGGGCTGGCCCAGGAGCACCCAGGGCTTCTCCTAGCACAGTGACACGAGGTGGCTCTGGGGCAGCGGCACCAGGAGATTGCAGTTTGCAGCTGGGTGGCTGGGCTCTCGTGCCCTGGGCTCTCTACAAACCCTTCCCTGTGTCTCCTTTAGAGTCAGGCCCTCGCTAAGGCTTCTTGAATTTCTCAGGTGAGCAGAGAACTCGTGCTGCTCATTACCCTGCTGTCAGATGCGCATTATTTCCACCACGGTTAGGGGAGTGAGGCCAGGGGGCAGTAGGATTTGGCCCCTTTGTGTCTTATTTTAGCTTTCCCCTAACTAATCTTCCTCCAGACGAGGCCAGCAGATGTGCACATCTGCTTTCAGGAGCTACGTTCTTGTGGGGTGGGCGCAAACAAAGCTGGTAATCTGGGGGAAATAAACCAAAGCTGGGGCTCTGTCTGCCAAAGCCTCGGATTTCAAAATCCACATGACAGCTCCAGGCAGCCCGATAACAAACCACCACGAGGTGTGGACACGCCTTCGGCCTCCCCAGCAGCTTTAGGAAAGCATCTTCTCTCTGAGCTCAGTGCTGCCCTTTGGAAAGCGAGCGTGTCATCCTCTGTGTCACCAGTTCAGACTCGATATGAGGTGGGAAACAGGTTTCGGAACGGGGACAGGGTGGTGATGCTGCTTGCCAGCCTGTGTGTCAGGACAGGTCTTCTTAGCGTGAGCACTGGTGGTTGTGTGGACTCCTCTCCTGACTGAGGCTTCCTTGGGATGCAGGATGCAGTCCACCGGCACAGACTGGGGCAGGAACGGTGGGACGCTGGGCGGTGGGTGAGAGCAGGGGCCGAGGGAGCTGCAGGCTCTGTCTGCATCCAGCTCCCAGGGAGGGGAGGGTGACGAGGTCACCCCGGCTCTGTGCTGTGAGGATGCAGGAGCTGCTCAGAGCTGGGGTAGACAAGTCATTAGTGTGGTTGCAGCAATTTACTCTGACACATACCCGTCTAGCGAACAGTACGCTCTGCTGCTGTCTTTTGCAGCAGGAAAGCAAAGGAGGCAAAGCCAAACAAAACAGTCCAGGCCTTGTTTTCAATCTTTACTTTGACACCAGTGATGGTGCAGCTGAGAAAGATGATCTGGGATGAGACCGATGTGGACAGGAGGTGGAGGGAAGGTGTCTGCAGTTGCATCTGTCTTTTCCTCCCTGCCTCTCTCTGCTCTCTCTCCTCCCACTCTCTTTCTCCCTCTGCTCTCTCTCTCTCTCTCTCTCTCTCTTTCCTTTTTCGTCTGTGTCTTGTGTTTTACAGTGTTGCCTGTATGGAGGAAGGAATTGTGTCCTCGCAGCACCCTTCTGCTCCCTACCCGGACATCTCTGCTCGGAGGTCGGCTTTCTCCCCTTCTCCGTAGCCAGTGACAGTCCTGGCCTCTTCTCACTGCTCCCTACCTCTCTAGTTTTGCTTGAGAGCCCTTGGGATGGAGAGATTGCCCTGGTTTTGCTCCCATCCCTCACCCCAAACACATCCTGCTGGAATGGAAATGCCTGGCAGTGGCAGTGGGGTCTTGTCTGATGCTTGCTGTGGCTTGACCCTTCGAGGCAAATGAGAGTGGGAGCAGAGGTGGGTGCTGTGAGCCCCCCACTCCTTAGCAAGCCCCCTCTTCAGCTGATACGCCAGTCTGGACGGCTGCTGGTTGATCTTACCTCTCCTTTTGCCCTCAACTAACCCACCTTTCTTCCCCACCTCCTCCTTCCCAGAGACTTCTGCCCGCCTGGGACTGTGATGCTTGTCCCTTTGCTCTCCGTAGTGTGTGTCACGCTCGTCTGTGCAAGCCCAGGGGGCAGGGGTTCTGCAGGGGTTGCAGTTCCCCTCCCCAGCGGCCGGCAAAGCACCATGTGCCTTTTGGAAGCCTTGAGGAGCTGTCTGGGATCAGATGTGGTTCTTCCCTAGGAAGAGTTCCCTGTGGAGCTGGTGCCAGAGCCCGCTGGATGTCACGGGCACGGGTGGTGTGATGAGGTTACAAAGCAGCTTCAGAGCCCCTTCTCTATAGCCAGCCAGAGGCAGGACTTGCAGGAGAGCTCGGTGTCCCTGGGTCCCAGGGCTTGCTTAGGTTTCTGCAAAGCTCGGCAGCAGGTGAGGGGTCGTGCCCTTGGATCAGTCAGGGTGCGGAGTGAGCATTCTACTTGCTCTGTCCCTCAGTTTCCCTGAGGAAGAAGGGGCCAGGAATCGAAGCAGGTCTTGATCACAGCCCAGGCTGAGGTCCTTGCTTAGTTGGTCCTCATTATATCCATCCACCTACATCAAAATTGGTGCCAAAACCCTCTCTGATGTCTGCAGGTGCCCAAGGCTGTGCGTGAAATTTCGCAGGCTGAGATGCAGACCCTGAAGGCCCTTCATGGGCTGCATCGCTGAAGGTTTGGCGGCTTAAGAGTGCCAAGGGATGTCAGGGCAACATTCTTCATCAGGCCTGGCACCTCTCTGCATTCTCCCTCACTGTTCCCTTGCTCTCCAAGACAAGAGTGTGAATTTGGATTTTAAATGAGTGAAAGTATTTGCTCCACGCCCAGCTCGTTGCATCCTTCCAGCCTAATTGTGCCCAGCAGAGGTGCTTTTCCCGTGCAAGTGTGTGTCCCTGTGTGCTTGAGGGTCATGAGCATGGGACAGATGTTGATTTTAGAGAAGAGCAAGACAAGCAGGAGATGTGAGCAGCATCACAGAGCTGAGCTCAGCAGGGAACAGTTCCCAGTCCTTGGGAATTGCTCACAAATTCAGCAGCAGGGAGGCTGGGAACACAGTTGTGTTGAAGTAGTGGCCACGTGCCTGAACTGTCCCCATCTTCCCAGTTCCTTTGCAGACCTTTGGCTCTAAGGTTTGACTTGGTGGGTACTTTCCCCAGAGCCAAATCCAAAATCCAGTCTTGTCCGTGCCAGGGGCCATTTTCTCACTGGTTTACAGCACATACCAGGCTCCTGTGGCTCAAGCCTTGCTCTTGCTCTGTGAAAAAGCCACCTTGGTCCTATCAGGGGAGGAAATCAGAGCTGTTGCCCCATCAGCAGGCTCTGGAGGGCTCTATCTTTCCCATGCTGGTTTTGTGCCTGCCTTGCTGTCTGGTGTTGGTGGGGCTGTGCTGTCTGCCTGTTGCATCCATCTCGTCTTGACGGCGTTGTCTGTTTCCCCACATCCGTTTTGTCTTGTGTCCTTGTCACTGTGGATTAAATCCGTGTCCTTTTCTTGCCCCGGGTCCTCAGGGTTTTTGTCTTGAGGCATAAGAAAGGTCACTGGGCAGTGCTGGGGGTCACCGCAGCAGCACGGCCAGTCCTGTGGTTTAGCTGCCTGTCTTGGCTTCTGGTTGGTGGAATTGATCTGGATGGTGAATTTGATTTGGGTTGTCCTTCAGCAGGCAGGCTGGGAAGCGGGGGGAACCGCAGGGCTTTCTCTGCGAGCAGCTGTGGAGCTGTGCCAAGGAGTCGGACCCAGCCTGTTCACTTCGCTGTCACCATCGGGGTTGGCTGCAGCCTCTCCAGCCAGGTCTTCCCGAGTGTTGCCACAGCGGGTATTAGGATGAGCTCTTCAGGGTGGTTCTGAGAATGTGAGAAAGTGAAGGGTGATCCCCTGTGTGAGCTTTTTGGTTCAGCAGCTGGTGCCAGGTACCGTGCGGTGATGTGGTGAGTGTCCTGGAGGCACCGACACCCACCCTGAGGAGGGCTTTCTGCTGCCTCCTGCCCTGCCCTCGGCCACAGAGCTGGTCAGTCAGATCTGACTTCACAGGCAGGCTCATGGCACCGCTGCTGCCCGGGAAAAGTGCCGGCTTTCCTCCTGACAACGAGGGGCCTCAGTCTCTAATGCCCTCCCTCAGCACGTGACGCCTGTTCTTGATGTAAACCTTCTGTGAACTGCTGGGGAGACCCAGACATCAGGGGTTTGGTGCAGAATCCCACTTCTGACCAGCCCCTCAGAGCAGAATGTTGCTGGGATGGGGATGGGATGGAGGAGACGAGGCAAGAGTCCAGTTCATGGCGTTCAAGGAGAGGATGATGTGCCTGCTTCCCATCCCTAACCTCTGCCAAGCATGGGGAAGATGCTGAGCCGGGCATGTCGGGGTGGCATGGAGGGTGCAGGGGCTGGGCTGAAGCCAAGGCCAGGAGCTCTGAGCATTTGCCACGGCTTGGGGGGGAGGCAGGCGTGGGCCTGAGGCTGGGGCTGCTGGCATGTCGTGCTGTGCGCAGTGCCCTGGGGAAGCTGGGGGAACAGCAGACTCAGAACGGTGCCTTTCTCTCCTGTCCCTTCTGCAGACCTGGGTGTGCCCAGCCCCTGCCTGAGCGTGGAGTGCACCTTTGGGGCCACGTGCGTGGTGAAGAACCAGGAGGCCGTGTGCGAGTGCCAGCAAGTGTGCCAGGGCCGCTACGACCCCGTCTGCGGCACCGACAACCGCACCTATGGCAACCCCTGCGAGCTCGACTCCATGGCCTGCGTCCTCAAGAGAGAAATCAAAGTGAAGCACAAGGGACCCTGTGGTAAGAGATGATTTCTGGGAGTTGTTCCTCCTCGCGCTGTTGGCCACAGCCTGGGTTTGGTTGCTGGGAGCAGGAGGTGTCTCTAAGTGTGAACCACAGGTGGAGAGGGTTTTGGAGTTGTGTTTGTGCTTTGGTTGCTGCCAGGTAGCCAGGAGGGCAGGAGGGAGCCCGCTCAGCTCGTGTGCCGCCTTATTGGCGTGTCAGGAAACCCTCCGGCACCTCGTGTGAGGCGAGAGCGACACAAGCAGCCGTGGCTGCTGCCCTGGGGGCTCCTTTTCCTGCTGTCTGGTGGGTTAAACACAAAGCAGGCTTAGCAGGAAGGGAGTTGTGGAGAGAAAATCTAGTATCCAGCCTGAACACTGCCTTCTCCAGTGGGGAAAAACTTAGGATAAGGCAGATGTGAGTTGTCTGCCCTTGCCCAGCAGAACTTAACGCCATAAGCTGAGAAGGTGTCTGGCTCAGAGGCACGGGATGAAGTAAGTTGGCCCACAGAGCAGTGTTCATCCCCATCCCTAGCAAGAGCCCACCATGCATACGTGCCCTGTGGGAAGGAGCTGCCCTTACCCACACAGAGGCTGCCCTGAGCAGCCCCTCTCCCAGCCTGCAGAGCTGCAAGTTTTGTGCTGGAGAGAGAAACTTCCCGACCAACAGCCTGCACCAACCGAGCAGGGGGTTGTTGCATCTTCCCTCCCCCATGCAAAGGCAGCAGCTGCTGTGTGAAAGAAAAATAAGAAAAAGCCGTCCTTGAGCCAAATTGCTCGTGAACTGAATGGCAGGTAGGGAAGAGAGGTGTTTGCCTGAAGGAGAAAAGGAAGCCGTGAATCACCAAATGCCCAGGACTCAGGAGATGTGCTGCCTGGAGGCTGGTCCCTCCTGCCGAGTGAGAGCTCCTCTGCAAGTGAGTTACTGTGAAGATAAACTCTTCTGTGACCTGAGCCTGCCCGTGTTTGCAGCAGGCAGGCTGAGGATCCCACTGGGGAAGGTGGCAGGGTGCTGTGGGTTGGTGCCGTGCACCCAGCGCTGTTGGCACCCTGATAAACTAGAGGAAGACGGTCTCCTCCTCCCTAGCTGACCACCTCCTCCCGCCCGGCTGCCTTGCCGTGCGTGAATCCTGTGTGTATCCTGCTGCCTCTCTCCCCCCGGAGCCTGGCCGCTGGCTGCCCAGGATGCCACACTCCTCCTCCCCGCACTGCGCTGATTTAGTGCTCCTCAGAATTGTGCTCAGCCCCGTCCTCGCTTCCTGTTTAGCTCTATGGGCATACGGTTCCAGGGACATTTCATCACGGTTACTCCTGGCACCGGTGGCTTTTATGAGGAGTTAATTGCCTTTCTACCTCCTCCTGCAGCCTTCTCCTCGTGCCTTCCCCAGCACTATGTCCTGGAGCTCTTGCTCCGGGCATCTGCAGGGGCTCGACCTTCTTGGGGCCTTTCAGGACTTGAAGGGGCCTGTCAGAAAGAAGGGGACAGACTTTTGAGCAGGGCCTGTTACGACAGGGCAAGTAGTGGTGATTTGAAACTAAACCAGGGAGATGTAGACTGGAGAGAAGGGAGAAAATTTTTTATGCTAAGGGTGGTGAGAGCCTGGCCCAGGTTGCGCAGAGAAGTGGTCACTGCCCCATCCCTGGAACCATTTCCAGGTGAGCTTGGCCAGGGCTCTGAGCAACCTGCTCTAGTCACAGACGTCCCTGCTCCCTGCAGGGGGGTTGAGCCCAATGACCTTGAAAGGTCCCTTCGAACCCAAACCATCCTAGGATTCTCTGACCTGGGTGAGGAGGTCGCAGTGGGGTTTTATTTCTGCTCTGGCACTCGTTAGACCGCAGCGTCTGCCCGACCCATTGTCTTAACCTCTCGCTTTTGTTCTTTGTCTGCACAGACCGTTGTGGCAAGTGCCAGTTTGGGGCCATCTGCGAGGCGGAGACGGGAAGGTGCGTGTGCCCCACGGAGTGCGTCCCCTCCTCTCAGCCCGTGTGCGGCACAGATGGCAACACGTACGGCAGCGAGTGCGAGCTCCACGTCCGGGCGTGCACGCAGCAGACGAACATTTTGGTGGCGGCCCAAGGAGACTGCAGTGAGTCTGGCAAGGTCCCTTTCTTCCCTCGTCTCACTCCTGCTGGTGACATTTCAGAGAGCGGATGCTCAGCCCCGCTGGCCACCCGGGCCCCGCTGAGCTGCCCGCCTGTGGCCGTCCAAGGCTCGCCAGTCGTTTGTAGCACTCGCAGCCCAGAGGTTTGCCGGCTCTGGGAAGCACCAGAAAAACCCCGTGGTGGAGGTGTGTGGAGGGTCTTCCTGGTGCTCCTCCTGGTGCCTTTACTGGTTGCTGTTTTCAGCTCCAGAATAACAAGGCTTGCCCAGGGACATCCAACAGCCTGGCTCTGGGTTGCAGTTACTGGCTGGTCACTTGGAGACCCTGCCTGAGGCTTTTCACCTTGTCTGGTGTGGTCTTTCCTTTCAGTTTCATGAGTATTTGGCATCTTGAGTCTCTCAAGCAGCTTCTCCTTGTTAGCCCTGGCTGTGCATCATGGGCGGTATCTGCCCTCTTTGTTTCTTGTCTGAGCCAAGGCAAGGAATTGAACTAATGTCCATTGAGCCAAGCAAAGAAAATTGGCTAAAAGCACGTTAATAGCTACCACCGGACCTGAAAGCATCGAGGGCCCCTTTGATCATGTAGTTCATCTCAGCAGCTTTCCCTTTCCTCCATCCCCTGGGGTTAATTCCTCTTATGTTTCCTCCCCACTCCCCAGCCCAGGGAACCGTCTGTGCTAATTTCTTAATGAATTAAGAGCCCGGCCTGGGTTCTTCATTAGGACAAAGGCTACTTCAGTAAAAGAAATGCTTTGAGCCTCATAAAACCTGTCCAACTGGGTCTGGTGTTCCAGAGCTGAGCTGTGCACGGAGATCCTCTATAAATCTGCCAGAGGAGAATGACCAAGTATGATGGGTGACTCTTGGTGCTCTCTGGGCACTGTGAGCAGGAGGAGGCTGAAATTAGAATACACCCTGAGAGTAAATGGAATTTCTCACTGGTGTCCTAGAAAAAGCTGTTGGACACCACACCTGTGGGTGCTGATGGGAATCAGCAATGCTCAGGACTGGTGCATTATCCGTTTCCTAGGGTTTAAATAAGCAAGAACAAACCACTCTGAGGAGGGACGACTTCTCTCCTTGCCTCTGAGCGCGTGGCCTTTGTGTTCCCCAGCTCCGTGACGCTGGGCAGCTGGCTACAGAGATCCCTACGATGCCTCACGGCGGTTTTCCCCTCTCTCCCCGCAGAGTCCTGCGGCAGCACGGTGTGCTCCTTCGGCAGCAAGTGCGTGGGCGGGCAGTGCGTGTGCCCGCGCTGCGAGAGGCAGCCCTCGGCGCCCGTCTGCGGCAGCGATGGCCTCACCTACGACAACCAGTGTGAGCTGCAGGTGGCCTCCTGCCAGCAGAAGAAGAGCATTGAGGTCGCCAGGATGGGGCCGTGTGAGGACGGTAGGTTGGGGCCGTTCCTCTGGCCGTGCGAATGTGGAAGGTGGAGAGGGGAAAAGGTGAGGAAAGAGCGAGGCTGTGCACAGTGGGATCTTCTCTGCTGTGCCTGGTGTGACCCTGCTGCATGGAAATCAGGTGTAGTGCCCTGTGACACCTCCAGCATCCCCAGCACAGCAGGTGCCGTGCCCACGATGCTCTCCTAGCCGGCCAGATGCTGCCACCCAGCACCCCCCTGCTACCTCCCTTTGTCCGTATGCAGCAGTGACGAGAGGTGACGCCACCGAATTGGAGCTTGTCACTGCTTTGATGTCACACTTCAGTGGGCCTTGGCTGGGGGAAATGGAGCTGTTCCCAGGGCAGGGAGCCCGGCTACTGCTCTGCTTCCCTCTGCCCCAGGGGCTGCACCAGGTCCTGGCCTCTGGCCACTATGAACTCGGTACCGAGCACCAGGGAAGGTCGTGGAGTTGGCCAAACCTTGCTGGGCCAGCCTAAGAACTAAGAAGCTGCTGAGTTTTCCCACAGCAAGGGCAAAGCTGTGGGTTAATTTTGTCTGAATCCAGGTACAGGAGGTGTACAAAGCTCGCCGCTCTGATGTGCTGACCCGGCGAGCTGAGATTCTCTGGCTCGTTGCATGTGTAGCTGGGAAGGACTTCAGTGCTGTGGCAGAGCTTAGGGAGAGGGGAAGACATAACACGGTGTTTGATCACAGCCCTCCTTGGGGAATTTCAGGTTGATGTCCCTCTGGGAAAAGATCTTAAATAATTCTCTGTGTAATGCCATATCCCAGCCTTTGATCACTCAATAAAAAGGGCCAGGTTTTCATTCCCCCTGCTTCACCATTAAGAAGCCTTTGAAATCAGGAACATCTCTCTCTTGCTGCCGGAGCTCTGAGCATCCTGTGGTGAGGCAGCCAGGCTGGGGGCAGAGTTGATATATTGTTAAGAGTATCTGCTGAACCGAACTTCAAACTACACCCAAACCCCATCCCTTCCTCGGCTCTGCTTTCCGTGTTTCTGTGAAGCAGCAGCAATCTCCCTGCTGCACTCTGCGTTTGGGGAGGGCAGGAGAAGGGGAAGGAGTCAGATCAAAGCTGACAGAGTTAAGCTGTCGCCAAGACAAGTGGCAGCCCTTCCTCCTGAGCCTGGCTATTAGCTCTCGGATTTCCAGGTAGCCTGCGGAGCGCTGGTAGCCGCAGGAGCCTTCCTTTCGCTCCCGTGGTGATGCTGTGGAGCGGAAGACCTCAGGCCACCTGCTAAAACCTCTCATTGTGGTTTTCATTACGTAGGCTTAGCACAGTCTCGTGGCAGCCTTGGGAGAATCTGCTTTCTCCAAGGGAGAGGGATTTTCTCTGATGTCCAGGCTTATAAGCATCGTAATATCTGTGGGCCCAGGATTCTGGGGCTGCCTGTGTTGAAGAGTTTAAATTTACTGCAATTTTTTTTAAATTTTTTTTTTTTTTGGAAGGGCTTGTGCAGCTGTGGGCTGCTTCCCCCACCTGGGAGGGGTCAGGGAGAGGGTTTTGGCCCCATCCCCTCTGCTTTCTCCCAGCTGGGTGCAAGCCCCTTCTCACCATGCTCCTCCTTCGCTCCAGAGTGCGGCTCAGGGGGCTCGGGCTCCGGCGACGGTAGCGAGTGTGAGCAGGACCGGTGCCGGCAGTACGGGGGCTGGTGGGACGAGGACGCAGAGGATGACCGCTGTGTGTGTGACTTCACCTGCCTGGCAGTGCCACGCAATCCGGTAAGCAGGCTGAACGGGTCTGGGCTGCCTGCTGCCGGCCTCGCTCCCCTCCTCTTTTCTCCCTGGTGACCTTCCCGCGTGCTTCCTGGGCAGGAGAGGGCACCCCGAGGATAGGGAACCTGCCTTCCCGTGCCGGGGGTGGCCCTGAGCGGTTCCCTTCCCTGTCCTGGCAGGTGTGTGGCTCTGATGGTGTGACCTACACCAACGAGTGCGAGCTGAAGAAGACGCGGTGTGAAAAACGCCAGGATCTCTATGTCGCTAGCCAAGGAGCCTGCCGTGGTGAGTGCCCCGAAGGCAGCCAGTCCTTCCCAGGCTGACACAACCGTGTGTCCTGGTCCCCAGCGTGGGGCTCTGCAGTATCCCAGGCCCTCGCCCCGGGGCTAAGCATGGGAGCGCTCGCTGAGGACACAGCAGTGTCTGTGTTGGTTTGCTGGTCCCAGCTCCGTCATTCCTGCTTTGTGCCCTGTGCTTTCCCCGGCCAAGGGTAGGACCTTGCCTCATCAGCTCTTCCCAGCATCTCTGCAAGGGCCACGTGGCTTTGCAGGAATGCAGCTAGCTGCTCGATCCATCCATACGTTGGCCACACTGCTGGGCAGCAGCCTGCGTGGCAGAGATAACCGATATCTCTGTGGCTTCCTCCGCAGCTCTCACCACAACCCCGCCGCCTCTCCTGGTTGTGCACTGCAGCCAGACCATCTACGGATGCTGCCCGGACAACATGACCTTGGCGCTTGGAGTGGGTGCTGCCGGATGCCCAAGTGAGTGAATGTCGTGTTCCCACCTCAGGGGAGCATGAAGGACCTTCAAGGATGGCTGGAAGGCAGGAGATCAGGTGGAGGAGGGACTTGGTGTCCCATCCCAGGGGAAACAAAGAAAGGTGGACCTTCCCCATTTCTTACCTACCCAGTGACCTCCCAGGCTCAAAAAGCCTCCATTTATCCCCAGCTCCACGCTCACAGCTTGCACACACGGAGGTGTGCACGTGTGCTTCACCTCCTCTATCTCCCCGTCATCACTAGTCCATCACTCTTGCCCTTTCAAATGCCCTGAGTTAACTTCCAGGTCTAAGTCCCTCTGAAATGCAGGAAGACAGGATGGTGGCTCAGAACTTCTCTGCTGCTGAGTCCATGCTGGATGCCCCAGAAGATGCCCCTGGGGCCAGACCCTGCCCTTAACTCGTTGCTAGAGGCTTAGGGTGGCCTGAGTGACAAAAATACTGCTTGTATTCTTCTGCTACTGAGCTTTCAGGTTCATTTAAGGACCTTCTGCAGGCCACCCTGGAACCGGTGACTAGGGGGTGACTGCACTGTGCAGGAAGCTGAGCTGGCAAATGTTTCATTAATATTTATTAAATAGTTATCAGAGCCGGCGCGTTTTGAAAGGCGTTTAGCAAACTCTTGAGCAGCCGAGACTGGCTGCCTGTGAGGGAAACGCAATTATCCCGCGGAGCCAGGATTGACGCCGGGCCTGGGCCTGGCCAACGCCGGCTGTTTAATGTGCCATGTAATTTAAAAAGCAGCAGCTCTCAGAGAACGTCCAGAGGTCTCTGCCGGTCGGGCTGAAGGTGAGGTGAGCCCTGGAGGAGCAGACCTGTGGAGATGTGGTCTGTGCTGGTCAAGGGGGGCCAGCAGAGCTGGGAGGAACTGGTCAGGGTGATGCTAGGGGACACACAAGCGTTTTGCTTTTAGCATCACCCTACCAGTGGCAATTAGTAGGGAAGTTCCTCTGCATCTCTGATGAAAGTCCTGTCCCCTGCCTTCCAATCCATGGACACAGCTTCCCAACAGACTGGGATTCAGTATCCTACTGGTTTCTGTCCCACCTGTGTCCCTGTGTTGGCAGCAAGCGTATATCAGGAGGTAATTACCACTCAGCCAGCAGCTTGAAGCCCCCGAGGGCAGATTTATCCATTGTTGCCTGGTCTGGATGTGCCATTTCGCTGCCTCTGCTCACGCACCCTACTTGCTGCTCCCCAGGTCTCCCTTTTTCTCCAGCCCTGCCCCATGTCCCCTTTCTGCTGCTCCCCATGGACAAAGGGAGCGTCTCTCTGTCTGTCTTTGGATCATTTTCCCTCCATCAAGTTCCTAATTAATGAATTAATAATGAACTTCTAATAGCTTCCTTCCCCTTTGATATTAATGAGAGAGGAGTTCTTGAGGACAGCAAAGCAAGCAGGTTAATCCCTGAAGGTTTAGTTCCCCCTTGTAGCTGAGGCAGAGGAGAAGTGTGGAGAGCAGCTGGTGAAACCTCCTCCTGCCCAGCGTGAGACCACGTTCCTGCCCTGGCTGAGCAGCTCGGTGGCTCAGCAGATGGTCCTGCTGCCCTGATACAGCTTCCAGGGTCCCCTCTTCTTCTTGGCCAGAACTCAAGTTATGCCAAGGGAGGTTTAGGTTGAATATTAAGATAGGTTTCTTCCCTGAAAGGGTTGTCAAGGCCTGGCCTAGGCTGCCCAGGGCAGTGGCGGAGTCTCTGTCCCTGGAGGGGTGGGTTTCCAGGCTGTGGAGGTGTGGTGCTGAGGGACAGGGTTTAGTGGTGCCCTGGCAGTGCTGGATTAACAGACTGCATGATCTTAAAGATCTCTTCCAACCAGAGTGACTGTGATTCCATGACTGAGCCTCACTCTCTCTGGGTTTCAGGCACCTGCCAGTGCAACCCCTACGGCTCCTATGGAGGAGCCTGCGACCCTGCCACGGGACAGTGCTCCTGCAAGCCGGGCGTGGGGGGCCTGAAGTGCGACCGCTGCGAACCCGGCTTCTGGAACTTCCGTGGCATCGTCACCGACAGCAAGAGCGGCTGCACCCGTGAGTGTGGGCAGGGCTGGGCCATCACCCCCCCTAGGTGGGATTGGGCTCTTTTTCCATGTAGCAAACAATAGGATAAGAGGAAATGGCCTCAAGTTGCACCAAGAGAAATTTAGGTTGGAGTTTAGGAAAAATGTCTTTTCTAAAAGGGTTGTCAAAGCCTGGCCCAGGATGCCCAGGGCAGGGGTGAGGTCCCCATCCCTGGAGGGGTTTCAAAGCCATGGAGGTGTGGTGCTGAGGGACAGGGGTTAGTGGTGCCCGGGCAGTGCTGAGGGAACAGTTGGACTCAATGATCTTAAAGGTCTCTTCCAACCAAAATGATGCTGTGATTCTGAGCTGACTCTGCAGTGTGTGGAGCAAGTGTGGGATCCCAAGCCACAGGACAGATGACAGTGAGTGGAGGCAGGTTCCTGCAACTGATGTGGGGTTAATAAGTAGTGAGGAACAGTCAGCATTTTGGTCCTCCCCTGGACCCTTCTCCTCACTGTTCCTTTGGATTACTGGGAGACCTGAGTGGTTGCTGTTGGCTCCACAAATCCACCAGCAAAACAGTGTCTTTTTGTCCCTTCTCGCCCAGCCTGTAACTGTGACCCGGTGGGCTCAGTACGCGATGACTGTGAGCAGATGACTGGACTGTGCTCCTGCAAGACTGGCATCACTGGCATGAAATGCAACCAGTGCCCCAATGGCAGCAAGCTGGGCATGACTGGCTGTGAGAAAGGTGAGGGAGCCTCGTACCAGTGGGATTGCGTTGGGTACCGAGAAACGGGTGCTGGGGTACTGCTGCTGGGCAGCATGTAGGCCCGTGAAAGGAAAGTATTCATCCCACTGTTGGGAAGGGGCCCTGGCCTCCCTTCTGGACTGGGTTCCTGTGCTCTGCACACCCATACCCAGCACAAGGGGCTGTTCCTCTGTTTGGTGCAAGTCTGTCTTGTCCGCTGGTCTGAACTGCTCTGGAGAGCTAAGACTCACTGGGAGGAGAGAGGGGCTTAATTCAGCCTGTTTCTGTGTGACCGGTCTGTGCTTTGTTGATCATCTCTTTCCCTGTTTTCTCTCACTACTCCAGACCCATCAGCCCCAAAATCCTGTGAGGAAATGAGCTGCGAGTTTGGGGCCTCGTGCGTGGAAGTCAATGGCTTTGCCCACTGCGAGTGCCCGTCCCCGCTCTGCACGGAGGCCAACATGACCAAGGTTTGTGGGAGAGGAGCCGTGGGGCGTAAGGATGGACGCCTGCTTCTCGGTGTCTCTTCATTCCCCCTGCAAATTAAGATGCTGTCTTCTGTGCCTGGGGAGAGGTGACACATGAGTCATAGGTGTCTCCCAGCAGTGCTGAATGCTCTGTGTCCCATCTGGCACCTCTGAGCTGCTCTGCTCCTGGGCTTCTGCAGGGACTCATCGCCTCTTTGCCTCAGAGGGACCCCTGAAAACCCTCAGCTTCCAGCATTTAGAGACTGGTTTGATTTGCTCAGGGCTTGGAGGACAGAGGTGCAGCTCACGTTTCCCCTCTGCCTCCCAGGTGTGTGGCTCTGATGGTGTCACTTATGGGGACCAGTGCCAACTGAAGACCATTGCCTGCCGGCAAGGACAGCTCATCACAGTGAAGCACGTAGGGCAGTGCCACGGTGAGTGTCCACTGCTGTCAGTGCCGGGCCAGTGCCAGCTCTCTGGCCTGGCGCTGGACCCTGGGTCTGGCTGCCTCCTTCTCCAGTTCTTCTGTGTGCCATGACCCTTTCTGGCACAGCAGATACACTGCCCAGAGCCGGGCATGTGGAGGGTTTGCTTCTCAGCGTCACAGCCAGCCCTCCCCAGACCTTCCCCTCCTCACCTACCCTGTCTTGCTGCTCTTTTCAGAGTCCATCACTCACACAAGCCACACCTCACCACCCACACCGCTGCCCACCCTGCCCTTGGACAAGTTAATCCTTCCTCCGCCGCTGCGGCTCACCACCCAGGCTCCAGAACCCACCGAGTTGGCTACCACCTCACTGCTGTTGGAAGCCAGGCCTACTGAAAGAGGTCACCCTACAACAAGGCGCGTCACGACTGCCAGGCCGGCTACTACACCGTGGATGACCCACGGGGTGTATAAGACCACTGTCCGCCCTCTCTCCACCGCACCAGTGGTCCTGGCCACCACCCAGCCTGCCTACGTGGAGTCAGGCAGTGCAGAAGGCAGTGGAGACCAAGAAATGGGCATCAGTGGAGACCAGGAATCTAGTGGGGCAGGCTCTGCCGGTGAGTGTGCGCTTCCTAGGCTCGGCAGGGTGGTGGTGAGATGAAGTCTCACCTCCTGGTAATGAATGTTCCTCTTAATGCTCTGCAGGGGAAGAGGAGGTGGAGGAAAGCCAGGTGACTTCCACCCCAGCCATCGAGAGGGCGACGTGTTACAACACCCCCCTGGGATGCTGCTCTGATGGCAAGACTGCAGCGGCTGATGCGGAAGGCAGCAACTGCCCAGGTGAGTTTGTCCTCGGGACCAGGTTCTGGGCTCCCTTTCGGTGGTCAGGAGTCTAACCGAGCTCGTGCAGGAGAGGGAGAGGTGCCCAGCAGGGAGAGCAGCACAGATCCTGTGTCCGGGCTGGGGGCTGGTGTGTCCCTCAGGGACACGTTGATAGGGATGTGCTGAGCCACAGTGGCTGGCAGATGTTGTGCCCGCTTGTCACAGCTCCCAGTGCCTGGGTGGGTGCTGCTCTTCACACTCTGCTGCGCTTTTCTTCACTTAGGTCACCACTTTCTCCCTTGACTGCTACAGCCTTAAAGCTCTGGCCAGTGTTTTGCCCAGGCTTCTGCGGAGCTCATGACTGGCACTAGAAGGGATGAGGGAATTCCTTGGATTCCCATTTTATCTCTGTTGATGACTGGAAAGGGAGCTGAGCTGACCAGGACCAGTTCAGTGCCAGGGCAGGTGGGGAGGGCAGCTGTAGCCCCAAGCTGACTCCCTTCCTGGGGAATCTGAGCTTTATAACTTGTGGCTGTGGTTCCCAGGGGTGCAGCCTGCTCTCATGACCCAGGTGGGATCTGTCTTGCCTTCTTACAGACCATTTCTTTCCCACTGTCCATGCTGAGGAAACACAGAGCCACCCGTGCTCAATCAGAGTATTGGTTGCCCTAAACACACGTCCTCCTAAATATTGTCGTTCTGGGGATGTCTCCCAGGTGTTTCCTCACTGAGTTGGTTCTTAACTGCCCCTGTTTCTTGGTGTTTCCAGCAGGACGTCTCCTTTTAACCCCAAAAAGGACAGCTGCTGGGAACCTTCTGTAGTGTTACCCACAGTGGGGATCTTTCCGTAGCTGCCTCTGCACTCCCACAGCTCCCCTGGATGGGAACCACCCGTGGTTCCTGTTGCAGACTCATTCTGGTTTCGCAGGGCTGCCCACAGCCTGTTAGCTGTCGGGGGCTCTACTTCCCTCACCCAGCACAGGTCTTCTCCTTGCCCAGGGTCCACGTTTCACCCTCCTCTGCCCCCCGTTTGCGTGCACGTGTCTGATCCTGCCGTGTTGACTCTGTGCTGCTCTGGCTAACGTCTTTCTCTTGTTACTCAGCCGGTGCAGGGGGGCTGCTACCCGGGCCGGAACTCAGAGGAAACCGTATGGTAAAAGCTGATATCTCCAGCCTGGTCTTTGCCATCCGCTCCAGCACCCTTTTGATACTAATCCTCCATGGCGCTCTCCCAGACCCATCCAGACTAACCCCAACACTGGCACTACCCGCACACTGCCATCACCCTTTCCCCCCAGGGACTCGAACGCTCCTTGCGGCTCTCAGCCCCATGCCCATCCCCTGCCCACGAGCCAACTAAAGGGACTTTGTCTTCTTCACCCTCCCTCCCCTAGCTACCAAAGTCTTCCAAGGAGTCCTCATCTTGGAGGAGGTGGAAGGGCAGGAGCTGTTCTACACGCCTGAGATGGCTGACCCCAAGTCAGAGCTCTTTGGAGAGACGGCCAGGAGCATTGAGAGCGCGGTGAGTTCTTTGCACTTGATCTCGGGGTCTCGACAGGACTTTTCTGGTCTTGGTGAAAGAAAAGAAGACCCTGCCCACCTCTATCTGCACTGTGGTGGAGAGATGACTAAACCTCAAATGGTCACTTCCAGAAACACAGTACTCCTCAACAGCACACTGTGACTGCAGACACTCTGTTGTCCCCACCATGGGACCTGCTGTTGGTTTCCTCCTGCTTTGCCTTCTCACTTGGGATGGCTGCTGGGGAGGCCGTGGCCTGTCCTTGTTGTCTGTCAAATTCAGGCAAAGACCTCCGTGCACAATACGTCGAGTGCCTTGGAGGAGCATTGCTTCATGATGTATGTTTTTGTTTTTTTTTTTTCTTTGAGATGGACTTAACCTACAGAAGTTGGGAGTGACCACGGCTTGTTGCCAGGGCCGGAGTGTTCATGGGGTGGGCGCTTAGGAGTGTAAGGAGATGATGTACCAGTTCTGAGATGTACCCTCAGTGAATTTGTCGGATCTCTTTTTAATCTGTGTATATTATTAACCTCTACCATGTGCTGGGTCTGTGGGTTCCATCCTTTGTTATGCGCTGGGTCAAAAATTACCAGTTTTCAGCTTGGTCTTGCTGGTGGGACTGTTTCATAGAATCATAGAATGGTTTGGGTTGGAACGGACCTTAAAGATCATCTCATTCCAACCCCCCTGCCATGGGCAGCGACACCTCCCACTAGACCAGGTTCCTCAGAGCCTCATCCAGCCTGCCCTTGAACACTTCCAGGGAGGGGACATCCACAACTTCCCTGGGCGACCACGGAAGGGCAATGAGAGGTTCTGCCTTAATGCCCCGGATCTCCCAAAGCATCCTCCTCTCCATGAAAAGCCATTGGACAAACCCATGTCCAAACATCTTTGCTTCTCCAGTTCAGCTGCACAACTGGGGAAGCTGCTTGTGTAAATCCAGTCTCCCACCTTCAAGGAGAAGCCCCGGCTCTCGGCGTGGGCGGGCGGCGCGTGGCGATGTGTACGTGGGGCTACGCCAAGGAAGCGCTGGGTGGGAGAGCGACGTTCCGCCGGAGCCTGCAGCGTGGCACAGCAAACACAAAGCGTCTTTACCAGGAGATTCAACAGATTTAGAACCGGTTCCAAGCTGCGCTTAGGAGTTGGCAAAGCCTCAGTACAGTTGTCCCAGCAGCCGTGTGCCTGGCGTACGGACCATATGGTCCCCACCCAGTTCTGTGTCACAATAGCAACGTTTCCCAGTGGCTTCTATTTGGAGGATGCAAACGTGCACACAAGAGCTTCATTCGCTGCTTCATCCATTCATCCCACCGTAGGAAAGCAGGAGACTCTGCTGGTTTCTGTTTTCCCAGCTTGGAGGAGGTGAAGGCACGGCACAGCCCCTCTGTTCCCGAGGCTGTCTCAGGCTAGGCTGGGAATTCCTGCCATGGCCCTACTGTCCCTCTGCGGCCTGCTTGCAAATGTCCATGGGTGTGATGGGCTCCATCACCCCTCTGAGATGGCCGTGTTATCACAGTTTATAGGGAGAGACTCTACCATGGGATCATCAGTCACTTAATTCCTTTCCTCTGTCTTTGCCTGGAGGCTGAGGGAAGGCAGCGGTGGCTTCTCACTGGGGCAACTGTTGATCCAACATGGGGCTAGGCAGAGTTAGCAGGGGTGCTAAAGCTGTAAACCTTGGCTTGTCGCCAGCTCCTTCAGGTGGCTTCAGACAAATCCTGCAGTGTCTGAGAGACAAGTTTTAAATGGCAATCAGGTACTTAAAGATGCAGAATGGTGCCTTGTGGGATTTTCCAAAGAGCCTAAGCAGGTTTACACAGCTTTAGGAGAGATCAGGAAGGCTTTGACACCACACAGCAGAAAATCCCTGCATGAGCTGCAAGGTGTTTCTGGTCTGGCTCTGGTGTCTCTGTTGTTCTTCGTGATGGAGATACCTCATCTCTCCCATGCTGTTTCTGGATCATGTTCTTACCTTTGGCTGCTGACCACAAAGAACAGGGGCCACCTGAAGTTGTCACCCTACCCTGTTGTCTGCATGTGTCAGTGGGATGTCTTGAGAAGGTTTGGATCCAAACTCCTGTGAGTTGAAACCAAGGAAACTTGATGAGACTCAAAATCTTTTACAGAAAGGGCCTGAATTCTAGGATCTCCCCATTAATCAATTTATCTTCTCTCCTTCACCTCCCACCAACTAGCTGGATGAGCTTTTCCGCAATTCCGACGTTAAGAAGGATTTCAAGAGTATCCGTGTCCGAGACCTGGGGCAGAGCAGCGCTGTCCGTGTCATTGTGGAGTCCCACTTTGACCCAGGTAAGAGCTTTCCTGATGCTGATTCACTGTGGCATCACCATCTGCCTGAGGAAGGAGCAGGAACTTCCCAGTGGGGCTGCCGGCCGGAGAAAGAACATTATTAAAATTTGCTGGGGATGTGCCACCTGCCCAGCAAAATCAGCAGATGCTCTGAGAAGAGCTGGAAGGTGGTACACCCCAAACTGGTGCCTGCAAGACAAGAAGCATTTTCCTAGGGAAAGGAATGATTTGAATGCGTGGTGGGGAGGTCATGAGAGGGAAACTGTGAGGTGGACCTGCATCTTCATTCTTGCTTTTCTCTTTTTCTCTTCCTGGCTACCATCAGCCACTTCCTACACGGCTGCTGACATCCAGGGGGCCCTCCTGAAGCAAATCAAAGCTTCCAAGAAGAAGACCATCCTGGTGAAAAAGCCCCAGCAGGAGCATGTCAAGTTCATGGACTTTGGTGAGCCTTCTCTGTCTGTGGCCAGTCCCGCTCTCTTGGTTTAGGCATTTGAAGGGCCAGACTGGCTCTTCTGGTCTTGCCAGGGCCTTTCATCTGTAACAGACACACACCCTGTGCAGGCAGCTGCTGGGCTGTGGAGCAGGAGCTCTGGGACATAGAGAGAGGAGAAGGC